>CM037023.1:28510155-28838958 GCA_020875875.1 Dioscorea alata | reverse complement strand
GGGTTAGTCACGGTTGACCTTAGGTTTGGGACAGTGTTTTTAAGGATATCCTCGACTCAATTAACATCAATAGGAAACTATAATAGCATAGTCTTGCACTAAAAGCATAAGTCCTAGGGGTAGCTTGTCCGGGTACTCTATTTCATCCATTGCTAGTCCTTCTCTATTTACTCACACTTGCACTCTCTTACCTTCCATCTTTCTACTTAATTTCTTGTCTCTTTATATTTGCTTTCATATTCATTCACTGATTCTCTTTACACTCATCATGCATCGCTTAGCTAATTAGTGAAATCTCGTGTCTTAAATCCCTATTCCCTGTGGATTCGACTACCCACTCACCATGGTAAATTTATTACTTCGACAAGCCCGTGCACTTACGGGATACATGCAAGGGGTCGTGTCATACTTGCACACTTCGAATATGTTTTCCTGGAGGAAAACCCTAACATGACATTATTCATCTGCATTTAACACAAAGCAAAAAAAGAAGTTGGTAGATTTGTTGTAATTATATAAAAAGGCCATTGCCTGGAGTATCTCTAACATTAGGGGAATCAGTCCACCTTTCTGCACCCATAAGATTCTGATGGAAGACAACATGAGGCCTAAAGTTCAACCCTAACGGAGGCTAAACTCTAACATGATGGAGGTGATAAAAAAAGGAAGTGAAGAAACTCTTAGATTCCGGCATTATCTATCCCATCTCAGATAGCCCATGGGTGAGCCTAGTGTAGGTGGTGCCAAAAAAAGGGGGATGATTGTGGTCTTGGACGAACACAATGAATTAATCCCCACACGTATAGTTTTTGCGTTGCGTATTTGCATAGATTATCAGAAGCTGAATGACACAACACGCAAGGATCATTTTCCCCTACCGTTTATTGACTAGATGCTTGAACCCCTTACCAGTCATAGTATTATTATTTCCTTGACAGAATATCCGACTCTCTTCAGATTCCAGTGGGTCCCGAGGACCAAGAAAAAAACCATATTCACATGCCCTTATGGTACCTTTGCTTACAAGCGAATGCCGTTCGGCTTGTGTAATGCATCTACAACCTTCCAGAGATGTATGATGGCGATATTCAACGAATTCATTAAAGATTTCATGGAGGTTTTCATGGATGATTTCTCTGTCTTTGGGGATTTGTTTGATGGGTGCTTGAAAATTTTGAAACATGTCCTCTCAAGATGTGAGGAAACAAACTTGGTATTGAATTGGGAGAAATACCACTTTATGGTGAGAGAAGGGATTATTCTAGGCCGCAAGATCTCAAATGTGGGGATTGAAGTGGACAAAGCCAAGTTGGGTGCAATTGAGAAACTTCCCCCACCATCAACCACAAAAAATGTTTGTTGTTTTCTCGGTCATGTGGGGTTCTATAGGAGATTCATTCAGGATTTCTCAAAGGTTTTAAAGCCACTAACAAAACTGTTGGAAAAGGACACATCTTTCGATTTTAATCAATATTGTCTCACAGCTTTCTAGAGTTTAAAGGAGAGATTACTCAGTACACCCATTGTGAAGGCTCCTGACTGGAGTCCTCCTTTGAACTCATGTGTGATGCAAGTGATTGGGCAGTTAGAGTGGTGTTGGGATAAAGGTACGACAAACAATTTCACTTGGTCTATTATGCTAGCAAAACCTTAACACCCGCTCAAGGAAATTATACCACCACAAAAAAAGAATTGCTGGCCATTATTTATGCCTTTGATAAATTCCGGTCTTACTTGGTATTGTCTAAAGTTATAATTTATACCGATCATGCGGCAATCAGATACCTCCCATCCAAGACTGATACTAAGCCTCAATTAATCAGATGGATACTTTTGTTACAAGAGTTTGACTTGGAAACTAGAGATAAGAGGGGCTCAAAAAATGTAGTGGCTGACCATTTGTCGCATTTGGTACATGCAGATGGTGATGGTAGGCATAAAAGGATTAATGATGTTTTCCTTGATGAACATCTTTACTCGAATCAAGCAAATTCGGGACATGACGATGAATGCCTTTGGTTCATCGATCTCGCCAATTACCTTGTAGGGAAAGTGATTCCATCTCAATTTTCATATCAACAGTGGAAAAAGTTCTTGTCAGATGCTAAATACTATTTTTGGGAGGATTCCTTCCTATACAAACTGTGCGTCGACCTGGTGGTACATCATTGTGTGTCACATGCAGAGGGATGGGAAATTCTGAGACATTACCACTCTAGAACAGCAGGAGGACATTTTAGTACAAATCAAACAACTGAAAAAGTGTTGGCAGCCAGGTTCTCTTATGTTTAGTTATTTTTCAGTTGTTTTTCCTTTTATTTCCCCCGTAGTCGTCGGTCTTTTTTTCCTTCAACTTGCTTGTGTGGTGTGTATTTCTCATGCTTCCTTGTGGTTTGTCGTGATTTGGAGCAATCTGTATCCTGAAATTCCTTATGCTAAACACGGGTAGGGTAAGGCAGTGCCGTTAACACTGGATATTATTGGTTCTCAGTTTTGGAAACGCTTCAAACTAAACATGAGTTTAACATGGGCGTGCTACCTTGGAGTACGGCTGCTGAACACTTCACACGGTCGTGTCCTTTCCCATTCGCACCAGCTCAAGAACTCTATCTGAGATAATCAGGGCTAGGGACAGGCCTTTGACACGGCTGTGTCTCACGTATTTACGTGCGCACTGATTCTTGCTCCCTGACACGCACATGTTTTTCCCGTGTTAGGAGTCGAATGGTCACGTCTGGCGGTCTCCCCTTTTCACCCCTCTTCATGTACCTTAAATTAACCCTAAACCGTCGTTTTCCTCTTTTTTCTACCGCATACTCATTTTCGCACGATTTCTCATTCCCATTTGGGTGCATCGCCATTTTCTTTCTTTGGAGCCGTACTGTTTTTCCTCGTTTGGGTTATCGGTCGTCACTTCGGTTGGTAGCCCTTTTTCGTGTTTGTTTTTTTAGTTATTTTGGTTTCTTTTCTCTCTATCTCTCGTGCCACACTCAATGGCCAGGTGTGTTTTCTTTCTCTCCTTTTTTTTCCATTCATTAACTTAAACCCTCGATTTGGTGTGAAGTTGGGTTGTTATCAGTTTTTAAACTGTGAGAACCACGGTTGTGTTCTTATGAACCACGGTAGTGCCAGTCTTTTCCTCTATAGAGTCCGATTTTCTTATGAACCACGACTGTGTCTCCAAGTAGCACGGTCATACCCTTCTGACACACTGGCTCAATACTCTTGGCACGACCGTGTCTCCTCTTCTCTTTGTTCATATGTACTGAATTTCATACTTTCTATGGAAAAAAAAATATCATTATGGCATGTACCTCTTGCACAAGCCAAACAAGAACGCCTTGCACAGCTTTCCACAAGCACCTTTGAAGTGGTGCGTACCATCGATTGGGAAGGGAACGAGCGGACCTACGGGAGGAGGTTGAGCAATTGTTAAATGTTGGTGGCTGGATTAGGGTTTTCACAGTCATCAAGCCTACATACAGGGATGTTACACTTGAGTTCCTGGCCACATTTGCAAGGTAGTGGGGCACTTGAGATAATCCTCATTCCATCCATTTTCAGTTCCGTGGGCAAGCTAACCATATGAGTTATACTGAGCTCTTATTGTTCATGGGGCTGTATGAGCCCGACTATACGCGGATGGATGAGTATCGCCCCTTGTTGACTTCGCCTGAACCAGGCGTGCCACCGTCCGCCCGTTGGGGCAGGTTGAGTAACGTCGCCCGTCCTTTCTGACCTAGCCACACCATGGCCTCATGCCTCAAGTCGCATGCACTGTAGTTCGTACATGCGTTGCTTAGTGGCACTATCACTGGTCAGACTCGGAGCACTACTACCATCACCATCCTCGAGTTCTAGTATTTACTGAGCATAGTAGATCGCAATCCTTATCATCTGGGATATGTTATTGCTAGTGCTTTCCATCATCAAGCGACTGATACTATGGGGCAGACAATCTTTGCAGTCCCGTACATTACATGACTACTTTGCGAAATGGGCTTCTTGGGTGATGAGGCATAGCTCGTCGTCGCCGGTGGAAGTAGTCACTTTTTATACCGTAGTCTTGAGAGAATGGATTTACTTCCTTCTCAGCCCCAGTACTACACGATTGGACTAGCTCTGTACCCCATTGAGCACCTTAGCATTCGTTGGTTGGGGTTGAGCTTACAACACATTACCGACCACTGCGCATCCTCTTTAGCGCCACCAGCCTAGGGATGATTCATCCTGATTTCCCTGTGGGACTTTCTATTTTTTTTTGTTTCTATTTTTAGTATCTTATTTTAGTTCTTACCTTGTACTTTGTAGAACAGTAAGCGAGGGGAGTCCCCTGCTCCACTAGCATTTTGGTTTATTTGTTTTCAGTATTTTATTTCAGCGTTATGTTTATTGTGTTTGAGCTTTACTCGTGTGCCTCCGTATATCTCAGGTGTTGTGTGGGTGCTTGGAGTTGGATTGGCAACACATTGAGAGTGGCATCGTCACTCTCCCTGTTTGTGGAATTTTGGTTGAATAGCACACATGTGAGAGCAGCACAATCACTCTCCATGTTTAGGGAAGATTATTGCACCCCCTCTTTATATTTTTGTTCCTTATTGTTGCTTTACATGCCATTCATTTACTACATTGGGGATAATGTAATCTTCGAGTGTGGGGGAGGGTTGCATGCTTGTTCTAGATGAGTGTCTTACTAATGATAATCCTTGATTACTTGTTTGGTATGGCTTAAACTTAGGAGGACATGGGTGTGTTAGAAACCATTGGAGCTTATTTGTAGACTCTATTTTACTTTTAAGACTAAAAATTCTTTTCACTTGACCTTGATTGTGGAGCCACTTGTCTAGGACGATCTCTCTTTTGCTTTTTTTTTAAATAAAAAAACTTGGAAAGTCAGATTCCCTCCTCGGAATGCCCTACCAATTAAAAATTTGAATTTTTTTGCGTAAAATGATGGTAGAAAGAGCTATCACCTTAGATGAGTGAAAACCACTCTTGAGTAGTCAAATTTCGGGCATTACAAGTGTACATTTGATGACCTACCTCTAGGGTGTATGAAGCTACTACCCGTTATCTTAGTGTAAATAGGGTTAATAGTTTGGTTGAGTCCTTTAAGACCTTAGGAAACACATTCCAGGGTGCTTGCACACACACAAGGTCCTAGAAGTAAGAGTGGAGCCTTATGTGAAACAATTATGTTTGTTTAACCATTATTGTTCCTCCTTTACTTACGGCTTTACTGTTCATTTGAGATCGGAAGTATTGCACTCATCTGTATTTTTATTGAGCTTATTGAAATTGCTTGAGGACAAGCAACAATTCAAGGGTGGGGGCATTTGATGAGTGCATTTTATATCATATTTTCATGCCCTTTATTCCATTCTTTTATTCATCCTCTATCATATTTTCATGTATATTCGGTGCTATTTGAGGTATAGTGTTCGTTGTGCAGAAATTTCAGGCTCAAAACAATTTGGAGTGAAAACCAAGGGTAAAATGTGCGTGTTCGATAACCAAGGGAAAAGAGCAAGCTAAATACGGGCAGAGTACGACCGTGCTCTGTCCTATTGATTTTCCCAGTCTGAAGAACAAGCTAGTAAAATTCTAGCACGGGGGTGTCTGAGGCAGAACAAGGTCTCATCACACCCGTGTCACTCATAATGATTATCTCAGGAAAAGACATCTTCGCTTTATCAGGGAGAACACGGGCACGCTGCCCTTCACACGGGCGTGTACTAGTAGCACACGGGAGAAACACAACCGTGCGACATCCACTGATTATCCCAGGTGTTTCACTCAAGAAATTTTAGAAAAGAACAAGGGCTGAACACTATCTTATCTAGACCGTGTCGGGCCAGAAACTGCCTTTTTAACTCCAGATTTTAGGGTTTTTATCTCATCTTTGTTCATGGATTCCACTCTCCACCAGGAGGACTTTGATGATAGCGAAGATCAGGCTTCACCACACTACCTAAGGAGATTAAAGACGAGTTGGAGGCACTTGAGAGGTGGTGTTAGCACACGGAGCTCCGCAAGGAAGATCATCTACAGAAGAGAAGGGAGTCATGTCTTTCTCTTATTGTTCTTTTATTATTTCTTCCTTGTTGTACCCGCCTATGAGAGGCTAACTGGCCATAGTGCCCCGGGGTTGTGAACTTGGATGATTTGTATGCTTTAACACTTGCATTTATTATTCTACGGAGTTCTTTTGATTCTTGTGTTTAATCTTGTGTTTGCATAACTCGATGTGTTTGATTTGCATAGTTGCTCGGGTAAAACTCGGTGCGTGGATTGTTTAGCAAAAAGCGCACAGTTACCCTAACAAAACTTGGTGTATTTGAGAACCATAGATGCAACATAGCTCTTGACCACACACATAAATCATGGAATGTACCTGGTAGGCATTATGGGTAAGATATCTTGCAATAGTCCGTAGGAATCATCCTGGGGCATTACTCTCTTATTGTTGAAATACTCGATCCTAGTCTACCTATCACCTTCACCACTCTACCCTTCCTTAATTGTTTCTTTTCTTGATTCATTCCCAACTTTGTGATTCACTAGACATCAGAGGAGAAATTAGTACTTCGAGTTTAACTCCCTGTGGTTCGATAACCCTACCCCTCGTGGGGTAACACTATATTACTTGTGTGCGACTAGTGCACTTGCGGAGAACACATCAGTATCTCATGTTTCAGCACATGTGTCCTTCTCTAACAAACAGGTGGATGACATGCAACCTACTCCATCTATTCGTGGCGGAAAAAAGCTGGGGGTCGTGGTGGACGAAGGCCTACTGTAACCTTTTCATCTTCCCGAGACTCTCAGCCGCCCAGAAAAAACAAAGATATTCATTCTTCCTCTCATCCTTTGCATCTCTTGGGAAATGGTGAAGCGCCAGTTGGTTCCCCCAACGGACACTCTGCTTTACCCCTTCCCCATGATGCTTATTTCTCAAAAGTGAATAACCTTTACATGGGTACCTCTGATAGCTTTACTGTTCCCTTTGATAGACTTCACGTACCTTCTGCTTTGGAAAAAGGAAAAGATACTATTCTCTCTGACCCCAATTCGCCAGAGAGGAAAGTGTCCCCTCCCCTTCTCCTTCTGTCCTCAACCACTCCTCTAGCGCCTGATGGGGACTTGGCTATGTTCATGCTTCTCTTGCTAAAAAAATCTCAGATGCTCTTCAGCCCTCTTGCCCAAATCCTGAGAAGAATGATCTAGACGTGGAGAATATTTCAGAAGAGGAGATGGAGAGTTGCTGGAGACCCTCATCCGGAAGCCTCCATATAAAAAAATTTACCCCACCCCATAGATTTTTAATGGAAAAAATTTGAATATTGTTTCTGATAGGGCCTGAAAAATATTGGTGCCTTTCTTGCTAGATATGGCTAAAATGTGATGATGTATAAAATTAAATTTGTTTATTTATTATTTAAGGACCACAACTGTGAACTTGCAAGAGACCAAGAATTTTCTTTTTTTGGCTTCTGAATGTGTTTTTAAGATTAAACAAAATGAAAAAGAAAAAGAAATCCTCTTGTAGCGGTGGATCCGGATCCACCTGACCCGGCCCCCTCTTCCCTCCTCCAATTTCTCTCTCTTCCCTTGTTTGCTGGGAGCAGCGCTCCTCCTCTTTCGCTCTCTCTATATTTTCGTCGTCTGTCTGTCTGCCCACTGTGCGAGATCCCATCATCGGGCAATGGATGCTGCCGACGCCGACGATGCCAGAACTACCAATCAGCCCGAGGACGCAGACAGGGTCTACTTGGTACCGTACGGGTGAGTGCCTTTCAGATCCATCCATAATCTTCTACCTCTACTTCTTCCTCGTTTAGAGGAAGGGCTCTTGTTCCTTGATTTGGTAACATGCTTCTTCTGGAAATGTTTATGATTCGTGATTTGTGATCCAGATGGTGGAGAGAGGCGCAAGAACCACTGCCTTCGCAGCAGCAAGAAGAGGGCACCGCTCCCGTTGGCGATGTTGCCAGAGGCATCCCATACAGCGCGTCCCCAGCTCCATCGCCCTACGGTGGTCCAATGAAGCTGATCAACAACATTTTCAACTCCGATCTCATTTTCAACCTCTGTAGGAATGATGATTTGGCTCAGGATGCCGGGGAGGGAGTTTCTGGACGGACCTATGCTCTCATTCCCCCAGATATGTGGGCCCAAACCATTGGATGGTTTGTTGATTATTTCTCCTCTCTCTCTTCTTGTCGAATCACTTAATGGTCAAGAAATTCTTTGATTTTCTTGCTTGCTTTCATTCGTTCATTGTAGATGTGTCTTATCTGATTTCATCATTTTTCTAATCAATGTCTTCGTAGTTTGGTAGTCACCATGAGCCTGGATGCAGCATCTCTGCCCAGTCAGAGAATAGTTTTTGGAGTTCTACATTGCGTTGCTAACCAAACCATAAAGGAATATGGCTTAATTCTTGATTCCAATTGTATTTGCTATGAGGAAACTATTCTTTTCAACTCTGAGTTGCATTTGCATCAGTTACTGTTTACTTTTTAGTTTTCTATGCGAAATTCGTGTTGTGGCCTATGGCTCTTGTAATTATAAGGTTAACAACAATGCTTCCCTTCGTTTAGGCACAATAATTCTTGTTTGACACTGAAAAGCTCTGGCAATCTGTCTTACATGGAAGAGCCCACAGTCAAGGTTTTTCCTCTGATGCTACGAATTTCTGTTATTCGAGATTCAAACACAATGACCGTAAAGATTAGCAAAAAGGTTTTCTTTGATTCTCTTTAATTTCTTTACTTTACTCCTCATTCAAAGATGTATTTTGACAGTAGGGGCATTGGCATAACATGCATGCTTATGAATGACCAATGCACTAAAAAAAAGCACTTCAGCTTTCAATGCATAGATAAATATATTGTCCAATTAAAATTTTTCATGTGAATCCTGAATCACTGAATGCATGTAACTCATGTTCCTGTGCTTAAATTTGATTATTCTAAAAACAATATAATTCACCTTCATTGATGTTGCAAGCAAATCTCTTAAAGGACAAATATTAGGAGATTTTCTACTTTTGGACGATAAGTTACTTGTATCTACTAGTGACCTCTCATCCTATGTTGTAGTTGCTACTTCTAGTTAAACCATTAAAACTAAAGAGACACCTTTGGGAAATTTAAATTTGTTGGCATTGCCATTTATTTCATAGTTGCGTTTTTGTTTGTTTGATTTGTTTGATCAGATTGCTATTTCAGTCATTTGTCCCATGTGTCCTTGACAAATGTAACAAACTGGTAATTGTGGCTGCATAGCTAGAATTTTGAGCTTTGGCTACATAACACATATTTTACTTTTACTTTGCATACACCTACATTATTTTGTTGGTGAAAACATTTTAGAAGCACTGAGAATAAAAAAAATCCTGCCTCATTCAGCAAATCGTTGCAAGTAATATTGCATGGATCAGTGACTTGTAATAGATCAATCTTGGAAATTACCCGGTTTAATTGTCTTCATAATTATTCAATCATGTGATGGCTATTTTTTTTACATGTACTTTATTGCATTATGCATTACTCCTAGACTTTTTGGTAGTTATATGCATCACCTTTATCTTTTGTTCAGCATACTCCCATCCTTCAATGCCATGGGCTAAAAATTTGGTCATGGGTAATGCCTGAAAGATCAGTGATATATGCAAAATGGCTAATCTACCACTTTTGGAAGCGGGATTAACTAACTATTGACTCTAAATCACAATTGTCCTTTGGTTGGATTTCAACTGCTATAAGAATAGGAATACTTCTGGTTAAACGTATACAATTCAACCCTAAGGGGAGTATTTTGATAGCATTGGAGTTATATGTGAGAAAGAAAGAATTAGTGGGTGATATATGAATTGCCAATGCTCCAAGGTGGTTATATGTGAAGTGAGTTTGTAACCAAACCAGTCTTTGAGCAACCGGCCTCTTTGTACTAGTGAGAGGCTGGATCACTATTAATTCATGATACCCTTACTAAAGAATTGGTCCACAAGATCAAGTTCATCTCAGAATTCAGATTGATAAATGTCTTGTATATAATTGTGACGTACATTTGAGCTGAGGTAAGAATTTGGCTCAAAATTTAACTTAAGATAAAGCTGCTTTTGAAACCAACATACAAGTTTAAATTTGGCAGGGATGCTCATCAAGCACTGATTCACCTCCAACTGGCTTGAACATAATTGGTCCTTGACTAAAACTATCTAAAAAGTTGTAAGGGATTTATACTTGTCTTAGCTTCATGAGGAACCTGATCCACAAAACTTATATGAATATGCAACTACTGAGATGACCGGTTCATATTCATTATGTATTATTTTGAGGGTATCTCTATATCCTCATTTTGCACAAGGTCAAGCCTTTGCCTTAATCAAGGTCCATCAACCCATAAACCCTAAACCCTAAACCCTTGATCCACTTCATTTCCTAGTTGTTGCTGATTTGCAAAATGTGTACATAAGGTGGTTTAAAGACTAGAAGGCAATGTTTTTCCTTAAACGATCTTTCACCCAATAAGGGAACATTTCTGATGCTTGTTACTGTCACTTTTGTTGCTACTATACTCACTTGCTTTTATCTATGATTTTATAGGGATTGATCACTGCAACAGAAGATAAATTAGATTTATGACTTTCTTCAGGAAATTACGGTTAAGAAATTATTCTCAGTAATATTATGAACTCTTACTCTTAAATTCTAACATTCTATCTGTTTGTCAGGACAATGCGATTGAAAATTATAAAAAGGCATGCAAGATTTTCAATGTTGATTTTGAACCGGTATGTTTATCTGGTCATTTATACATAATGATGTGTGTGTGCACGCATGTGTCTTGAGACTTTGCCATTTTTTTGTTTGAATTTTCATTTGCATTCTCTATTGGTTATTCATTCAATCTTCCATTACACTTAGGTCCATGTATGGGACTTTTCTGGGCAGACAAATCTTATTTTCATGAACGAATGGAATAGAATACCTCAAGATTGTCCACGGCAGCCAGATCAAGAGGTGATGAAGGTTTAATATTCATGAGGAACTTTGAATTTCATTTTCATTTATTTTCTTTTTCTTGATATAACTGTATAAGACATTAGGATGCATGGAATAACTATTTGGCCTTGCAAATGGTTATTTTTTTCATTACCCTATTGCAATCCTTCTCAATCAATATGCATACAGTAGATCTGGTCATTTAAGTTTGTATGCAAATGAACAATATTGTTAAGTTTCATGGAATATTAAAGTATTCTTCACCAATCAATGAAGACCATGGGATTTTTCTGTCTTTCATTTTTGCTCAATACCTCTTGAGATTTTAGAGAAAGATCCTAATTAAGGCAAAATATTAATGATTGTTATAGCGTTGTGGTGAGCATCACATGATGAAGTAGATATGCATGTCAGTAAGAGGAATTTTCAAATTATTTCTCAGTATTTGCTATAGTAAATGCAAAAATGATCTTTGGCTCCATCTCAAGTGATCATGATTGAAATCACGTCTCATTCATAAGTTGAAAAGAATCAGAATATTCATACATGCTGCCGTGCGGCTGCTCCGGTGAGCTGCGCCACGGAATCGACAGCTCTGAGTGGGCCATTTTTGGTAAGCAGAACTGGCGATGCGGGATGAACCGGAAGCCGGGTTATGGTGCCCGACTGCGCGCTAACCCAGAACCCACAAAGGGTGTTGGTCGATTAAGACAACAGGACGGTGGTCACGTTTTTGATGAAATTTCACCCTTGGGGGTTTTTTATGATGACAAATCCATCTATGATGGTCCCGCCCCCAGATTCCAACATCGCCGGACCGCCCTTCCCGATGACGAGTCAGGTTGTTTGGGAATGCAGCCCCAATCGGGCGGTAAATTCCGTCCAAGGTTGAATACGGGTGAGAGACTAATAGTGAACAAGTACCGCGAAGGAAAGATGAAAAGGACTTTGAAAAGAGAGTCAAAGAGTGCGACGCGCGCGCTTCATCACCCTGTCGCAGCCCCCGCGTCAAAACTCTCGTTAGGGGGAAAGATGATGAGCGGCGACGCGGGATCACCACTTTTGTCAGAGCGCACTCGTGTGATCGAGCGATTGAGCGGTGGCGCCATCGGGGCCTTTCGGTCGACGGCATCACGGCTTGGCGCTCCGGTCGCATCACTTGGTATCATTTGAAACCCCCGCCGGCGCCTAGCGGGCGCCGCTACCTGCGCGTCGGGTCGGGACAACCTTGGAGCTTCCCGCGCCGGTTGTGGGGTCGTGTCTTCCCATCCCCTTATTTCCTGCTCCGCTGCTCTCTCGCCGCATCACTCGGCATCACTTGAAACCTCCTCGGGCCAGGTTTCGTCGAGTTTGCACAACGGAATCACCACTTCCGTCGGAGCGCACTCGTGTGATCAAGTGATCGAGCGGCGGCGCCGTCGGGGTCTTCCGGTCGATGGCGGCATCATGGCCCAGTGCCCCGCTACATCACTTGGTATCACTTGAAATCCCCCGGGTGAAGTTTCATATGTTTTGGGCGGTGATCGTACAGAGTTATGTTCTGGGTCTCACTGAGGTGGGCTGGTCTCTCACAAAAGATATGATTCAAAATTGCAAGCAATCACTAAGATTTAACATATTGTTGTTGGTAGTGTAGTAATTCAGGATCATTGCCTACAATTTCTGTCCCTAGTTATTTTGAATACCATGTTTAATTAGGTTTATCAGTAAGTTTTAGGAGTTTGGATAAGTTTTAGTTAAATTAAGACTTCTTCTGTCCTTTCTTGTTTGGAGTTGAACCTTTATCATATTATGAGCCAAACTTGCTTCCTTAAGTTCTCAAATCTCTATAAAAAGGAAGATAAATCTTTTTAGTAATTAGTCAATGAATTATTCTCAGCTTTTTAGTTTAATGCTTTATTTTAGCGTGTGATTGCCTAAAACCCCGGGTTTGATTGCCTAGCATATATTTTGCGGTAGTTTGGTATCAAAGGCAGCGTGGCGTCTACTCACACAGGAAGAACATATCGAGGGAAACTGATTTTCAATGTGATGAGACCTTACTAAAATTAGTTCAGTAGATGTATAATTTCAATGCGCGTTTCGAAGATCTAGAATCAAAAGTAAGCAAGTTTTGACTAATTCTACAACAAATTTTGTTGGAGAATCAATTAGAGTTGATAATGAAAATGAGAAGACTATTGAACCAAAGGAAGAGCTTATAAGTCAACAATCTAACTCTTTACTAGAGCAAGAGATTAGGACTGGTAGACCCTGTCAAGAATCCAAAGTTCTTTTAAAAGATAGGGCTAGAGAACTTTTTGAAAGGGAGCACCGACAATTGCAAGATACTGCAGGAGAAATCGCCAAAAAGGTGAAGGTTGACATGCCAGATTGTGATGGAAGACTTGATTTCACAAGCTTTGCTAGTTGGCTGTCTGCAATTGAAGAATATTTTGGTTGGTATGACATGTCAGATGAAAGACAAGGTTGATTTGCTAAGATGAAACTTATAGGGCTAGCAAAAGTATGGTGGAACTGAATTGAAGAGGATGCTCACAAAATTGGTCAAGTGCCTCTTGGGACATGGTTAGAGATGTAGGCAAAGCTTTTCTAAAAAATATGCCATCTAATTACTATGATCGAATTTGTGAGCAGCTTGTCAATTTGAAGCAAGGAAATATGACTGTCACCTAATATATGCAAAAATTTGATGAACTCAAATCTCGGAGTCAAGTAGTTGAATATCCTTGTCATGCATTAGCTACATTCAACTTAGGCTTGAGATCTGATATAAAGGGAGAATTACTTTGGCAACCATTGTTCAGTTTTGGAACATGCTTTTCAAATAGCTCTGGGTATGGGGGAATGTTTGCAACCATTAACTATGAAAAATCTTCTTTCTAGGGAAAAAAAACCAACATTAAAAGGTCTTGTAACAACCAACCTATTACATCAGTATTTTGAGTTGTAGAATTGAAAGGAAAAGCTCCAACGGCAAATGATGTGAAGAATGTTGGCAGGAAAGATTTTTGTTCTAGGTGTGGGGCTAAAGATCGTATGGCATATCAGTGTCCAACTAAATCTAGCTTACATCTTGGAAAAGAAGAGGATAATAACCCAAGTAAACAAGAAGAGGCAAAAAATGAAGATCAAAGAGGGGAGGGAGGCTGTATACTATGCTGATGATCATGTTGATTCTGATGTTGAAGCCTCCATTTCTATGGTGGTTAGACAGGTAGCTGCTGCCCCAATGATGGAGAAGGAAGATTGTGGTAGAACTACTATCTACTTGTGGTGAGGAGCTTCTCAAATTAGAAATAGATGTAGGAAGTTGTATGAATGTGGTTTCGGCCTCTGCAATAGAAAAGGTTGAATCTGCCCGTTGAACCACATTCACAGCCTTATTATGTTGCCTTGATTGACAATTAAACCATTCCGGTAAGTGAAAGCTACCTAGTTTCCTTTTCCTCTTGTCCTTTTAAGGATTCTATATGGTGTGATGCTGTTCCCCATAGAAGTGACTCATATACTATTGGGGTGACCTTGGCTTTATGACCATGATGTCTATCATTGTGGGAAATAAAATACCTATCACTTTGTGCAGAGATGCAAACATTACTTTGCATCCCATGAGCGCCGAAGAACTCAAGCAGTCAAAAAACCAAGAGAAGGACAGCCCACACAACAATCCGAAAGCCCAGAGAGCACTAAACAGCAGCATGTTCATGAAAAGAGATCATTATAGAATATCACTAACAAGAAGTTCATACATTAAAGCAAAGAGAAGGACATTATATATGCTATTGTGGCTAAAGAAGCAACAGAAGCAACTCAAGCAACAGCTGTGCAACCTGATATAATACCCAAGGAAGTAACCAAATTGTTAGAAGACTTTGCTGATGGTGCACCTGCTGATTTGCTGAAAGAGCTGCCTCTTATACTATTGATCTTATTTAGGGAGCTCAATTGCCAGATGTACCATCCTTTCAAATGAATCCTATGGAATGCAATGAGTTGCAAAGGTGAGTGAACCACTTGAAAAGGGCCATATCAGGGAAAGTTTTAAGTCCATGTGCTGTGCCTGGATTATTGCCACTGATGGACAGCATTTGGTAGTGCTCCATCAATAAAATCACTATCCAATACTGATTCCCAGTTCCTTGTCTTGATGGTATGTTGGACATGATGCAGGAGCTACTATTTTCTCAAAGGTAGATCTCAAAAACGGTTACCATCAAATAAGAATTCAGCCCAAGGATGAATGGAAAACAACTTTCAAAACTAAGAATGGACTTTATGAATGGTTTATCATGTCTTTTGGTTTATGTAATACGCCGAGTAACTTCATGAGAGTAATGAATCAAGTATTCTAACCCTTTGTAAGTGTATATTCTTGGTGGTATATTTTGATGATATACTGATCTTTGGTAAGACCAAGAAGGAACAATAGTTTCATTTTCAACAAGTAATGGATGTTCTCTAACAAGAGAAGCTTTGTATTAACCTAAGGAAATGTTCTTTCATGAGGCCTAGTGTTATATTTTTAGGCTTTGTAGCCTTTTTTCAAGGTGTGGAAGCTGATCCCAAAAAAGGTTGAGGCTAGTTTAAATTGGCCAACACCTACCACATTGCAGGATGCACAAAGTTTTCAGAGGCTAGCGACATTGTACCACGGATTTATTAAGGGTTTCAGCACTATTATGGCACCAATAACTGACTGTATGAAGCAAGGTCAGTTTTCATGGGGCAGGGTTGCAAAAAAAGCATTTAAAGGGACCAAGAAATGCATGACAGAAGCAGCCGTACTGTGCCTGCCAGACTTTACCAGTAGCATGTGATGCCTCACATCTTGATATAGGGTGTGCTCTCCCAATAGGGGCACCTAATTGTTTTTTTAGTCAGAAAATTCTAGAGAAATGCTCCACATGTGAAAGAATTTTATGCAGCAATACAAGCATTGCAACATTGGTGGCATTACCTCATACTAAAGGAACTTGTTTTGTATTCTGATCATGAAGCTTTAAAACACATCAATTGTCAAAAGAAGCTGAATTCGAGACATGGAAAGTGGGTTGAATTTATTCAAGCCTACACTTTTGGCATTAAACATAAATCTGGGGGTTGAAAACAAGGTTGTGGATACTTTTAGTAGAGTGGTTTATATGCTTACTGCAAAGACCGTGAAGGCTGTGCGATTTAAAGCCTTAACCAAATGAGCACCCCACATGCAAGGAATTCAGCAATACTTACGCTGATTTATTGCCAGGGTAACAACGAAATCATCCCAAATTTTCTCTACAGGAAGGTTATTTATTTTTTCAAGAATCATCATCATTGTCTACCTTCTACTTTTGTTTGTGACCAAGTTGTGTTGGAGCTGCATGGAAAAGGGCACTTTAGAAGGAATAAAACAGTCTCATTGCCAGAGGAAAGATTTTATTAGCCAGTCTCAAACATAATGTTGCTAAGTTAGTGTCTCAATGTCATATCTGCCAGCTATGAGCTAACAAAGGGTAAGAAAAAGAATATAAGACTTTACATGCCATTGCCAGTACCTCTTAGGCCTTGGGAAGGTACAAGCATGGATTTCATTCTAGGATAAACTAAAACTAAAAGATGGCATGATTCTATTTTAGTAGTTGTGGATCTTTTTTTTCTAAAGTGCCGCATTTTATTCCTTGTTCTAAGTCAAGAGAGGTAGTTCACATGGCAAAACTATTCTTTAGTGAAGCTGTACGACTTCATGAATTGCCAAACACTATAGTATTTGGCAGAGACAAAATATTTGCATGCTATGTTTGGCAGACCTTGTGGCGATTAATGAACAGACAATTGAAATCTTCAGCTGCATTTCATCATCAAACTAATGGGCAAACTGAAGTTGTTAATCATAGCCTCGGAAATCTACTCTGTTGCTTATTGGGATTTAATTCGAGTTATGGCTGAATTTGAATATGATAGTTCTGTGAACAGGACTATGGGCAAAAACCCAGTTGACATAGTATCAGGCCTGTAATCAAAGAATCCAATTGATCTAGTTTCCTTGCCTATTTCAGCTCACCCTAGTGTTGAAGCTACTGATTTTGCAGAACATAGTCAATCTGTTCATGCTGATGTGCAGAAGAGAATTGATGTCTGTAATGCTGTCTACAAGACTTATGCTAATTTACACCACCAACTACTGAAATTAAAGTAGGAGAACAAGTAATGGTTTACTTAAAGCCTGAACAATTTCCTGCCCAAAAATATGATAGGTTACAACATTGAAATATTGATCAACACAAAATTGTTAAAAAGATAAGCTCCAACACTTATGTTGTAGACTTACCAAACAATATAGGCATGAGCAATATCTTTGGAATATTTTTGTAAATATCACAGTCAAAATGCTACTTCAACTGAAGGCCTCTTGACCTATTTTAAATCAACTTCTTTCATGCTAGTTCATGTGGAGATTGAGGACATTGTGGATGCTAGTGATGTTACAGAAGATGGTTATAAGAAATATTTGGTGAAATAGAAAAACAAGCCATGGTCAGATTGCACTTGGGTGTTTGAAAGACTTGCAATAATTGAATTTGCTTGTATGCAAGACACCTTCTTCTACCTCGCCACAATCAAGATTCCCTAAGTCGAGAGGAGATGATGCAAATGGCATACCGGGAAGATTTGGATGATATTACAAGAAAAGACATGGAGTTATTACTAAAATCTAACATATTAGTGTTAGGGGTAGTTTTTGATTCATGATCATTTCCTGAAATATCTGGCAAGCTATTTTAATTTCCATTTTTAATTAAGTTTATCAATAAGTTTTAGGAGTTTAGATAAATTTTAATCTAATATTTTTTCTCAGTTTGATGCAAATGACATACTGGGAGGATTCGGAAGATACTACAAGAAAAGACATGGAGCGATGACTAAAATCTAACATATTGGTGTTGGTGATAGTTTAGTAATTCTGGATCATTATGTGAAATATCTGCAAAGTTATTTTGAATTTTATGTTTAGTTAAGTTTGTTAGAGATTAAGAATGAGGAGAATGAGAATATCCTTCAATATGCAATGTTTACAAATATATATATACATTAGAGTAAATAGTAATGGGTTGGGCTTTATATGTTTAACACCCCCTTTCAAACTCAAGGTGAATCAGGAGGATCTGAGACACAGAGTTTGAGAAGATGGAACTGATGTTGTTCTCGAGTCTGTGCCTTGGGAAGAAATCGGCAACTTGAGACTCAGACAGCACATACTGAAGAACGCATGAACACCAATATGCTTGGCCAATTCATGCTTCACGGGGTCATTAGCAATCTGTATAGCACCGGTGTTGTCACAAAGAAGAGTAGGAATGTCACATGAGACATCAAATTCAGCTAATAACCAACGAAGCCATACAATTTCAGATGTGGTAGTAGCAAGAGCCCAAAGTTCCGCCTCAGTGCTAGAATGTGACACCGCAATCTGTTTCTTGGACTTCCATGCAAGAAGAGAAGTGCCAAGAAATATGTAATAACCAGTGATGGATCGACGGTCAATAGGGTCACTCGCCCAGGTGGAATCGGAGTAAGCATGAAGCTGAAGCGGACTGGAATGGGCATAGAACAGACATTGAGATGCTACCCCCCTTAGATAATGCAACACACGAAGTAAATGACCGTAGTGAACTGAAGTAGTACTAACAAACTAGCTCAACACATGAACAGCATGAGCAATATCAGGCATGGTGACAGTAAGATAGACAAGACTGCCCACAATATGATGATAGCGAGAAGGATCCTCTAGTGGCGTGCCATCAGTGGGACGAAGCTGAACATGAAGCTCCATAGGTGTAGCAGTAGTCCGTGAATCAGTAAGATCAGAGTGAACAATGAGATCCTGAATATATTGATGCTGAGAAAGGTAGTAACCATCATCTGTGGAAGTCACCTCAATTCCCAAAAAATAACTTAGAGGTCCTAAATCAGACATCATAAACTGCTGGTTAAGACGTTGCTTCACAAAAGCAATATACTCCATATCATCACAAGCAATCAACATATCATCCACATAGAGCAGAAGCAAGGTGCGACCACGCTGAGAGATATGAATGAATAATGTAGGATCGTGATCGCTAGGTGAAAAACCAGCTGCACGGATCACAGAACTAAACCGCTCAAACCAAGCACGCGGAGCTTGTTTGAGACCATAGAGAGCACGATGAAGGTGACAAACATAACCTTCAGGTGTCTCAATGCTAGGGGGTGGATGCATATATACCTCATCATGTAAATCACCATGAAGAAAAGCATTCTTCACATCCATCTGAGAGAGAGTCCAAGAGAGAACATCAGCCACAACAATCAAAGTGCGAATTGTAGTCAGATGAGCCGCAGGAGCAAAAGTCTTATCATAATCACGACAATGTGCCTGCTGAAAACCATGAGCCACAAGACGAGCCTTATAGCATTCCACTGAACCATCAAACTTTGTATTGACCTTATACACCCACTTGCATGGAGTAGGAATGGCCTGAGTAGGAAGAGGGACAAGATCCCAAGTGCCTGTCTTTTCCAAAGCAGAAAGCTCCTCAGACATAGCCAACTGCCATTCAGGGATGCTGGCTGCCTCCTGATAAGTGCTAGGCTCATATACAGCACCAGCAATAGCAAAACAATATCTGTTAGGTGCAGAAATAGTAGTACGATCATGAAGGTTATACCTAGATGTTGAGACAGGTAATAAACCGTCAGATGCTGCATCAGTGTTACTGGCCGGAGCATCAAGAGGAGCAGGAATGGAGATATGGGGATCGTGAGGAACTTTAGGCCGACGACAATAGTGAAGAGGATTAGTGTCAAGAGTTGAGGGTGGAGGTATAATGGAAAGTGGATTTGATATAACTGAAGATGGAGTTGAAGGTGGAGTAGGAGATGATAAAGGGTCAATGGAAGACTCTATGATAGGAGTCAATTCCAAAGGAGGAAGTTGAAGAAACGAAATAGATTCTGTGGAAGATGGAGAGGAAGGAGGAGATTGAGTGGCAGAAGAATAGAAATAAGGATGACTCTCGTCAAAAGTGACATCACGTGATATTCAAATGTGACGTGTAGAAGGATCATAGCAACGATAGCCCTTATGCTTAAGACTATATCCAAGAAAGACACTCAATCGATTGAGTTGTTAACTTAGTATGTTTATGAGGTGTAAATAAGACATAACAGACAACCAAAAACTCGAAGGTGATCATAACGAGGAAGAGAGTTGAACAAGATTTCTCTAGGGCATTTACCTTGAAGAGAAGAGGATGATTGCATGTTGATAAGATAAACTGCTGTGGAAATAGCCTTAGCCTAGAAATGAGCTGGTATAAACGACGAAATCAAAAGAGTCCGAGCAGTTTCAATCAAATGACGGTGCTTACGTTCAGCAATCCCATTTTGTTGATGAGCACCAGGACAAGAAAGTTGAGGAAGAGTACCCTCAAATGAGAGAAATTGACGAAAAATAGTAGACAGACACTCTCCCTCGGAATCAGAACAAAAAACATGAATGACAGTAGAAAACTGAGTGTGAACCATGCTAGCAAATGACTGATAGATAGAAAACAACTGAGATCGATGTTTCATGAAATAGAGCCACGTATGTCTAAAGTAATTATCAATGAAAATGACGTAATACATGTGACCACCCGTAGAAGTAAAGGGCGCAGGACACCAAACATCAGAATGAACTAAATCAAAAGGACGACTAGACTTAGAAGTGCTGGAAGAATATGGGAGTTGCTGCTTGCCAAGCTTACAACCCGAACAATGAAAACCAGCATCGTTAGACATATGACCCAAAACACCCTGATTAACTAAAGAAGACAAACGTGAGCCACATAAATAACCCAAGCGATGATGCCACTGTGGAAAAGTAACAGAAGCAGGAAAAGCAGATCCTTGAACATAGAGCGTAGAGGCAAGAACAGTGGAGAGCATGGGCGTGGTGGAAGGAAAAGGAATAGAGAGACGATCTAGAAAGTAGAGTCAACGAGAACCACTACGGCGATGGCCAGTACCAATCACAGCTTTGGTTCGACGGTTCTACACATAACAAGAAGAATCATTAAACCCAACAAAACAGTGAAGGTTAGTGAGTTGACCAACTGACATAAGATTCATGGATAGCTGAGGAACAAGGGACACATCAGGAATTGTAAATCAAGAAGTAGCAAGAATCCCTTGATGTGTGACACAGCAAGAAGTTCCATTAGCGGTCTGAATATGCGTACCATCAGGAGCAGGTCTACAGGATGAAAGCTGAGAACCATTGGAGGTCATGTGAAATGAAGTCCCTAAGTCTAAAACCCAATAGGAAGCAGTAGTACCTGATGCAGATATTGAAGCAGCAAATCCAGATGCATGGATAGGAGGATCAGAAGAAGCCCCTGTAACAACTCCGCGACGAGATCCAGCGGAGCGCCTATCCCGGAACTCAGCAAGCTGCTTAGGATGTAACTTGAAGCAATTCTGAGCACGATGACCTGTCTTCATGCAGTGGCTGCAGACGATAGCGTCTATAGAAGAAGCCTTGATCACTTAGTCTAATGAGGAGCCGCCAAAACAGTATGTGAGATTACCGAAGTAGTAGCAAGAGCTCGAAGACATGTCTTCTCTGCAATTAATGATGCAAGTGCTTCAGCAAGAGTAGGAAGGAGAGTACGTCTAAGAAGTTTAACGCGCATCACAAATGAAACATGAGATTCTGCTGCTCATGCTTTTCCTTTTCGGCACAATTATTGCAACCAGAGCATCTCTTCGGCACAATAGCATCCAATTGACCAGAAACACGAGTGAAGACCGTGTAGAATTCCTCCACTGATAAGTCCTGTTGTTGAAGACTATGCAGGTTTTGTAGCAGTGAGAACCGTAGTGCCTCACTAGTGTGTAGATAGTGCTTTTGAAGATAGTCCCAAATTTTCTTGGCTGATAAATGATCAACAAAGCTCATTCTGATGGAAACATCAGTACTCATGCACAAGATACCCATAACACGATCATTGGCAACCCGCTAAGCCTAGACAACTACCGAATCAGTTGTCTCATCATCAGGAGGATTGTCAACGATATGAGAGGCGAGACCAACCAATCGCAAAAGCATTCGTACCAAAAATGCCCACTCACGATAATTATGACCATTAAGTCTAATATCGGTGTGAAGAAGAGCACCACTGCCAATAGCCAGATCAGAGTGTTGAATTGGATTCGCCATGTTTTTTTTTACTGCTGTATGTCACTGTGCACCGTCACTGTAGACTTTCACTGTATGTCACTGTGCACCGTTCTATGGCGACACTATGTATTTTTACTGTGTGTCGGCACTGTGTACTTTTACTGTGCGCCGTTACTGTGTGTTGGCACTGTGTACTTTTACTGTGTGTCGGCACTGTACACTTTCACTGTGTATTTTTATTGTGTTGACATTGTGCACCGACATTGTGCTTGTCCCTTTGTGCTTGTCTCCATACAGATGTCTTCTTGTGTTTGTTGCTATGCATGTGTCAATTTGTGTATGTAAAAATTTTTGAAATAGATTCCGGATAGATGATTGAAACTTACAAAGGAGTGGCTGGCGGCTAGTCGACGGTTACGACTTGAGGGAGGCCGGCCGGCGGCTAGCCGACGGCTGCGACTTGAGAGAGACTGGTGGGGAGCCGCAGTGTGATCGGCGACGGCGACTTGATGGAGAAGATGTGCGGTCGTGTCGTGGGGAGTCTTGATGCGGTCGGCGACGGCGATTTGACGGAGGAGATGTAGATCCGCCAAAGAAGATAGATGGCCGGATGAAGATAATCGGAGAAGATGAGAGGATCTAGATGAAGAATATCTAGATCCGCCAAAGAAGATAAATTTTGGCTGAAAGTTGATGACCGGAAGATGATCGGAGTTAAGGTTTCTTAACCCTCTCTAATACCATGTTAGAGATTAAGAACGAGGAGAATGAGAGTATCCTTCAATATGCAATGTTTACAAATATATATAACCTTTTTGTAGATTCTGGACCGCGAGAACTATTTGTTTCGATCTGTATCTTTTTACCAAAATATCTTTTAATGCCAAAAATTCTAATTACTTTTGTTAGGATGCCTCAGCTGCATACATCACTGCACTTCCACTTGACACCTATATACATTAGAGTAAATAGTAATGGGTTAGGCTTTATATGTTTAACAAAGTTTATCAATAAGTTTTAAGAGTTTAGGTAAATTAAGATTTTTTTTTTCCTTTCTTGGCAGGAGTTAAACCTTTCTCATGTTAGGAGTCAAACTTGCTTAGAGGAATCTCAAATCCCTATAAAAGAGGGATGATCTTTCTTAGGAATTAGTCAATGAACTATTCTTAGTTTTTTAGCTTAATGCTTTATTTCAAGGTGCAAGCACATTTGAATTCAACCAATGATGTTTTAGTACGATTATAGAGTAAAAAAGCCTTGTTAAGTACCTCGGTCGTAACCAGGGGTTCCTGTAATGTAAAAATTGTTAGGACGGGTCCTACCTTCTGAGACGTCTTTTTGCTCCATTATGCCCATGTTTTCTGTGCTTCTTGCACTGGTATTGGGTTGTTCTTCATTATTCTGATGCAAGAAACTGAGGGCTAGAGGGGCTTCCTGGTGCACTGAAAAGACCCGTTAATGTAGAATGCCGATTCTAGGAAGGAGACCTAAACTAAAGAACTTCTTCCCCGGTCCACTCGGGAAGTTCAGACCGGAGGGGCCTTACAAGTCTATAGCATGAAGCGAGTGCTTTACGGCGATTCTTGATGAAATAGGAGTGAGCCTGGTATATGCTGCATTATATTTATTGTCACATGCAACATGTGCACACATACTCAATTAGGAATTCTTTGAGCACCATCTCATATGAATGAACTCCCGTCACATCCAAGGTATATATATATTGTAAATAAAATTCATTTATTATAAAGCAATCATATGTGTTTTTCTCTATGCATATATTATTGTGTTTGTTTCCTGAATGTGTTAACTTCAAATTCCCTCCGCTGGTTATAGAAAGTGATCAGTGGATAAATTTGTATAATTAATTACAATATGTGTGAATATAAGGGAATATTTCTAGTTTTTACACATGTGAGTCACCTATCTGACACTGACATTGAAATTTATGTTGGTTTAGAAACATAACTTAGAGAGTATCTTGTATGTAAACTTTTTCTCCCCTGAAAACTGCACATACATGCAAACCCACAATATCACAAATATAAGTTCGAAAGGACATAATATTGCAGTCACATGCATGTGTTTTACCATTTTATATAATATGATGAGAGTTTCATTTGAGAGGTAGATCAAATATCTCTAGATTTAGTCTTTATGTTGGCATGGTTTCTAAAATTCCATTTTTTGCTTTTATTCAGATCCTTCTGGAGTTACAAGTCAGTCTACTATTGGACTCTGTAAATTGTAGAGGTGACAGCAAAAAAGATGACTTGTCACTGCAGCAGTCACACATTACAAATTCTTCTTATTGTGGTTCACTTGTGGGAAACGGCATTCTTGGAAACATGAGCTCTGATTCTTATACTAATGGAGGTTTGAAAGGTGTTGGTAACCTCGGGCTGACTGGTCTAGAGAATCTTGGAAATACATGTTTCATGAACAGTGCCATACAATGCTTGGCACATACGCCGAAGCTTGTGGACTATTTTCTTGGGGACTACATGAGGGAAATAAATCATCACAACCCACTGGGCATGGATGTAGGTTTACTTTTTCAATGAGAGGTTTATATATGAATTCATAATAATCTGGTGGTGTATTATTTGGTTGTAATTCTTGGTTACTTAATGGTTGTCATTTCTGATTTTGCGTGATTTTAGTTTTTATGCTTTGTTTTGAGCAGGGTGAAATTGCTTTAGCATTTGGAGATCTGTTGAGGAAGCTATGGTCTCCTGATAGAACACCTGTTTCTCCACGCTTTTTCAAGGCAAAACTTGCTCGTTTTGCTCCTCAGTTTAGTGGGTTTAACCAACATGACTCTCAAGTTAGTTGGACATTTCGATTTAAGTGCATTTGTTAAATGATGAAGTCAAACTCCTGACCTATAAATTGTATTGTCTTATAGGAATTTCTTGCTTTTCTTTTAGATGGGCTTCATGAAGATCTTAATCGTGTCAAATGTAAGCCATACTTTGAAGCTAAGGACGCATGTGGTCGTCCAGACGAAGAAGTAGCTGACGAGTATTGGAAGAATCATTTGGCTCGTAATGACTCTATTATAGTTGATATTTGTCAGGTGACTACTGGGGCACATAGATCATCTGGTTTTTATAGCTCCTGCAGAAGCTGTAGTGCCATTACCATGATTTGTTTTAGGATGATGTTAGGACTAATTGCGTGATGTAGAAAATAGATAATTAGGAATGTGTAGATGTAAGTGTATCACTGGTACAATAAAACTTGAAGTATATGTAACTATCTTGATCAAATCACCAAGCTGTTAAATTTGAATTCTCTGAGCATACCTAATGAAGTAGATGATTGCTCATTATTAGGGGATATAACAATTAGAAACAGTACATGCAGTGAAATGTTGCTGAATGCAAGTTTAGACTATGCAGTATAGACGCTAATTATTTGCTAATAATTAGTTAATTTTAGTTGTCATAGAGACTTTTTTGCGCCTTCCTTTCATTAGCTAGTAATCAAAATGAATTATTACCTTAATTGGTTTTACTGCAGGGTCAGTACAGGTCCACATTAGTTTGTCCTGTTTGTAATAAGGTGTCGGTTACATTTGATCCATTTATGTACTTATCCCTTCCCCTGCCATCAACTACAATGCGGTCAATGACTGTAACAGTCTTCAGTACTGATGGAAGTCTCAGGCCAACTTCTTATACTGTAAATGTACCTAAGCACGGAAAAAGCAAGGATCTTATTCAGGCTTTAAGCAATGTGTGTTCATTGAAGGATGATGAAAGCCTATTGGTTGCTGAGGTATATCATGTTATGTGATGAATGCTGTTGTCAATATTTGTTTCCTTATTATTACATACTGATAGAATCTTGCAGGTATACAGTAATTGCATCCTTCGCTACCTGGAGGATCCTTCAGATTCACTCTCCCTTATCAGAGAT
The DNA here is from genome assembly GCA_020875875.1 of Dioscorea alata. Taxonomy (NCBI): domain Eukaryota; kingdom Viridiplantae; phylum Streptophyta; class Magnoliopsida; order Dioscoreales; family Dioscoreaceae; genus Dioscorea; species Dioscorea alata. The sequence goes on along the minus strand of CM037023.1, from coordinate 28,812,840 downwards.
GGAGATCGACTTGCTGCTTACCGGCTATCAAAAGATCTTGAGAAACTCCCCCTCGTAGTGTTTATGCATCAGCGCATGGAAGAGTAAGTTGATCATTGTTATTTATTTATTTATTTTCCTTGTCTTTTCATTCATGTCATGGGGTTCAAAATTTGTTTCTGTAATTTCCTCTACCTTCATGAATCATCGCACTCTTTCTTCCCCATCTTGGTATAGATTTTGGAAACAAATATTTATTGTCAAATGATTTTTATATGATGCACTATAACATGTCCTTTATTTTTTAAGTTGTTGAATGGGATACCTCCATCAACAGAGTTTTAAGATACAGCTGCTGGTTCAGCCAAATGATAAAATCCAGCATGTTCTGCTCTCATGGTTTTGGTAGGACAAGTGATCTCTTGAATAAATGATAACTGACCTGACAATGACTAAAATTTAGGTCACCTTTGGTATGAAGCTAGTGAAAATGCATTGTAATTGCACATACACATGAGTTAACACTGCCATCATGGTGTTTTTTATTTTTTATTTTTTATTTTTAATTTTTTGGTGTGGTGCAAGTTATTTTGATGCATGCCCTTTCTTGTACAATGTAAGTAAAATGCAGCAAGTGAAAATCTATTATTATATTTTTCACTTTGTGTTATAATCACTCATGTAAGTAGAGATGAGGTTACCTCTCATTTTATATCTTGTTTTGACAACCAATAACTTAAACCTTGGTTATCTTAATAATATTTTTAAATATTGAATTTTATATTATTAATTAGACCCTAATTATTAACTCATTGCATTAAAGTTGTGTTTTTACTTGTATACCACAAAACTTGAAATTGCACATATCTTAGGGGCTTTTACGTAAAAACATGACAACTATTTTCTCTGATTTTCATTTTTTTCTTGGAATAATTTTTTTAAAGACTTTTAACCTATTTTGTCAGTTTTTGTTATTTAATTTACTTGCTCATAAACTTAGTGTCTTATATGAGAAAAAATTGAAAATGAGCGTTTTTGCTTGTTTATAAGAGGCATTGGTGAAAAACTTCAATAACTTTAGAATAGTGATTTGTTATTAATATATGTGATGCAGGACCAGTAGACTAAGTAGTAGTTGATTTGAGTGGTAGATAGGTTACTAGCATCACACTAGTAAGATTTTAGAAATCACTCCTAAAGTTCATAGGCATCACACCTAAACTTGGTTTGCATCTCACAAACCAGGAAATAAAGATAATTCTTTGAGAAAACATTCATTGTCCTTCTTGTTTCATTAGTGACTGTTTATAAAGATTTGTAATGCATGATGCACAAAAACCAAGGCCCATAAATTCCCACAAGAACCCAAGGGGTGCTTATTGAAACCAAGAGGCTTAACCTCCCTAATTTATATTTACAACTCCTAAGGCAACAAACTTTACCAAGACTCATAAATTCCCACAGAAACCCAAGCAGTGCTTATGGAAAGCAAAAGGCTTTTGACTTTGTCTAAAAGACACTTGACTTGATCAAACTTGGACTTTGGTCTTTGGTTTCTTTTTCCTTGCATAAGTCTTCATAGGATGTTTCCATTTTGCATCAATATGATTTTTATAATCTCATGGATAATCTCACCAAGTTTTTCATAAGGCATTGTTGAAAAACAATCAATAACTTTAGAATAGTGGTCAAGGGTTATTACCAGTGGCTTGTCCATTATTCTCTTGTATATATAAAAAATATTTTATTATGTTCCCAAATGTTAAGAGGTTCCCATATACATGAAAAGATCATAATTTTTTGAGGGGTTTGTTTACATGGGAGAGGTGAGAAGATCACTCACACCAAAAAAGTGCAACTAAATGACTTGCACGGCTGATTTTACCTTAAAGTCATTTTGCTGCATTATAAGCTCTCAATGTAAGTCTCAACTTACATGCAAGTAAATGATTTGCGCTTCACCAAGATGCTGCTTAAGTATAAGTTGACTTGCAATTTACCTACATACTCCATACCAAGCAGGTTCTTACTGAATGAAATATCTATTGGATCTACTTAGTGCATGCATGCTCTAGATGGCGCTTATCTGAAGACATTAATTGAGTTACTTGCTGAAATAACCAGCTTTCCAATACATCAGGAGATAATTTAAAAGCGTGTGTTTTACATTGATCCTTACACACTTCCCATCTTTAAAACGCAAGTGTTGAGATGCTCTTCACAGACTGAAGTCTCTGGTGATTCTTGAAGTATGTATCTCTGTGAAATGTTGGTGTTGTGTTTGTGAAAATTTTTGGATGCTACAATTTCGACTTGTTCTAAGTACCACCTCCCAACTCAATTCTTTATGCCATTCAAAAGTAATGGTTAGCTGAATTTTTGTAATGAATTTTATTTCTGACTTTTAAACAAATTACTTGATTCAAAAGTTCAATTTTTAGCATAGCAATCTGTAGCCTTCCTTAAATCTCAATTACTATCCATTTGCAAATGTTCCAATTGTTTTCTTCCATTTCAAAATTATTACAAATTTCACTTAACAGGAACATTAATTGGTACTCTACCATCTTCTGGTTATAGTGTACTTTTGTGGCTTCCGAATAGTGGATAAGATGTTGAACGGTTGTAGTATTTGCAATCAGCAGATTGGTATTTTTAACTTTAACCAACTACCGAAAGGGGACTTTGGATTTTGATTTGTAGAAACTATCCAACCTGTGAGATTTATGGCAACCAAGATGATTTTGTTTGTGTTTTTGGTAAAAAGAAGAAGGTGATTTTGTTTCCTTATTCTTTTCTGCTGAGCTGGAAAATAAACAAGGGTACAAATTGCGAGGTGTTGAGGAAGATGATTATAGTTTTTGATGAATATCAGTTGTGGTGTTGATTTCTACCCAAAGATACAAGTATAGGGTAGGCTGTTTGTGCATTATCTGCCTGCTTTATCATTGGCTGAGATGGATCCTGTTATAAGATTGAAGAATGGCGTATTGTCCTTAGGAAAAAGAGAATTGTTTGTTTCCTATATCTGAAAGAAAGTACTTAAGTATGGATATGTAAGTTACATGAAATAACAATTTCAATTTAAAAATAGGTTATTAAATGATCTGTTCTCTGAAGTCGCATTTAGAACTCTAGCATGTACCTTGTTAGACAGTTCGTATGAATGTTTAGTTACTTAGGAGCTTGTGAATCATATAAATGGGTTTCAATTTTGCTGATGCTTTTTGTTTATATTTTCTTGATGGATTCTCAAATGATATATTTTCCTTTCAGGCAGGGCATTCATAATAAAATGCTTGGACAATGGAAAGCATTCGGTGTCCCACTGATTGCACGGATACCAACCACTGCCAGTGGAACCACAATCTGCAGTCTCTTTTTCAAGTTGTTAAATCCATTTGTTCTGCCAAAGGATAATGAGGATGGCAATCTTTGTGATGGAGCTAGTGAAACAGACTTAAGTTCCAATATTTCAGACTGTGAAGCTACAATTAATGCTTCATTAACTGGAAAACTTGTTGAAGACGCACTACAATTTCATGTTACAGATGTGAAGGGCCAAACAACCCATGCTAAAATAGAGTTGAATGAACCAGTTTCTTTGGCAGGGTATCAGAAACAGTTACATGTGCTTGTATCTTGGCAAGATACAGCACTATCAAATTATGATGTATGCCTTCTTAGTTCCTTACCAGAAATCTATAAGTGTTCTTTATTTTCAAAAAGGCCTCAAGATTCCGCTTCTCTCTATGCGTGCCTAGAAGCGTTTCTAAGAGAAGAACCACTAGGACCAGAAGACATGTGGTAAGCATGCTTTATTTTGGAATCTTCAGTTTAATGACATTGTTTTAACAAATAACATTTAGACCATAAAACATAGGACAGAAATGGTGGTTAAATGGCATATACCAGTTGTTCAAAGTTGAAACTTTGGAGCACAATGCATGTTGATGATGGCGTAGGGTATAAATTAGTTCATTTTGCAAATGTATCAAATGTTCCACAGCTTCTTATGGGTTGTGTTGTGTAGGCTGTTCTGTTTGTGTTTTTTCATTATAAATAGCCTTTTCTAATGCTTTATAATGAAATAATTTAGGCATTCTTAATTTCCAATGCTTTACCCGATGGAGTTGCATTATTTTATTAGCCATATGTAAATATCATTATTCAAAGAATTGATAAAGTATTGGAAAATTGCTTTCGTGTATTTGGACTTGTCCCTAGAATTCTTGAAGCACTACTTTTAATGCATTATAAGAATGGAAATATTATTGAAGATTATGTCATAGCATGGAAATGCGACTGCAAAGGAACATATACTTAATAGGGCATATATTATCTAGATTCTCCTGCAATTGTTATAAAAGCTAGCAATGACCATTAGCTCTTTTATTACTGCTATGGCCATGTGCCTAACATTTCAAATGCAGGTATTGCCCGAGCTGCAAGAAGCATCAGCAAGCTAGCAAGAAATTAGACCTTTGGAGGCTGCCAGAAGTTCTTGTGATTCATCTGAAAAGATTTTCATACAGCCGTTTCATGAAAAACAAGCTGGAGACTTTTGTTGATTTCCCTATTCATAACCTGGACTTGTCAAACTATATAGCTCACAAGTCTGATCAAGCCTATCCTTATTCGCTTTATGCTGTTAGCAACCATTACGGGAATATGGGAGGCGGGCACTATACAGCATACGTTTATGTAAGTGGTATTTCACTGGAAATATAATTTTAATTAATTTTTTTCCCAAATTTTATTGTAGGACTACAATTTACTCTGCAACTTGAATAATTTCCACACTTATCTGTTTTTTTTATCTTTTTCTTTTCCATATCTTTCTGGTTAAGGGTCTCTGTATTTCTACTAGTCTGTTTCAAACTTGTGGCTGACCAGATTATATTATATTGGTTTCTGCAAATGCTTTACTTTGTGACTTCACATTATTTCATCAATGGAAATGATTGTGGTCTTCTGGTAGCCATGGGATGATGAGGTACAGATACAAAATTTATATTCTAAATCTTAAATGGCAATAATGCACTAGAATCATTAACTTTCAGATGAATACTGTATCAATACCTGTCTCAGTTCCATCTTTGAATTAAATGAGCCATTTGTTTTTTCTGACGTTCATCTCAAATGTGTTTTTTCAAATGCTAACAACTCTGTTGTGATTGTAGCATGAGGGGCAGGATTGTTGGTATGACTTTGATGACCGCCATGTTGCTTCAATGACCGAGGACAGCATTCGGACATCAGCTGCGTATGTTCTTTTCTATCGGAGAGTCCAAACTAAAAATCTGGACAAGCAAGTCATTTCATGACTAACAGTTTCTAACTAAAGCCAAATCCGCTGGAGAATTTTGGACGAGAACTTTCTTATAGTCTTAACCCACTCACGTGAAATGAACAACCATATTTGATGAGGATGTACTGACTTGGAAAGTTTGTTTGCTCACCAAGGATTTTGAATTTGAGTTGACAGCAGTGTGGGAGGACTTTACTGTAACATAGCATGTTTGTGCTTGGGAAACTGTTCTCTTGAACATATTTCCCAGCTTGTGGCGCTTTTTCCCCCCTTGGCCTTAGTGTACTTTGAAGAAAAAAAGAAATACCATTCAGACGCAAGGCCTGCCTCAGGGGATGGGGTGGGTTGGGCGAGGCGGTGTTTGTTGTTTAGATTGCTATAGGTTATTTTCATTTTCCCCTACTATTGATGGTCGAGGGAGTTGCGACTCTCTCTTGTTATATTTTTGGTGGTTGTATTGGATGTGTTCCTTTGATTAGTTTGTAGCCATTGTATTGTTGCCGCCATTGGGTATCGTTTCATTGATTAATTTCACAATCAACCGATTGTTTGAGTAACAGAAATTTTGGCAATGTGGTTTTATCCATTTTTTATTAATTCACAAACCAGTTGTGTGAGTTCAAATAATTTTACAGTGTTTTTTGTTTGCAGCATCTGTAACATATTCTCGTGCGTTTGTTTTCATTTTCCCCTACTATTGATGGTCGAGGGAGTTGGGACTCTCTCATTATATTTTTGGTGGTTGTATTGGATGTGTTCCTTTGATTAGGTTGTAGCCATTGTATTGTTGCCGCCGTTGGGTATTGTTTCTTTGATTAATTTCAGTCAGCCGGTTGTTTGAGTTACAGAAATTTTGGCAATGTGGTTTTTTTCCATTTTTTATTAATTCACAAACCAGTTGTGTGAGTTCAAATAATTTTACAGTGCTTTTGTTTGCAGCATCTGTAACATATTCTCGTGCGTTTGTTTTAAGTCACTGCTATGGTCTTGTTTCTCATTGACCCAGATGAACATTTGCAAATGGGCCAACCCAAGAAAGGCGTTGGCAAGTGTCTTGTATGCATTGATGTCTGTATTTTTGGGCAATCAATAGGCGCTTGTATGCCCAAAAATGTGAAAGAAAATTGAAGGTTTAATAAACATAAGCAGCCAGAAATATGGAAGGACATATGGGAGAATGTGATTGAAGAGTACTATGGAGTTGTATGCCAGTCAGGTAAATGCACCTATGCTCATTGAACGATGAAGGCCTAAAGGGCTTTTCAATAGGTTTACTAACATTGTCATACGCATGTGACACAGACGCCTTGGGACGGCTTTAAATTGTTCAACTGCCGTGTTGGTTGAAAGTTAGGACTTTGGACAATGACTTTCGTGGACATTCAATTGCCAGTGGATGTGCGCTGCACGACCAAACTACTGGGCATTCCCAGCTCCTGTTCCGGAGGTTCTCATGCCATGCGGAGAGAGAGAGAGAGAGAGAGAGAGAGAGAGAGCTGGTAGAGTGGCCTTTTTTACCTCCTTGTTACTCGTGACGTCACAATCTCCTCTTCCACTTTTACCTCTTTTAAAGGTAAGAATAATAACAAAGCAAATCCAACGGCCATTAATTATATGATTATTTGAGTATTCTTTCTCCCTTCCCAGTTGCTTTGTGAATTGGAGCTGCCGGCCAGCTGGAAGGGAGAGTACTGGATTACTTGTGGTACCGGGAGTGCTAGGTCTGTTTTCTCTTGATATTCTGCTCGTTATATTTATTTACTTTCTGGATTTTGCACCCCTTCAACCTCGATGATGATGATGACGTCCTTGGGGTGCTGGTTCTCTTCCAGGACGCCGTTTGTCGGCAAATTACTTGCATAGGTTTTTTCTCAAGGCAGTTTTTGGATCTTGGTCCATCAGCTGCCCTTTTCCCAGACTTGCGTGATCTAATATATATTCTTCCATCTTGGACCGCCTTGTATGTTTTTGGTGGATTTTGATCACCTGATTCATTGGAATTATTTGCCTGCTGCACGTTCAAGCAGTGTGCAACGAAGAAGATTAAGGTTTTTCTGCTGAACATTGACTGTTTCTTTGTTGTTGATTGCTCATCAAAATCTTACAAGACTGCCATTAAGGGAATGGAATTGTAGTTCTTTTATATTTGTTGCAGGCAACATTTATGGTTTTATGTTGCAAGGGGCAGTAGGAGATGATGAAATAGGTGTGTCAGTCCTGCAGTGATGAGTACATCTATTTATTTGTTCTTCTCAGTTTAGTGGGATATATTTTTTTTCCTTGGTTTGATGCATTGTCCATTTTGGGGTGTGCGTAAGTGCCTTTTGTACTTTCTGTTTCCTCAGTTAATATGACTAGACCAAGATGGTTTATCTCAATTTTTCCACTTATTTTGAAGTTTCCTCCCTGATCAATCATTGACTGAACTCTGCCTTTGTCTTTTTTAGTTGCATCTTCATTTCTAAAGAAAGAGTAGGTAACTCTGCTAGTGCAAGGATGGACAAGATACCTACAACAGTTGAATTACGAGAACGACTAGACAGGACCCTATCTTCACCGGATCTGATGAATGAAGAATCTCTCAGGTCACTTGTCAAAGATCAGCTGTTACGGTCACCCTTCTGTGGCACTGAAGGTTGGTTCTCTTATCTAGTTGACTGCCTGATTAACTCTACAATTAAAAAAATCTTGTTATTTGGTATCCAGAAATCATTATAAAATAATTTTTTCCCATGTACTTTACTTGGTATTGTCTGGCATTCTTATTGAGCAAGAAAAAAATGCATGGTTCATCACATAATTAAATTGCAATAATAAGGCATACGGGTGAATTATTCATAGCTATTGTTCCTGTTTGATGATTGTTGAAAATTGCACCTTTTTTTTTCTTCTTTATTACATGCCATCCTTATGGAAGATTGTGAAATTTGAAAGGATATATTGTTTTTACTGTCTAATAGATGTGTACACCAATAGTTTCCGTTGGTGCTATTTCAACATGCATATTGTGACTTGTGTTTATGAGCAATTTAAATTTCACTTTATCTATTTTTTCAAAATAATAAAAAAAAAAACAACTTTGGATTGGGGAAGGGAAAGAAGGGATTATTTTTTATTATTATCTTTACTTTGTTCAGATTTAGGTTGTCCATGTCAATATGTTCCCTCTTTGCTAATTCGGTAGCCATACCACCTATATGCTAGTTCTTGCACTTGCTTGTGCTTACTACTGTGTCCTATATTTATAGGGGATTTTGTGAATGTTGTGGAGAAGCGAACAGCAGAAGTTCAGAGATTTATAGAGATGCTGACAAGTGCTTCAGTGACTGAAAAGGATACATCCAAGGATAATAGGACATCACATAAAGATTGGAAGGTACATTGAATAAATATTTTGCTTGGAGAGCATCCTTGTTGAATTCAAGTTCATACCACTCTCGTTATATCTAATAAAGAATACCATTTTCTCTATATCTTTTTGTTGATGTCAGTTTGTGTAAATATAGCCCACTTAGTTACCAACAGCCACTGCAGCCTGCCAGAATATTAATAGCTGTAATACAGAAGGGTTCATCTGTTTTTACAAAATAAATGCATGATTTATCTAGAGTATGAAAAGAAAATTTCAAATTTCAAATTTTTGGTCTACACAGGGCTAGTTGCCACCAAAGAAATGGAGTCAACTACTATAAGAAATGGTCAAATGCGCTCATGCATCAATGCCAGTTATTCTGAACCTACTTGTCCTTTTAAGCTCATCTAACTCTAAACCTACTAGAGAGAATGACATACAGCCAATACAAAAACTTCTTGACAACATTCATCAACCCCAATATTAGCGAAAAGATTTTGTATTTGTTGTCTCATCCCACTTGAAAGCATACTTAATCATGCATCCTGTTTTTTGTCTTTAATCTGATCTGGCTACTATCATGACTCTTGTTGTTATCTAATTATTTACACTGCAGACTATCGATATGACAAAGGTAGGAGCATAGCTTTTACAGTTTCTGCTGTGCATATTCTTCTGTAATCAATGGCGGTTGGGTTGGTGTGAGTTTGCGATTTGTGGGCAGTAGTTTATCCATCCCCACAAATCGATCACTTGAAAAATAAATGTATTCCTTCTGTAGTGGATCTGTTACAGGATCAATTTGACCTTTCTTGCTTTCCACTGGCCCCAATTGACATATTTATGAAATCACTCTGCAGGTTTTGGATCATCTCCCCGTTAGTTCTGTTTAACTGCAAGAATCAATACGAATTGCCTCTAATAATGATATGATAATGAAATTAACAGCCTACTTCCCACTTTGGCTTAGTCAGATGTACTCAAGGCCTCTAACCAAAATATATTAAAAACAGTAGGCCACTCTGTGCTATTGTTTATAGCACTGTTCATCCAACTTGCTATTGTTTATAACAATGTTAATACTATTTATAACACTGTTCATCAGCATTGTTTATGATTACTATTGAGTTTATTGTTTATCCGAATGGATGATTTGCGGTTATTGGATTTAAATTCAACAACTTAGAGACAAAATTCCATTGAATTCTTATCTAAGTATGTTTGTAGAAGACTGGCCCTCATATATATTTTATTTTATCATTATTTATAAAGTAAAATGAGTTTGCACGTCTGAGCTTTTTCTTTCTGGACTCTGGCCGACTACTTTCTTTATTTCTATAATAGATATGCATGCAGACATATCTTCATGTGTATGCATGTATGCGTCTCTGTTTTTATGCCTATAAAATCTATGGTTAGGCATCAAATAGACTGGCTCTTAGCGTTTAGAACATCTGACAGATCAGACAGACAAGATGCCTATTAATATGGTAATCGTCAATAATTGTACAGTCTCAATTTTTTTATTAGAAAAAGTAACCCCCATTTGGAACCATATTTATATTCAAGGCGCTAAGGATGAGCCTAGAATTAGGCTTAGAACTGATCCCATCAGATAGCATGTGATCATAATATGTTGCATTATTAAAGAAAGAAAATAAATTGTTGGAACCCATTAGCAAGATCAGCCTAAGATCCCTGATTGCATAGCACCCAACATAGAATCGGTTGGATTCTAGAATGAGTCAAATGAATTAAGTTAGTTTTCTTATTTTCAGGATGTTAGTTTTTACACTCTAACTCATGTAAACAGTTTAAAAGAAAGATGTGAGAGTTACAGTAAATCATTGAAGAAGAAAAAAACAGTGAATTTTTTATGTTTCCTTCTTTCTTTCTTTTTTGTATGTTTTTACAATCTCTTAAGAGACTTAACGGCATGAAACGAGAACAATTTAACTACTTTGCTGTTGGAAAATATAAAACCACAATACTTACACTACAACACCAAAGACTCCCCTCCCAACATACGGCTACCTTTCATTTATCATCTAGGACTTGCATCTAAATCTCTTTAAATTAGTTTATAATGGTGCATGCAAATCTCTACAATTAGGCTGTAATAGGACATGCAAACTTCCTATAATTTAGACTTCGCCTAACTCTTGAGTTCCTATTGATATGCCCTGTAGTGAAGCCTCAAATAGATTTTTAACCGATGCCTGTCAGCAAGTTGCATGTAGGGCTGCATTATGTCATAGCTTGTTCCAGGTCTCCTTTTCTTGATATCCACCATATTTCTTCTTTCTATGAAACCACAATAACTTTTCCTGCATACACTATACAAATTTAGTTGGTTCTGCTTTCTCAATTTTTAGTATGTTCCTGACTCGATCGGTTTAATGATATCATAAGTTCAGGAAATGCCCACTTCTGTGTCAAAAGGCTTCATTGTTGTCTTTTGTAGATGAGTAAAATAGTGGAGAAAAGTAAGTTATATATGTTATATATATCTCAATATATCAATTACACCTTTATATATATATATATATATACACAATAGTCCTAATAGGAATGTCTAGTAATATGAAAACAGCTATAAGTTAGCCAATGAATCAATCATCAATCAATCAATCCTTAATCTAAGTGAATACTAGAATAGAAAGACAGCCATGATTGACAGCTAACACTCTTCCTCAAGTTGGAGCATAGATGTCTATTATGCATAGCTTGTTACTCAATCTGAGGAAGTCTTCCTTTTTAAGTGCTTTAGTAAATATATCAGCAATTTGATTTTTTGAAGGTGTAAAAGGAGTGCAAATCTTCTTGTCAGCAACAGCATTTCTCACAAAATAATAATCGATTTCGATGTGCTTAGTCTATTCATGAAAAACATGATTACTTGTAATATGAATTGCAGCTTAATTATCACAATACATAGGAATAGGATCTGAATAAATGATATTGAAATTTGACACACATCTTGCGTAAGTGTTCCGCTAGTGCACGGGTTGTCGCAGTAATAAAATACCCTGGTGAGTGGGTAGTCGAATCCACAGAGAATAGATGCTCAGAAACAAGAGATATTGCTATTTAACTATAATGAAAACCAATTATGAGTGAACTAAAGATGTCAATGCAAAGAAAAGTAAAAGAGAGAAGAAAACAAGAGTAACTTGAGAGAGTAATCAAGAATAAGAAGGGGTACCCGGACAATGCTCACTCTAGGACTATTGTTTCAAGTGCAAGACATAATATTATGCCTCCTAATTGACGTTTAATAAGTCGTGGAAATCCAAACATACACGGTCCCAAATCTAAGGTCAACCGTGACTAGCCCGGCGGAAAGGAATACGCTCAACACCTCACACTGTGTGGGACTGTTTGGGGTTCTAAGAACTCCAAGTAATAAATCCTATTATCTAATATAGATCTAACTCTTTGGTCCAGATGAAAGATCCCTAGTCACAAGTAAGCCCCAACACTAAGATTCACTTCAACACTTCACTCTGGTGCTCACGCAACTAAGCCCCAGTGGAGTTCATCTCTTAGCACTTCACTCTATTGTGATCGCAAAGAACTCTTGGAACATGGAGGTAGGATAAATCACATCGGAAGGGAAAGGGGATGTTCCGCTACCTCTCGACTCACTCTCTTAACTCTCTTCAATCTTGCTTAGTCTAACTCTAATGAAGTTGTCACACCTTCAATGGTTACCTAGATGGATTCTCAACCCTAGTATCACTCTAAGGAAAAATCAAAACAATAAGCATTCAAGATTGAAACTCAATCAAATCATCAATTAAAGAAACATAATAAGAGTCAATGAAACAAAATCATCCTAGGGTTTACAAGTCCAAGCACCCACTAGGGTTTTAGCTCTCCATGGAGCAATACAAAATTAACAATGAAATCAAATATAAATGCAAGCAATCCATGAAGATAACTCCCTTGTCGTCCGTGTCGATGGTCTTCAAGAGCCGCCTCACCTTCTTCAAGGACTCCTCTGTCGAGCCTAGGGCACACCTCACCGAATCGATGTCGTCAAAAGCTCCCCAAATAACTCTTCTTTAAAAGATGTCGATGTCAATGCCGTAGAACCACTCCAAAAGCCTCGCAAAACCTCTCCAAACCCTACTTGCGCTCTCCCCAAAAGATAGCTGAAAGATTGGAAAAAGATCCTCAAATAAAACTCAAATCTCGATTTTTATAGGGCTGAAATCGGGCATCCACACGGTTGTGTGGATTTCCAGATTGCATTTTTCTACGTTCTATGAACAGAACTGCTACAGTAACATATGAACAGTATTGTGCTATAGTGATTCTGCTACAGGGATTTCGCCACAATGCTCCCGACTTCATTCTCATCATTGAGGCCGCCAAGTTGGGCACACAACCATGCAGTAGATCACGTCGCCTCTTGCTTTCAAACACATTGATGAAGCTCTTCAGTGTTACACAAGTCTGACCTATGAGTGTGACTGCCTTTGTGCCCCTCCAATTTGTGTATTTACTTGAGCACTTTCGAGGTTGGCACACACTCACATATTTACAACTTGTGACTTTAACCTTGCTTGGTTCAAGAGTCTTCTCAACAATTGCGTCCATGATCTATTTTTGCTTTCTTTTTTTCAAACTTGTCTCCACAACCCTAAATGCACAAAAGAACACAAATGCACACGAATAAGTGATAAAACCTGATAAAGTAATGCTCAATGTAAAAAAAGTATATTTCGTATTACTTATACAGAGCACTTATCAAAATCTTTAAAGAGAGCTTTCAACCAAATCAGCTCACATATGCTGTGAGCCATGACACGGTATTCTGCTTCAGCACTAGATCTTGATACAACTGTCTGCTTTTTCCTTTTCCAAGTTACTAGATTCCCACCTACAAAGGTATAACAACCTATTGTATATTTTCTGCCACTCTTTTTACTAGCATAGTTAGCATGAGAATAGCTAACTAATTTCACATGCTTGTTCTTTCTGAACCATAATCCTTTTCTTGGAGATTTCTTTATATATCTCATAATGGTGCAGGCAACTTCCCAATGACCCTTCTTAGGTTTATCTATAAATTGACTAATCAAGCCCATGGCATGCATAATGTTCAGTCTCATAACTATTAAGTAGATAAGCTTCCCAACTAATCTTCTGTATTGTCCATAATTTGTAAAGTCATCATCCTCTTTCCACAAGTCTAGATTAGGTTCCATTGAAGTATCCAATGGTTTTGCACCTAGTAAACCTGCTTCTTGTAACAGATCAATTGCATACTTCTGTTGAGATAGTACTACACTTTCTTTACCACGAGCAACTTCAATATCAAGAAAGTTTCTTAACTGACCAAGATCGTTGGTGACAAATTGTTGCTATAGGTGCTTTTTGACTGCGTTAATGCCATTTACATCACTACCTGACAAGAGTATATCATCAACATAAACAATAAGTACTACAATCACTGATGAACTGTGTTTCACAAACACCGAATGATAAGCTTGACTTCACTTGAATCCCGTTGCAAAAACAACTTGCCTAAATTTATCAAACCAAGCTCTAGGGCTTTGCTTTAATCCATAAATAGCTTTGTTGAGCTTACATACTAAATGAGTCTCCCCCTGAGCAACAAAGCAAGGTGGTTGCTCCATATAAACTTTCTCATTTAAGTCTCCATAAGGAAACACTTTCTTGACAACTAGTTGATATAGTGGCCAATCATGATTTACTACAATAGAGATGAGCACACAAATAGAATTCAATTGAGCAACATGAGAGAAAGTTTCAAAGAAGTTGATGCCTAGTGTTTGTGTGTATCCTTTGGTAACCAGTCAGGCTTTATATCGGTCAATAGAGCCATTAGGGTTGTATTTGACAGTAAAGACCCAACGACAGGCAACAGGTTAAACTACTTCAAGTAAAGGTACCAAGTCCTATGTGTGTCTGCTGAGAAGAGTGGACATTTCCTCATTCATGGCCTCTTTCCAATGAGGATTCTAAACTGCCTCTAGATAATTCTTAGGAATAGATATAAATGACAGGGTTAAGGCTAAACGATGAAAAACATAACCAAGGTTAGTAAAGGAAACAACATGAGGAATAGAATGCTGGGTACAAGAACGTTTACCTTTTCGGAGAGGTATTAGCAAATCATCAGGATCATTAGCAGAATGCAACGAAGGAGATGGCTGTGAGACGGGAGGAGTTTGGAAATTATTTCGTCTGGTGTAAACCTGTAAAGGTTTTGAAGAAGGAATGTTTACGGGGGATGGTATTACTGTGGTAGGAAGAGGAATTGATTCTTTGACTTTAGAGTTTTTAAAAAATGATTCGGACTCAAAAAGCGTGACGTCAGCTGAAACAATTTTTTTTTTACACTGGATCAAAACACTTATAACCTTTTTGAGTTCGAGAATACCCTAAGAAAACACAATGGACAGTTCTAGGAGACAATTTATTCATACTAGTTTCAAATAAATGAACGAAGCAGACATACCCAAAAATTTGAGTTAAAGAAAATAATGGAGAACTTGGAAAAAGATATTTGAAAGGAATGTTACCTCCAAGAGTAGAAGATGGCATTCGATTAATGAGAAATCCAGCAGTGAGAATAGCATCACTCCAAATATATTTGGGTACATTCATTTGAATCATAATAGTACGGTCAACATCAAGAAGATATCTATTTTTACGTTTTGCCATGCCATTTTGTTGTAGAGTATGAGCACATGATGTTTGGTGAATAATTTTTTAGAGAAACAAACTCAACAAAAGGTAGGATGACCTAAACGACAATGCCAATCGTAAGGAGACACTCTACCAGCAATAGTAGCAACAAAAGAATTAAGATAGTAAACACCTCTTGATTCAGAGCCGTGTCCAATCAATGTATTCGTCTGTAGATCCTGAAAAATACAATGAGTAGGAAAGAAGATTACAGAACAATTTAAAGCTTTTGTGATTTGATTCATTGAAAGAAGATTGAATGATAATTTGGGAACATGTAAGACTTGGTTAAGTGTAAGAGACGGGGTATGAACAACACGAAAACTAGAGATAGTAGAAACCGACCCATCAGCAACAGTAATAGGTGACAGCGATTAACAAGGAGTAAAATTATGAAATTGGCGTTGGTCACCATTCATATGATTTGATGCACCTGAATCTATCAATCAAGAATTACTAGAGAGAGTTGCAAATGCAACGGTACCTGTCTGTGGAGTATGAGAGGCAACATAATTAGGTTGTGAGTGAATTAACTGTTCATACTCCACTTTAGAAATCTGAATAATATTCTTAGGTCCAACTGAAGAAGTTGATTCATTAGAAGTGAAAGTAACAACAGCTGCCTTAGGAGTGTTGTGCCTTTTGGTATGTTTAGGAGCCCAATCAGGTTTACCATGTTTGTCCCAGCATGCTTCTTCAGTATGATTTTTTTTTTTTTTGCCACAAAAATCACATTGTCTATCATGCCATTTACCCTTGCCATTATTGTACCCACGTCCTTGTGCAACCATAGCAGAATGTTCAAGAGTAACAACTGGAGATGACAGAGTTAAAGAGGCCGATTGCAAGCGAGAGAAAGCTGACTGAAGAGTAGGCATAGTGCTATCTCCAAGTAATTGACTTCTAAGAGTATTATACTAGTCATTCAGATTCATAAGAAATCCACAAACAAAGAGATTTTCCCATTGACGTTTTTGAGTTTCTAAATCTGTAGAGAGGGGCTACAATTCAAAGGATTCATTGATAATTCCTTTATAGGCAGCAAAAAATTTAGGAAGGGATTTTTTCACCTTGTTTATTATCAACAAGTTGTTGAAACAAGGAGAAAATAGGAGAATTATTACCATCATTAAAGAACATCTCTTTGATAGAGTCCCACATATCCTTAGCAGTTGATATCAATCCAACGGAGGTAGCGATCTCAGGTTCCAAGGAATTCAGCAGCCATGTTTTCACTGCACAATTAGATTGACGCCAGGCTGCATATTTAGATTCCTTAGTGTCTGCCATTGTTTGAACTAGATGATGATCACGGCCTTGAGAACCAAGAAAGGTACGAAACGCTTGAGACCAAAGGGCATAATTTCTGCCATTAAACTTTACGGTAGTTCCAAAAGAAGCACACAAATCAGAGTTGGCCATGCTATCTGTCATCTTGAATTACAAATGCAAGTTCCCAAAAAAAAATTACACAACCTCAAACAGAGGTACAAGAAATCAATCACACAAGAGGAGATTGATGAACCCTCACAAGAGAAAAAAAATCTAAGATCAGAATAAACCTGCTTTTATACCATGTAGACGAGCAAAATAGTGGAGAAAAGTAAGTTGTATATCTCTCAATATATCAATTACACCTTTAGATATGTATATATACACATGTATACAACAGTCCTAATAGGAATGTCTAGTAACATGGAAATAGCTATAAGTTAGCCAATGAATCAATCATCAATCAATCAATCCTTAATCTAGGTAAATATTAGAATAGAAAGACAGCTATGATTGACATCTTACATATTTGTTACTTTTGATGCTTGGTTTCAGGTTTCTAGCATAATTGTGGTTTCTGAAAGTTCAAATCATATTTCCTGTTAGGGCCCAAATTTGACCCTGATATCTTCCATTGTTTGCCCTTTTTCCAGGTAAAACAAGATACTGATAAACTCCGTGTGATGTACCGTGAAGGCCCAGATGGCACCCCATTTCACACTTTACTTGCTGAAGGCCAAGTAGATGGGCCTGTTGATGTCTGTGAGTTAAATATTGCACTTTTCATTGCATTTGAGCTTGCTGTATCACAAGCACTTCTCAGGTTTAATTTTCTTCTGCAGGTCTCTGTGTCTCATGGGAGTCAACCCTTTACAGAAAATGGTGAGTTACATAATTTTTCTTCAACAAAATCATCATGGGTTTTATCACACAGTGCTTCTTTCTTATATGATTTCTGTTTTCCTCATAGAAAGCCATATAATTTCAGGAGAGATCCTTTCCTGTTTGCCATTAGGCAAAGACTAGTTTGACTTTATGCTTCTCATCTATCTAGATCTTGATATGCATGAATCTTTCTTTGGTATTTTTTAATCAGTTGCCATTTTCTATTATACTTTCACTGTAAACTATGTCCAAGAATGGTATGGGTTTTGTATGGTTTTTAAATCATATGTCAGATTATGAAATATGCTAGTAGCCATCCAATTGCCAATCTGATCATAGCCGATCACTCATGGGTGCCCATAATGATAAAATCCTTGCCAAGCTAAGTCCACACTCTATTCGTATGACTAGGAATTCCATTTGTTAACATATACCCCCATTAATGTCGATTGCAATGTATAACCCCTTTAGAACAGTTCCAATTCTAGTGTATAACCACATTAGTTTATTGATCATTGCCTGACTATTCATTTAATTACAATTATTAAAATTTGAGAAACTCACAATCAATAAATTTTCTGTACAATAAACATATTTGGTGGCAAATTAAAAACATGCAAATTTCCATTAATAGTGCACGAATTCATGATTTCGCAAGTTAGATATAATCATATTTGTCCAAAAAATTCATTTGTCAAGTGTATGATTTTATTTTATGGTTTAATACAAAAATAGGCATCACCATTAATAAATCGTATTTTGAAACACTAAAAGTGGAAAACGTATACTTTCATCAAGTTCCAATAACTTCACAAATACATCCTCAAGTTTTTTGAAATAAATCTATAACAACAATATTATAGATTTAACAAGGGGACAATCATTCACACTATTCTAAGGGGTTTATACTGCTCATACTATTTACTTAGCGAAGGATACATGCACAAGACTCTGGAATTCACTATAATATGTTCATAAACTCTTTATCTCGTTCACAATCAAGCTAATGAGCAGTCATAAACGGAAACCTGTCAGATCAAATAATCATGGTAACAATTCAAAATACTTGAAATTTTAAGCTCAACTCTATCAACAATTTTAGTTTATATGCAGAATCTAGATGCAAATTTTCAAATTTAACTTTCAATTACAATTTTTATTCTGAATCTATATATCTAGAATTCATGATGGCATCTATTTTTATGCAAAATTTGGTATTTCTGTTTTTTAAAAGATTTTTTCATAGTGTGTAGAAATTACCTATATATGGATTTTAGATTTTCACAATTTTTTCTACTATGAAATAATCTGACATACCTTCCAACATATAATCGAATTTGAATGAAATGATAAGAGTTCAGCAGATCGATTTGCTAATTCACTCTTTGTTCTAGTTTTTATTGCTCTTTCACTTATCATTTGAAAAACAGAAAAATAAAATGATTTATTGAACTGAATTATCAGTTCTTACAAATGATTGAAGAAATTAGTGAAAGGAGGAGAATTGGATCCTTGTCAGTTGGATATGATCAGGTGAAAATAAGGCAAGTAAAGAGGCTGTTAAGGTACCATGCCTTATATTTTAGATTTATTATTATTATAACTATTAAGAAGACATGAAATAATTTAGAAGACTGCAAGCTATAAGAATACAGGTTGTAGGAGTTTGTGAGAAAACTCCTTTTAAGGATATAATATTATATCTTGGTCAATTTGCATATTTATTTGAAAATTTTGATGTTTTAAAATAGTTTTTAGCTGCTTGCTTGCAGTCTTCACCTGCAATCGTTCACTCATTTCTTAGCTATTTGTTGAACACTGTCTTTTCAGGTGGCCACAATATAACATTCCACCTTTTAAGATTGCATTGTCATCATGCCTGCAAAAGGTCCGAATTGGTGAAGATATTTCCTTAATAAGGTTGGTTATGTTTTTTATTATGATCATGAATTTGGTGATCATAATAATTTTTGAGATGTTAATATCCATTCACTATTTGGAAGAAAGGGTGAAGGTTCCCTGGCCAGTTTCTGATAGGGAGGCTCTTCTGCACTACTTTGAAATTGAATACTTCAAAGAAGATCTCATCTTTGTATTGCTCAATACGGTAAACACAGACTCCTGATTCTAGTAATTTTTGTTCATTTATTTAATTTTTCAAGTACATGCCTAGATGTCTTAGAGCATTAACACAAATGATGTTCTGAACATTTTTATAGATTTCCGACGCAGAAGATATAGACATGAGCACTCATGGGTTCTCTAAAGATGGAATCCCTGAAGCAAAAGATATAGTGCGGGTAGATCTAGTGGGGGGCTTTGTTGTACAAAAAGTGAACTCAAACAAAAGCTATTTTAGGTGAGTTATTCTAGTTTCATCTTCCTTTTGGTATGTGGATATTTCTTTTGTGTGGTTGACACATAAAGTGATTAAACTTAGAGTTGAAGGACTTGCAGCCACCAGCACTTCCATTTGTTCTTGTAGTTCTTATTATGCATAATCAACTGCATAAATATTAAAATTTTGTATATCAATTACCACAGAAGTATCATTTATCAAGATCTCATCTATGCCAATGGCCCTTTGATGGATTAATCTTTTTTGTGTACCAATATGGATGCCATAAAAAGAAAAAAGTTGATCAATCTCAATCTGTAAAAGCATGCATTCAAAGGTTAATTATCTTTTTAATGTGTGCAATAGTGGCTGCCAAGAGAGGTATCTGTTAATGGACTTTTATGTGGCCATTACTATCTGGGGCTTAAATTTGTGTTCTCTGAGTGAAGCTTGTGGTGATGATCCAAATTGATTTTGCTGGGACTGAGTTGCTTACTTGTCATTTGCTTTGCCATGAAACCTTGTTCCTTCTCAATTGTACCAGTTCTGCTTTACCCAAGAGTAATCTAAACAATAGTCCCTGGCATTGCCAAGCCAACCCATCATTTATTTTCCAACCCAAACCGTGTGGACAAAGCATGTAGGGGAAAATATGAAATATGAAATTCTGTTTACTTAAGGAACTTTTGCTCACTTCTTGAGTAAGCCTAATGAGGATGAGGTTATTCTTGTGGAAGCCATGAAAGAGGGCCTCATTTCAATTATGGCGTCTAACACCAACTAAAAAGCAGAATGAAGTTATGAAAAGTAAATTAGAAAATAAAAATTATCTCTAATTGTGTGGCTATATCTTGTGATGCATGTTATTTTACATGTTGATGCTTGTTGAATTTCTGATCATGCAGGACAATAGCAACGATGGATGTCAAACTGGATTTTGTACCCCCCTGGCTGATTAACTTTATATCAAGGCAGCTCATTGGCAATGGATACAAGCTTTATAACAAGGTCATTTTTAATCTAATTGCCTTATTACTAAAGAACTAGCTTGGTGACTGGAATAGAAATAGTGAAAAAAGAAAAGGATGAAATATGAAGAAAAATAAAAAGGATAAATCCTCTTCCACTTTCATTATGCTTAATAACGAGTATATACATACTGTGCATTGTCTTTGTATAGGAAACCAGAAAAATAAAAAAAGAATAAAACAGAAGAAAAACTGGAAAAAACCATTGCTAAAACGGATCCCCCATGGCAAGGAATTTCTGTAACTAACTCCCTCTATCTAGGATTACAAATAAAAAATCATCCTAAAATAGCTGCTGATTTTCTGACCCCCTCCTCAAGCTGGTTAATAGATATCATTCATTCCTAACTTGGATGTAATCACTAGGAAGTTATGACCATGAAGTCCTATAAATGCATCTGCAAATTGCTCCTTTGTAGACATGTAGGGAGTACAAATCAACTTGTTCTCTAACTTCTCTTTTGTAAAATATCTATCCATCTCAATGCGCTTTGTATGGCCATGCTGTATTGGATTATGAGCAATATTGGTGGTAGACTTACTATCATAGTATAGCCTCATAGGTTCCTCCCACTTTATCTTGAGGTCTTCAATGATAGTCTCCAAGCATAATGGCTCACACACACCTTGAGCCATAGCTTTGAACTCCAGTTTCGCGCTTGATAGAGCTACCACATTTTGTTTCTTACTTCTCCATATGACTAGATTACCACATAAAAATGTGTAATAACATGCGGAATGTTTATTTACTGAAGAGACTGTGTATTCTGCATCAGTGTAGACTTGAAGAACTAGCCCTTTACTCTTTTTGAATAAAATTCCTTTTCCTAGATTAGCTTTTAGGTAGTGGAGAATTTGGTTGTAGCTTGTAGATGAACTTCATTAGGGTTGTGCATGAACTAACTTACCACACTGACAACATATGCAATGTTCGACTGAGCGTTAGCCAAACATATAAGCTTTCTTGGTACCCTTTAAGCACCATCTGCCTCTTAAGTTTGTGATTGGGGTCAATCTGTGTTAAAGCAGGTTTACATACTAATTTACCAATTCCCCTCAAGAGATCAACTATATACTTTTGTTGGGAAACGAAGATGCCTTGCCAAGAGCGTGCTACTTCTATCCAAAGTATTTCAACCGCCCCAAGTATTTTATCTCAAATCTCATTCTCAAACAATTCTTCAATGTTTCCCCTTCCTTCTCATCATTCTCAATAACAATTATGCCATCAACATACTCCAAAAGAGCAGTAACTCCTCCAAAAGGCATATGTTGATGCACAACGTATGATCACCTTAACTATGCTTATACCCAATGTTTACCATCACTTTTGTAAAACCTGCCAAACTAAGTTCTCAGAGACTGCCTGAGTGTGTATAATGCCTTTTTCAATTTGAAGACCTCGTCCCTAATAATTTCTCCTCCAAAGCCCAATGAAATCGTCACATGTATCTTCTTCTCCAAGTCACCATGAAGAAAAGCATTTTTCATATCAAGCTGTTGTAAATCCTAATTGAAGTTTGCAGCCAAGGACGTCAGAATCCACATTGTGTTCATTTTAGCCATTGGTGCAAATGTATCATAATAGCCAACTCCATGGGTTTGTGTGTTACTTTTAGCAACTGACCTTGTCTTATATTTTTCTACGGATCCATCGATTATATACTTTACATCAAACACCCATTTGCATCCCACTGTTCTTTTTTTTTTTTGTGGTAACTCCGTGATTTCCCACGTTTTGTTCCTCTCAGTGCCTCCATCTCTACTCGCATAGCTTCTCTCCACTTCTCATCAAATAATGCTTTTGATGAAGTACATGGAATTGGAATGGTGTTTAAGATGGTTGAGAAACTTATGTAAGATGGAGAAAATCTGTGAAAAAACACTAGTTTGGTCAATAAATGCCTTCAATGTTTAGTGCATGCTCGTCATTTTAATGCATGCTCTGGTCCTTTTTCGTAAGGCAATAGATAGATCATAATCAGGTGGAATTGGAGGAGAAGTTGAGTTTGCGCTTAGCTCATTTTTCAGGAATAGGAGTTAAGTTTTGGACTAGCGCAGGGTTAGGATCCGAAACTCTCCTTATCGAATACACCTGCCTATACCTCCTAATGCCAAGCACATCATTAGTAAGGCTAGTTTCAGGGTTTGTCTCTTATGAAAACAATGCGAGTTGTGAGGGTGACTCTTGTGAAGACAATGTGGGATGCAAGAACAACTCTTGTAAAGATAATTTGGAATTAGATGAGTAAAGTTGTAACGTAGGTATCGGAAAAACATATCTTCTATCTTATCTTTCACAATAGACGCACTCCCCCTGAAGATAGGGCTGAGTGAAAAAGATTAACCCTCCTCAAGAGCAACATCAATAGATATTTAAAATTTTCGTACAGGTGGGTGATAGCACTTATAGCCTTTCCGTGTTGGAGAATACCCGAAAAATGCACACTTAATTGCTCGTGGATCTAATTTACATTTGTTGTGGCTAGACACATGAAGGAAAGTAGGACAACTAAAAATATTGGAGCTATAAGATTATTTATGGTTTGAACTTTAGGATAAAACTTGAGAGAAGAGTTGCAAATTCGATTGCCCAAGACTTTAGAGGATGGTTAGTCTTTAATGTGGGCTATGGTAAGGGTGGTTTTCTCTCAGTATGATTTTGAAATTTTGGTTTTGGAAGAGTAAGATACAGGTTGTGTCTCGTAAGTGACCAATTTTCCTCTCGACAGCATATAACCATGACTATAAACTCACTGAGAAAGGAGTATCTATGTAGGATAATTCATGAATTACCCCTTCTTGTAGAATATATATTGAAAGAAGCTGGTTAAATAATCCCTTGCACTATTAGATTGGAACCTTTTTATTTTGACACTAAATTGGTTTTGTATCATAGCAATGAAGTTTGGAAAATAATGCTTACATCATATTTATGCTCATCTATGAAAGGAGCAAAATCCTTGAAACTCTAGTGCCATCATCTATGAAAGGAGCAAACCACCAAATTCCTTTACTTCTGGGAATTCTATAAAGGCCCTTTATATCGGTGTGAGTTAAATAAAAAGGAAAAGGACTTCTATTATGGCTCATTGAAAAGGAACCCCTTTTATGTTTAGCGGATTCATGTGCATCACATTGAAAATCCTTAGCATTAACACCCTTAACCTTAAACCAAGATAGGATCTTGTCTTTAAAACAACAAATAAAGGATAAGGAAAATAAAAATCGTGATGCCAAATGACATCATTATTGAAAACAGATAAACAAGACTTTAGGAAATGACAGTATGAGAGTGCAAAGCTGATGCATCTAGATGGTAGAGGCAACCTTCTTCCTTAGCAACACCAATCCTCTTAAAATCTGATCTTGAAATATACAGTCAGAAGGATAGAATAAAGCATTGTAGTTCACATCACTGGTTAGTTTGTAAATAGACAGAAGGCTACTGAACAATTTCAGAATATAAAGAACATTTTTTAATAATAAGAACAAACTCAACTTAACATGACCTACACCAGCCACCGTGGAAATTAAACAATCGCCAACAATGGTTTTTCTATTGTTAGAACAAGTTGAATATGTTGTAAAATGGACTGAGGAAGGTGTCATGTGATTTGTGGCCCGAGTTGATGACCCAAGTGTCCTAGATAAATCTTTCTGAGGTGTGTAATTCATGAAGGAAGAACTTATTAGAGAATGCTAACGAACAGGTAGCCACTAGTCTGCTCTAGTGACCCTAATAGACTTCGAAGCTTCTCAATCTCAGCCTAATTAAAGTGGCCGAGACTAATCTCTAACATCATTTTGCATGTAGTCAATGATGTTAGAGATTCTGATATTCAATAAGAAACAGCAACTTTTATTTATTTAAGATTTCCTGATAATTGACAACTATGTTTGTAGCAGGCGGTTGGTACTGTGGCCACCAGCGATGAGAGTTACCGTCTAGCCCTGGAAGGCCCAATGTATGCTCGGATCCATGATGCCCTGGAGAAGAATAAAAATCATGGGTCACCTTTGACGGGAGTTGGTTATGATGAAGCTATCCATCTCCCTGGAGAAAATACTGAACCCCCTGGAGAAAACAAAGGTGAAACCTTGAATTCAGTTGCCCCAGTCTCAGGTACTACATTTGTCAATGAGATTGTGGAGGAGGAAACCGGAGAAACACCATCTTTCAAGGGGAATCAAATTCCTTGTGGCCCTCTTGCCGACCTGATTACAGAAAAGCACCCCATTAACAGAGAAAGAGCTTTGATCAGTCCAGAGGTGGAGATTGCTCTGCATGTAGTAGACAAAGCCATTGCTATTGTACGAAACCGTGGTTCATATGACAAGCACAGCACTGCCTTCTTATCTTCTGACCTTAACCATCCAACTCCAGAAACACAGGCAGAGGTCAGATATAATAGTGGTTATGATCCATTGTCAGCAGTAAGTTCCACAGATGGGCATCCCAAGGCATCTTGGAGCAGAGTTGAGGATTCAAGGTGAGTAATACAGCTAATGCAGTGAGTTAGACCTGAATATTTATACGAGTTTATAAGGGAAGGCTCTATTCATTTGTCTACCTCATCACGGTAGTAATCATTTAAAATGCATCTTTGCTGCTTCAAAAATAAATAATTAAATACATCATGAATGCAATGCATGAAATGACTTTAGGGATGTAGTTGGTTTGCCCTGTGCCATGCCAATTACTAGGGTTACTTCCAAATGATTTCAATACTTAATCCTTGTGAATAGGATGAATTGGTGATGCGTATTTATTCAGTTAATGGGGCTGATTATATGCATGTAGACTCAGACTTCATGTCATGATTTTATTGCAGGGATGACTGTTTGGGTTCTCCTTCAATACAAGTTAATGGTGGCCAACAATTATCATCACTGGAAGATGGTTACAAACTGGAGGATGCGTCTAGAATATCAACCCATGAAAAGTCTGTAGAAGGTATGATAAGTGGTAGACAACCACCATTCTTGGATAGCATGAGCAAGATATGTGATGAACGCAGTCTCAAAGCCAATGGCTCCCACAATGTTGCTCCTTTTGCCGGTGGCAAGCCCAAGAAAGGTGGAACAAGAAGGAAGAGTATATGTTGCTTTAGCATGCAACTCTCCTGAGGTCGAGGTCATATGGAAAAATACAGAATTTTGCTTCTGATTTATAAAATGGTTGCACTGTGTGAAAAAAAAAAAGAGAGAATCATCAAAAGTATTTTAGAAGAACAGATAGGCACAAAATAATAGGAAAACATACAACAATATTATGGAGGACCTCAATCATCCCCCAGACCATATCAATACGGAAAGGATTTCACTGTAGGATCAATAATCCAACCGTGCAGAAGTGTGTGGCACTCCATTGAGGGCTCAGATAGTGTGACGACTCAGATTGCTTGTAATGTAATATATTATTTACCAGATCATATTTATATTATCATTTACATTCTATTGTTAGATGTATTGTTGTATTGTATATATATGTATACATATATAGGTATGTATAAATGTATATGTATACTTATCATGTTCTATATGTAGACCCAAAGGGTCACTCATGTACTCTGTTCAAGGTTCAAGGACTTGTTCCACTATTTCTCTCTCTACTCCTAACATGGTATCAGACGCCTAGGTTTTCACGGCCATCTTTCAGGCCATCTTTTTAGGTCACCGATCATCTTTTCTTCGTCACCGGCCATCTTTCTCTGGTCTGCCAATCATCTTCCGGGTTATTATCTTGGGCCACCGGTCATCTTTTTCTCTTCACCGGCCATCACTATCCCGGCCGCCTTATTCCCAGGCCGCTGTCGACAGCAGCCTCCGGTCACCTCCTTCTCCGAGCTTCTTTCTCTTGCTCCTCTTTGTTTTGATTTAAAAAAAAAAAAAAATCAGATTCAGCACTTGTTCAACCGCATCACCAGCATTGCCGCCCGCACGCCTGCCGCCATCGCCACCCTCCCCAGGCCCGCACGCCGCCGTCTCCTGCCCGCACTCGCGCCAGCTCGGCGGCCTGCCCGTGCCTGCTAGCCCCCCTTCTCTCGTCTCACCGGAGCTCCTTCTTACCAGCCCCCTCTCTTTCTCGCCTTGCCGGAGTTCCCTTTTACCAGCCCCCCTTTCGCCGGAGCTCTGATCATTTCCCTGAAATCATAGCTTGAAGCATTCTAAACAAAACAAGCTAAGCTAGGACCCTCTTTGTCTGCAGAATATTTCCAAACAAGCTACTGCCAAATATGGTGAGGTCATCATTGTCTGCAGAATCTTTCCAAACAGCCAGTGCCAAATCCGCTGGACCCACCTTTGATTGTTATTCTTGAAGACTCTTCCAAACAAAACTGCTGGGCCCACCATTCAAAAAAATCCTGATTTGCTCTGATTGTCTCTCACTTTTTCTATACCTTCAGCGTCGTCCCCTACTTGCTTCCAGGCTCCTCCCCTTGAATCCTCTAGGCCTCCTCCAAGGGCGATGATGACTAAGCAGCGAGGACTCACATGTATTGCTCCTAGCGATTCTTCACCAGCTCCATCTCTTCTTGTCACACCTCACTTGCTCCAGACACCCTCTGTACAAGGATCTCATGCTCCAATATCTCTTGCAGATCAGCAGTTTTTGGCAATGTTCCAACAGTTTCTGCAGTCCTACCCGGCAAACTCTACTTCTTCCACTAGGCATGCGAGTTCGACTCAGGTTGCTCCATCCGCTCCAGGTTTTTCATGTCCTCTTTGGCTTCTTGACTCTGGTGCTTCTCTTCACATGACCTTTGATGCCACTCATCTTCACCATTCCCGTCCACCATCACTTATCACTCGTGTTCGAACTGCTGATGGCACACTCCTTCTTGTCTCCTCTACTGGTCATCTCTCATCCAATGATTTCTTTGTCCCTTCTGTTTCCCATGTTCCTCGTTTATCCATGAATCTTATGTCTGTAAACCAACTTACTGATTATGGCTGTCAGGTTATTTTTGACTGAACCTCATGTCGTGTGCAGGATCGTAGTAGGACGGTGATTGGAGTTGGTCGCCGTCATAATGGAGTTTATGCATTGGATTCCCTTCGTCTTCCATCTTCACCTGGACCTATTCATCACTGTTACACTGTCGTTCAATCTCATCATAAGTGGCATCATCGTCTTGGCCACTTATGTTCGTCTCGTATGTCGGCCCTTATTCGTCATGGTGTTTTGGGAGTTGTCTCTCCTTCTGATGTCGTTTGTGTTGATTGCAAACTTGGTAAGAAACTCCAACGTCCTTATTCTTTGTGTGTCTCAGACTACTGCTCCTTTTGAACTTATTCACTCTGATGTTTGTGGTCCCGCTCCCTTTGTCTCTAAAGGTGGTCATCGCTATTATGTTCTTTTTATAGATGAGTACATGACTCGATTCACCTAGTTCTATTTTATGTCTCACCGTAGTCAGTTATTGTCTATCTATCGCTCTTTTTCAGCTATGATCCACACCCAGTTCTCTGCCTAAAGGTTATCGCTATTATGATCCCATCACTCGTCGTATTCTCATCTCCCGTGATGTCACGTTTGATGAGTCCACACCTTTCTATGCTTCTTCTTCTTCTTTTATTGCGTCCCCATCCCCCTCGGTCCCTCTGTCTTTCCTTTTTCCTACCCCTTCGCCTGAGAATGCTCCCCATGTATCTTCCTCTCCTCCATCATTTGATTGCCCTGCAGAATTTCTTTCTCACCCCTCTCTTGACCCCTCTTCTCCTTTATCTGTTGAGTCTCCTATAGTGTCTCCTCCTCTTTTATCTGTTGACTCTCCTACAGTGTCTTCTCTTCCCCCATCACTTCCTCCTTCTCACCCGCCTGTTTGTTTCACATACCACCGTTAGGATCCCGCAGAACCTCTATCTCGGTCGATCATCTCTAGTACCTCTCCTACTACCGATTCGGCTCCTGAGCTACCCTCTCACACTTATTCTTTACGCGATCGCTCTACTTTACATCCCCCTGTCCGTTATGCTTCTTCTAATACCAGTGTTTCAGATGTCTTTGAGCTAGGTACCTATAGGGAAGCAGTTCGATTACCTAAGGGGCGGACTGCCATGGCAGAGGAGCTTGATGCTTTAACTCGGACTCATACATGGGATCTCGTTCCCCTTCCCTCTCATGCCATTCCCATCACCTATCGTTGGATCTACAATGTGAAGACTCGTTCTGATGGGTCTCTTGAGCGCTATAAAGCGCGTTTGGTTGCTTGTGGCTTTCATCAGGAGTATGGCTGTGACTATGATGAGAATTTTGCTCCAGTAGCTCACATGCACACTATGCACACTTTGGTTGCTGTTACGGCTGTTCGTGGTTGGATTCTTTATCAGCTTGATGTAAAGAATGCGTTTCTTCATGGGGACTTGAAGGAAGAGGTTTACATGACTCCTCCCCCGGTCTTCGAGTGCTTCCAGGGTCTGTTTGTCGGCTTCGCCGCGCTCTCTATAGGCTCAAACAGGCTCCACGGGCCTGGTTTGAGCAGTTCAGCACAGTGGTTGAGGCTACTGGTTTCACTCCGAGCATACATGATCCGGCAGTATTCATTCACTCTTTCCCTTGTGGCCAGACTATTTTTCTTCCATATGTAGATGACATGATCCTTACAGGCGATGATTCTGCTCACATTACCTTTGTGAAGAAGAAGTGATGTGAGACTTTCTTGATGACTGATTTAGGTCCGCTTCGTTACTTCCTTGGTATCGAGATCACTTCTCATCCTGATGGTTACTGTCTTTCTCAGCAGCGTTATACTCACGACCTACTTGCTCGCTCTGGTTTGACTGATACTCGTACTGCCGCTACACCGATGGAGTTACATTTACAGCTTCGTGCTTCTTATGGGATTCCCTTATCTGATCCTTCTCTCTATCGACATCTGGTTGGAAGTTTGGTCTACTTGGCCGTCACCCGTCCTGACATATCACATACAATTCACATTCTCAGTCAGTTCATTGCGGCACCCACTTCTGTTCATTATGCTCATCTTATTAAGGTATTACGATATCTTCATGGCATTATCTCTCGTGGTCTGTTCTATCCACGCCAATCCACTTTTCAGCTACAGGCCTATTCCTATGCTACCTGGGCTAGCTCTCTTGATGATCGGGTCTCTGTCACTGGTTACTGTATCTTTCTTGGATCTTATCTTGTTGTTTGGAAGACCAAGAAACAGCCTATCGTTGCCAAGTCTAGTGCTGAGGCTAAGGTTCGTGCGTTGGCTTCTACTGTCCAGGAGGTGCTCTGGCTGCGTTCGATTCTACAGAACTTTGGTGTATCGATCACATCTCCCATTCCAATTCACTGTGACAGTACTGGAGCCCTTCAGATTGCTGTAGATCCGGTCAAGCATGAGCTGACCAAACACATTGGTGTGGATGCACACTTCACAGGATCTCATGTATGTGCCCAGACTATGTTACTTCACTATCTTCCTACAGAGGTCCAGGTGGCTGATTTTTTCACTAAGGCACAGACACGTGATCAGCATCTATTCATGTTATCCAAACTCAAGACGTACGATCCGCCTTGAGTTTGAGGGGGGGGGGGGTGTTAGATGTATTGTTGTATTGTATATGTATGTATAGATGTATATGTATACTTATCATGTTCTATATGTAGACCCAAAGGGTCACTCATGTACTATGTTCAAGGTTCAAGGACTTGTTCCACTATTTCTCTCTCTACTCCTAACATCTATTACATCAAACAAAGTCGCAGATATAGCAGGGGTTATCAGTCGTGTGAAGATTAACGCTGAAGTAATGGAAAACTTTTGTATTTGGGGTGAAGGCTCCCTCTCTTCCTTTCATCAAGATCAAATATTAAGAACTTCCCCTCCCCAAGTTGTGCAGGAGGGTTTTGAATGCCCAACTTGCGAAGGATCGAGTCAAAATGTCATGTACCCAATGCCTTTGTCAAAATATATGCGAGTTGTGCATGTGTGGAGATAGTGCCTAGATGAATATTTCTTCGCAATATTTCGTCACACACAAAATGACAGTCAACTTCAATTTTGTTTTGTGCACTTACAAAAAATTGGATTGTTCACGAGATGGAGTGCCTCCTGATTATCACAATATAAATGCGTTGGGGCAGGATGAGCCACACTAAGACTAAATAGAAGACTTTTAAACCACTTAAGTTCACAAGTGATGGTTGCCACGGATATATATTCGGTTTCAGCCGATGATATGGAAACAGTCAATTGTTTCTTTGTCTTCCAAGAAATAGGATAATTACCAAGCCAAACAAACCATTTAGTAAGACATCGTCTAGAGATAGCACAACTTGCCCAATCTAAGTCACAACACCTATACAATTTCATATCACAATCAGTACGCAATACTATCCCATACCCTGGTGAGCCTTTTAGATATCGAAGCACGCATAAGGTGGCATGCCAATGCTCTTCCGTGGGCTGCTGCATGAATTAAGAAAGGATGTGGACACAATATGACAGCTCTGGCCTAGTAAAGGATGATAAGTGCTAAACTGGTTTTGTTTTCTATATTATTTACGCTGCATTTAGCATGTAATTCTACTTGTTTAACACCTCCTTAGCACAAAATTTCATTCTTTTCTTCACCACAACCCTTATTTCTGTTTTATGAAAAAAGAAGTGAATTCAGGCGTGTTTTGAAGCAAAATTAACCAAGTTGCTGAATCAAAGCTTCATCATAGCTCACAATAAGCATGATAGCAAGTTACCACATCCGTTGTTTACACTTACCACTGCCATGATCAAGCCATAGTAGCATGGAACCATTAGAAGCAACACAGAAGCCACAATGGCCTCACAACGGCCATTGTGAAACCATCATGATAGTTATCAAGACACACAATGCTTAGGGAGCTGTTCCAGGACTCGATTTGGAGCCCAAGCAATAACTTACTCACCATGGGTATCACAACGCCCGTGGTAAGGCCGTGGCAGACTTGACTCTATAAAAACCCTAGGTTTCTCTAAAACCAGGGAGACTCTTTTGCTGAATAAGGTAGGATGGCCAGAGTTCCGGAGATCTGAGTGGTTAGAGACGGGTTTTCTTCAATATTCCATTAGATTCTGTTGGATTTCTCAAGAACACTTCAACCATCATCATTGGAGAAGGGCGCATGACAAGCAGTCTTTAACCATCATCATTAGAGGAGAGCCCGCGTGATAGGCATCATCTGGACAATCTTGGGATCCTCACACCCTTAATCTTTAGAGACCTATTGGAGGGAGTTAGTTTACGAATACCTTGAAAGCATATTTATTATTTATTTGGTCTTATGGCTCTCTTGTGCTATAATGCTTTCTTGTTATGATCCATAAGAACCTAATTCGAGGAGAATTATATGTCTAGGTCCCCCGATTATTATTTATGAATCTTAATTGATTAATCCAATATATTTTTCTAGTTTACGTGATTCATCGCATGTTTTTAATAATTAGTCTTGTTAATATGGATGAGGAAGCTATGCCCCCATGTGAAGAACACCCATGCCATGATAGATTTATGTGTGTGCAAAGAAATTAGGTATAGCTAGGTCTCTGGATTAGAGATTGATTGGCCCTTAGGCTTAGGGTTTTATTGATCCTTTTTCGTGGAATTCCCGTACTTAAGGCTAATATAGGAGGCTGGGATAGGAAGAGATTCCACCTTAAATTCCTAGTGATTTAAACTTAGTTACCAAGAGATTGGGGCTAGTAGGCCTTCGAATTTCCCAAGTCGGATTCTAGAATTAGATTGGCACTTAACGCCTATCATAATTAATAATCAAGGTAATCTACCATACAATCTCCCAACTCTTTCCAAGTGTGCTTAACAATTTCTCCAATTGTATTATTTAATAGTGTTGTACAAGTAAACTACAGAAAGAGCGTAAATGTTTAGGCTATTGATTAAGTGAAAAGGAAGTAATAGAAGCCTCTTGCCATTCCTGGGGAAATACGACTCTCATGCTCACCCATGAGGTATTACTTGATGACCCATACACTTGCGGTATACGGACCAATTGTAGTATTAATTGCAAACTTGCATGTTTATATATTTGCATAATTTTCACACCCATTAAAGGTCCGCTAAAGGACAAGTAGATAATGGCCATAGTTATAGGGAGTTGTTTCATCTTCATGAACCTCCTTGATTTGCACAAGTACATTAAGCTTAGTGGCATAAACCAATCACTCCTTGGAGGTAACCTAAGTTTTTATTTACTTTAGTTCATGCTCTAGTTAGTTTTGTGTCCATGTTCTTAGCACTAAGTTTTTTTAACTTCTTATTCTTTGTTGTGCTTTGGCATTAGAGTGAATTTGAATCGATTCGATTTATGAAAACAAGACAAATATGTTCTGGAAGGGATACATGGGCTGGTACACACCCGTGTATCTTGCTTTATAGTTCTCTAGTTGTCAAAAAACTGTGTAAATCTTGTAACCTGGAAACTAAACGGGCCAAAGAAAAGTTACATGGTCGTGTTCTTGATCTTGTTTGAGAGGAAAATAAATTTTCTTAGGGTACTGATTTACATAGCCATCTGAAGCATTACACGACTTTATTTACATGGTTGTATAAATCATGGCAGAGAGTTTTCTCTCGGCTATGAACCCGCACGTGCATGTCATGTGCGTGATCCCACTGCTCTAAGAAGTACACGATCACATTTGAACTACACCAGTAATTTTCCACGGTCATGTAGTCACGTGTGTCACATGAGGGCTTCTTCACGTTGAACTATGTGGTCTGCCACATAGATACAGCCCCGTGGTTCTGTTGACCGTGTACTGGGGAGAGTTTAGTGTCTAAGACTGTTCACTGTCTTCCCTCATTTGCAAATCTTTTGTCCCTTACTCTCCATCACTCAAACCGCTCCCGTGCTTCATCGTTCTTCATTCTCGGTCGATTTTCATTCTTTTGGAGGTCGATGCCCCTGTTGTTCATCGTGTTCTCTTCCTTTGAAGTGTTCTTTGTGATTTTTTACTCGTTTTGTTCCATTTTTGTGGTAGAACAATTGCATAAAACATCTAGTTTAGTTTGGAACTTAGAACTTGAAATTTCACCAAGAAATTCCTTAGATTAAACTTAGAGTTTTAGAAATACACAGTCACACAAAGAGTTACACGGGTGTGTTTTCATCCGTGTAACCCCTTTCTTGAGGAAGAAGAAGACCATTGCACGGTCTCTGTTTGAGTTACACATACGTGTTAATGCCTGTGTAAATCACTGCCTAAAATTCTTTTGGCTAACTTTCAATTTACACATTTCTAGCCAGAAATACACAGTCATGTTTTTGGTCGTATAGTTCTTTGGCTGGGGTTTTTAGTTTAGCCAACTGAGATACACAGCCCAACCTAATGGTTTATAGGCGTGTTCATACCCATGTATTTCTTAGGTTGGATATTTTTATTGCACAAAGGTAGTTACATTGCCACACCATGATATACACGGTCGAGGGCTACACCACAGTAGCGGCCACAGGCATCTCCAACCCCTCAGTAGCTTTAGCTATCCGCTACTAGATTTACCATACCGACTTACTAGGAGCATTACGCCTGACTCGATCAGCTGAAGCTTGGGGACACGCAAACCATACACTAGTCTACACTCGAGTCGGTTGGGTTGGCTTTCGTGGTCCATGAGCTACTGAATGAGAGCCTATGGGAAACTTTATTCACCCTGGATGAGCCGACATATCAAGGAGTTGACTCTAGAGATACTGGCAATATTCGAGATACTACGGGTGCCGCTCACCTGGACTTTGGGTGAGATAATCTAGTTCCAACTCTAGGGGAGATGGTTCAGATGTCCTACACGGACTTCTCACTCTATCTGGTAGTGTTCAATCAAGCTTTTACTTAGACACTAGAGTATGCTGCTCTCTACACCTTAATGCCAACAAGGGTTCCACAGCAGATCCAATGGCAGTGCATCAACCGTAACTCATACTACTATTTGACACATTCAAAGGAGTCGACGTTGCACTCACAAGCCCTAAGGTATATATACGCCATCCTCTGCAGGACATTGGCAGGGTATGGAAACTCCATGGGTATTATAAGCATCACAGATTTTTGTTATCTGTGTGTGATAACCGAGAATGTACTTATTCATCTCAGGTATGCCATAGCATAGTCGATCTCCAATCAGGTTACCGATGCTAACGTTTGAGCCCTCCATGCTAGCCCTTACATCATTTGACTAGTTCATGGGATAGGGTGACTATAGGACATGGAGCACATGTACTTCCTAGGAGGTACCACTCCTTTTGGCATCAAGACCCTTTGAGCCATTAGGATGGTTCACTTTCAATACATGGATAGAGGGCATCGATACATCCTGGTTGGCGTTGAGTCCAAGTCAGAGCAGCAGCAGTAGTAGACACAATACTTGGCTCTGTCAGCACCACCACCTACCACATCAGCTTCCCATCATCCTCATCAGCATCTCCTCCCTCTACAAAGATAGAGTGATGATTGGTAAAGTCGACAACCATCATCGATGATTACTTGGGAATGAGACTCCCTCTTCTACCTTCACACTTTGCTATTTAATCTACACATTGACCGAGGTTAGAGGAGCCATTCTAGGATCACTCTGAGGACATTGAGAGTGTGCATGGAGATCCCCCCCCTCCCCCCGCGTTCACACGAGCCCATCCCCATCTACTCCAATTGATGCTGCATCATGAGCTTCATTTCTATTGATTCATTTCATGTTATTTTTACTCTTTTTATTTTTTTTTTAGCAAGGGTTACGCCCTTTATAGTTTTGTTCTTTTCATATTTTTATTGTTTCTATCTTGTTTCTCTTTCCTTACAAAACTCTCTTTCTCATACATAGGAGGATGTGAGCCCCATTTTCAAACTTCTTTGTTTACTTGCTTCTTCAACTAACTTGTTGTGCTTGGACATAGGAACAACACCCTCATTGTATTAGCAAGACTCATCAACTTTTCCCTGGAAGTACTAGCTTTTTTTACACCCCTTTTATATCTCTTTTTATCATTGTTCTTTCATAGTCTCTATGCTTTACATACATTGAGGTGAGTACAATGTATATCTTTGTGTGATTGTGGGTGATTGTGGGGCAAAAGGGGCGGAAGGGGTGGGGGGTGAATTGTGGGTGAGCTTTGAGTTCTCTTGTTAAGTCCTTGATCTTAGGAAGCTTAACTATGTTGTTTAGCACTTGATCTTATTTAATAAGTGTTATTTTGTACATAATTGACCTATGTTGTTTAGCACTTAATCGACTATTTTAGGCTTGTTTGTATAGATAACTGGTACTTAATTGTTCACTATGTACCACAGGTTGAAGCACAACAAGAGCCTAAGGGGCAATTTTGGAGTATTTTGGTACCTAAACAAGCAAACAATGGAATACACGGCCAAGGTACACACCTATGTACTGGCCCATGTACATCTCGACAGTAGCAGCCATATGAGCACCATGTAGATCACTCATAGGCCTCTCGGTCACGTCTTACCAAGAAAAACACACTTGTGTAAACCAAGTACACACCCGTGTATATTTAAATTATAACAGAGCACATCGCAGACAAAAGCATAGGCACTAGAAAGATTGAATGGGCATGTAATTCATGAACTAAAGAAAAAAAATCCTGAGAGATACACAACCAAAGTTAGAAGAACACGACCAAAGTTTCAGGTTTTTTGAGATATCTCTTGGAATTTACACGAGCAAGGTACACACCTGTGTACTTGCCTGTATATAGGTTGGGTTTGGCCAGTATAAATAGGAAAATTTAAAGAGGTTTTAGGGCATCCAAGTTTTAGCCAATTTTTAAGAGGAAAGTTTTGGAGCTCTTTGGCTGTGATTGAAGGGGGTTTTAAAGGATTGAAAGGAAGTTTGAAAAAGTCACCAGAGTAACGATCTGTTGGTGACGACATCAGCTCACATCGTCACTAATCACAACAACATTGAGAAAGGCGGTTTTTCATTACATGTTTAGGGATTTAGGGATTGAGTTTTATCTTGTATTGTTGAACATGAGCATGGGATTAGACACGAAGGAGTCTTGAGAGAGCACTTAGTGTATCTTTGGTTTCCTTCATTCTGGCTATCTAAGGTTTATTCTATGTTAACTTGAAATCTCCTTAATCTCTATCATTCCAAGTGAAATCAATCTGGGCACCGCTTTCATTTATTGAGCTCGATTATTTGTTCCCCTTGTTTAGGCGTCTTACTTGCCTTCATTTTTTTCTTTTCCTCAATTCATTTTAATCTCAATTCTTGTGTAGTTAGATGATGAAGATAAGGTTAGTTATAGTACTAGCTAGTCGCTGAGGTTCAATAACCCTAACCCTCACGGGGTACCACTTTATTACTGGTTACAATCCGCATACTTGTAGAGAGTACATCAGTGATCTTAGAAGGTAACACCAAGATGGACTTGAATTTAAATTCAAAATGGATAACTAGCCTTGACTCCTTCTGAATGGGTAACCCATGTTAATCAGTCAACTACGCCACCTTTCATTAACCAGGTCAATAAAGACCATTATTGCAGTAGCCGAGTCACAGATTCGTGGTCACTAATATCAAATAATAACACACATGTATACGTGACCGAAATCAATACTGACATACAATTTCACTTTCAAAGATATCACATAAAACATTAGTTTGTCATTTCACATATCAATCTCAAATCATGTTTACAAACCATTGGAAAATTCATTATAAAGAGATACCATAAAATTGATTATAAAGCCTCATAGCTCATCGCGGAAATATAAGAAAATGTTTGATTTTAAGCATGACAAAATAAGGAACATAATTTATTGCAACAAATAATGAAACCTATTCTAAAACAATAGAAAGGAAGGTATCCACTCATAGTGTTTAGACCTATAAATAAAAAAAACACCAGAAGTTGAGAGACAAGATGCCAAGAATAAGAAGAACTACTATGAAGAAGATACAACAATCTTTCCTCGATTCTTCAATCAAAGGAAAAGGAAGAGGAGATCCTTCCTCAAAGTTTGCGCCAAGAAGGATTAAAAGAGAAAGAAATGATTAATTGAAGAAGATAGAGCTTAGGTTGAGAGATTTGGGTTTTTATCTACATTTGTAAAAATTCCCAAAACACCCCGGCTCTCTCAAAAGATTACCACCATTAATGTAAAGATCCGGAAAGAATAATGACTAATATTTGAATTGAAGTAGCATATGAATTTAACTAAAATTTGAAATTACTATTTTGCCCTTGAACCATCTAAAATTCCCAAATTGCCACTTAGGTTAGTTCAAACTGGAAAGCTAGGTATTACATCTATTATGCATTCACATTAATCTGGCCCTTCGGGCCATTTCAAATTGAAATATCTAAGGAAAGAGTTGTATCTATTGTAGATATTTCTAAGAAGAATGTAATTAGGAGACAACATCATCACCTAAGTCTACAACCCCCTGATCTTGATGCTCTAAACAATTGAATTGGTGTTCGATAGTTTTGAGCTATAAGTCATGAGATATCATATCCTGACTTCTCCACTCAATAAGATTATATCTAGTTCTACTCATGAGATGACTAAAAGCATGCATAGGGGAAGAGTGGGTTTAAAATTAGTAGTGGATCTAGTTGAACTATGACATTCTACATAATCAAACCAATAGTTATCAAAACAGAAAACCTTACTTCTAGTATCAACCAAATTGGGATCAATAAGGACCTATTAAGTCTGGCCAACCTCCGAGCAAGGCCAGAGCAACCATTGTGTTGAGTAAAATCAAAGCCTAGATAACTGACCTCAAGCAAAGCATTTTTAGCAATAAAATCATTAAGAAAAAAATATAGGCAATCATTTTTAGCAATAAAATCATTAATAAAAAATATAGGGAAGCACTTTTAGCAATAAAATCATTAAGAAAAAAATGTGGGGGAAGGGGGGGTGGAGAGAGAGAGAGAGAGAGAGAGAGAGAGAGAGAGAGAGAGAGGTGTGTCTTCTTAGAGTAGTAATTAAAATTGTTACCTGTATAATCAACACAAACACAAATAGCATTGAAATCTCCTATAATAACTCAAGGAAAATCGAAATTGAAGTATGAGTGAGTTTATTCCACAAGATCTTCTGTGCCTCAATCAACTATCCATTGTAAACAATAGATAAAATATAAGTATTAGGAAGCTGGGAAGATATTACCAAGTAGAGACATCTTCTCGAAATGGCTAGGGGTGTGATTAAACCAACCAAACGAACATGATCACGAGTCATGGAGTCCTCTAGGTCAGCCTCTTCCTCCTTTTTTTCATCTTTTTCCAAATCTTCTTTGCCGAACACTCCCATCTCTAAATCACTTCCATCTGGCTCTGGTCAAGATGCTTGCAAAGCTTCAGTCTCTCTTAAGGAAAAGGTGGATTGTAGAAATACTGTATCACTACTATGACCAATAAGGTTTAGCTTGGATGAGGTTAGGAAGAGGACATCATTCCGTTTGCTGGACTATCCTTGATCCACCATAATAATCTCATTTCCTTTTGATTTAGTTGATATAGATATATAGTTTCATTGAGTGAAGTCTCAGACTGAAAGTGAACGCAAGGAGAATTAGACCATTTCCCTCCTTCGTTTCTCCTGGTGATTGAAGGCATAAAGGCCAAGCTATATAGATGGTTGTTGGCATTTCTGAGGGACCGCTTTGTAGTTTTCGAGAGGCCTTTGATTTGACCCTTCAGGCCATCATCTCTAGCTCTATCTTGGAGTGAATCTTGGGTAAAGGTTATAAAGAAAGCACCGCCTCTTCCCCCTCACCATTCTGATCCCCACTCTCTATGTGTCGAGTAGGATGATTGCATGGGGGCCACATGTCCTGTGGCAAAAAAGCATTTGTGTCATCTAGGGCTTCGTGGTGACTGACTACCTATGTTGATGGAAAGTGCTATCATGTGAGGAAGACCCCACGATCTGCCACGGTCTCATCCTTGCTGACGATGGGAGACAATCATCCACTGACCAAATTCTCAATTTTGGTGTTTAGTTTGCTCAAATTGGTTCGATATATAGATATTCTAGCAAGTTACTAACATCCTATTTAGCCATGGAAACTTCCATCCAATTCTTTGCTACCAAAATTAAGCTAACTCCATTATAAAAGCTACTTAGCATTGGAGAAGATACTAGGGCAAAATCCTGTTGTTAAGGGTAGGCAGCTTTAAAATACCTTATCAGGCCATATCAATAGCAAAAAGTAGGCAACCTCTCATATTAGAGTAGTAATTAAAATTGCCACCCATATGATTAGCATGAACACAAATAGCATTGAAATCTCCTATAATAACTCAAGGAAAATTCAAACTAAAATATGAGTGAGTTCTTTCCACAAACTCTTATGTGCCTCAATCAACTATTCATTGTAAACAGCGTATAGGATCCAAGCATCATGAAGCTAGGAAGATATTACCAAGTAGAGATTAAACCAACCGAACGGCGCCATAGAATGATGATGCCACCAGAATATCCAACTAAGGTAATGGTCATCCATTCCCAGTTTATCTTAAACTAGTGCAAAATAAAAAGGCTCTATTTTCATTATCCCTAGTTTCAATGAGGAAAACAATGCAAGGCTTAAGAGTCTTTATGATCTCGCGGATCCAATTATAGGTATTCAAGTTCGTGAGACCCCTTGCAATTCCAGCATATAATATTGAGGATAGTTATGGTAAAAATAAGAAAGAGCATATGAAATATTAAAAAAGGCATTTAAGAAAGGCTCATGGAAATGTTAAAGAAGCTAAGCTCCAGCGGCATCAAGGGTATAGGAGCTATCTTGATAAATAATGCTTCTTTTTGCTAAGGATCCTTTACAGATTTCACTCTGAACATGATCACGAGTCATGGAGTCCTCTAGGTCGGCCTCTTCCTCCTTTTCTTCATCTTTTTCCATATCTTCTTTGCCGAACACTCCCATCTCTGAATCACTTCCATCCAGCTTTGATCGAGACACTTGCAAAGCTTCAGTCTCTCTTAAGGAAAAGGTGGATTGTATAAATACTGTATCACTACTATGATCAATAAGGTTTATCTTGGATGAGGTTAGGAGGAGGACATCATTCCATTTGTTGGACTATCCTTGATCCTCCATAATAATCTCTTTTTTTTTTATTTAGTTGATAGAAAGATAGAGCTCCATTGCAATGAAGTCTCAAACTGAAGGTGAATGCTAGGATAATCAGACCATTGCTCTTCTTCGTTTCTCCTGGTGACTGAAGGCATAAAGGCTAAGATATAGATGGTTGTTGGCATTTCTGAGGGACCGCTTTGTAGGTTTCGAGAGGCCTTTGATTTGACCCTTTAGGCCAGCATATCTAGCTCTATCTTGGAGTGAATCTTGGGTAAAAGTTGTAAAGAAAGCACCAACTCTTCCCCTACACCCTCCTGATCTCCACTCTCTACATGTCGAGTAGGATGATTGCATGGGAGCCACATGTCCTACGACAAAAAAGCATTTGTGTGGCATCTAGGGCTTTGTGGTCACTGACTACCTAGGTTGATGACGTGTGCCTATCATGTGAGGAAGACTCCATCGATTTGCCGCAGTCCTATCCTTGTAGGCGACGAGAGACAAGCATTCATTGACCAAATTCTCAATTCTGGTGTTCAGTTTTCTCTAATTGGTTCGATAGTCATTTCAGCAAGTTGCCTACATCCTATTTATCCATGGAAACTTCCATCCAATTCTATGCTGCCAAAATTAAGCTAAGTCCGTGATCAAAGCTGCCTAGCATTAGAGAAGATACTAGGGCAAAATCCTATTGTTAAGGGTAGGCAGCTTCACAATGCCCTATCTGGCCATATCAATAACAAAAAGTGGGAAACCTCTCATATTAGACCACCACAAAGACTCGTTAGTCATCAACAACAAACTAGAAACCTCATTTAAGTGGTTGCATGAGATCGGGGTCAACACAGACACGAGCGTACTTGAATCAACTCAAATTATTCATCTGATCCTTGATTTTTCAGTAATCTACCCAATTGGTTCACTATGTTCTCCAGGAAGTCCCCTCCTAAAGCTCAACAAGAAGATGATGTAGCTTCATCCAAATTGCTGCAATAGAGAAACACATTGAAACTAGCTAAAAAAAAAGGGTAGCATGGGAAAAGCCAGAGAACAAGTCTGTTGACTACCCAAGGGCCCTCAAACAGAGCATTATGCATTGCTTCCTGTGAGTTGCATCGTATAATGAAGTAACCATTCAAAAGATCAGCAATTAATATCCCCTTCCCTCTCCCAATCCCTTCTATTTATCCAAAAGGATAGTTCTCACATTATCTAGCAGAGGAGCTCTACCCAAAAACTTGTCATACAAGGCATTAAGAAAGCAGTTCTCTGCTCAGAAATGAGCTTCATCATCAATTTTAACAAAATATGTAACTAATGCCTTCAGCTTCTCCAACACAACACTCTGGACTATTGGTGATTTCTTTGTCTTTAGTTTCATATTCTGGCTACCAATGCCAGCTTCGCCCCAACTGAAAATTGGAAAAGGCACCCATCTTCTCAAGCTTGGGCGGACCGGGAGTTTTTGGTAGAGCATGACATTGGTGGACTAGGAGCTTTTGGTAGAGCATGATGTTGGTGAAGATTAGCCCCACTTGTCATAGCAAGCGGGCTTATTTGATATTTACAAGATTAAAACCATTATGACACTAAAATTTGGTTATTTTATTTTTATATTTAAAATAATAAATAATAACAAATTATTTACTTTGATTCTTGAATTATACAAAAAAAAAAAAAAAATCTTACCTTTCTAACCATCTGTCTAACCATAGATTGTTAATATGTTGGGGTAAAATAAATTCTAAAATGAAGAAATTTTTTATCTAAGCCTCTCTTCATCTAGGGACCTTTATATATGTGTGGGATCTCTCTCTCTTTTTCTATTTCTTTGCTTAATCCTGGCCATCAGTTTTCATTGCTAGTGAATAGTTTATTTTTTTATTTTTTATTTTTATCTGCTGTTGCTCTTTATCAATATGATTTTTTGATATTTTTAAGGGAAAATTACTTAAAAGTCTCTGAAAAGTTTCAAACTTCCACTGCAGTCCCTCTGACATTTTGATTTCTCTTTAGATCCCTCCTTTTTAAAAGCAAATTCAATTTCGTCCCCGGTGTTACTTCCATCATTTAATACGGGTGGAAATTACATAAATGCCCATGTACCAAAAAGTAAAAAGTAACTTTATGTCAAATCTCATTTAATGTAAGTACGTCCATGAAATATATTATTACTTTATGTGAATAATTTGGTGTGTTATATTATTACTTTTCTGTGTATAATATTCGTGTTTCCTGTGTATAATATTGGTTTTCCTGTGTATAATATTGGCTTTTCTGTGTATAATATTGGTTTCTGTGTATAATATTTTAGGGTTGCGCCCGTTCGCTCGTAGGGTTTCGTGCGCGCATCCCAAGGCCTCGTTGGCCCTCGCGAGTTCCCAAGGAAAAAGCTGGGCAAATTTGTCATTTCACACACGTAATGATGGCTGGATTTCACAAGGGCATTATGGTCATTTCCAATCGAACTTAACCCTAAACTTCACACCGTCAATGTGGTTTGGACTCAAAAAGAAATATTTCAAAAAGGAGGGACCCTGCAGGAAAATGCAAACTTACAGGGATTTTTCTGGAATAACGAATCTTCATGGGGACTTTTGGGTACTTCCCCGTATTTTTAATAAATTTATGATACAT
This sequence comes from Dioscorea alata, assembly GCA_020875875.1. Lineage (NCBI taxonomy): Eukaryota > Viridiplantae > Streptophyta > Magnoliopsida > Dioscoreales > Dioscoreaceae > Dioscorea > Dioscorea alata. The sequence continues at coordinate 28,769,245 of CM037023.1, read as the reverse complement.
CAACTTTATTAAAAAAAAATACATAAAATAAAATATATCCAGATTTCTCGTGTTTCTAGAGCCTATGATTAATTTAACTAATGTTATTTGTATTTGCATTTGCAACGGGTTGGAAGATGTTGATGCTTGGCTCTGATGGTTTTGACATTGTGTTCTAGTTTTCAAGTGACGCAACATGCAAGCAATATAGATATGGCAGGCGTTGTTATTTCTGTGAGGTTTCTTACGTTGCATGACAATTGACAAAAGACTTTCGTTTAAAAAAAAGGATGCCAGCTACAAAGTGCCGACACCACCGAACCCATTTTATAGATGATTTTTGATCTGGTCTTTGGGCCAAAGAAAGATCTCAAGAGGTGTGGACAAAGTGAACATTTTACACTAAAGCCTAAATATACACGGCTAATATTGATATGACCAAGACCATGTCAAAAAAAAAAAGCAATGAAGATTTTAATAAATAAATAAATTAATTAACAAGTAAATATCATGGTTCATTTTTATATCAGTGTCAGTGGGCCAGATGGTGGATATCACAAGATTCACAACACAAACGCGGTTGCGTCTGTAGTTCGGTGGTGCCCGACTTAATTTGTGATGGTCTAGGTCCTCGTTTTCGTTCTCCCTTATCATATAATCATCATGTTCAGATAACATTTAATATGGTTTCTATTTCAATTTTGTTATACACATAGATCGATTTAAATGTACGTGTGTTATATTCTAGAACTTAATTCATTGGAATAAAAGGAGGCAGAGAGTTTGACAGTAAGCATATATGGACAAATCCTCCTCAGTCCTTGGATAAGAAGAAGAAGAAGAAGGAGAAGAAGAAGAATGCAAAAGAAGAGCGATTAATGAGTTTATTAATTAAGTAGCTTAGCCGGCAGTGGTCGGCTATTGTTTTGACCCTCGAGGAAGGAACCCCCAAGCCACAGCCTAAAACGACCAGGCATGTAGCACTATTGTACCAAATGGAGCACTTGGACTTGTTCCCTCCTTTGGGCTTTTCAAAACCGTTGGTTTGACTACATGACCATATATTGTAAAAGAAATCAAATAAAAATGATCTAGGGAGACTTAAAATTTGGAAGAACTTGAGGGAGCCTCAACGACCAACTACTACCCCTTCTTCCTCCTTCCCTTCCTTCCTTCATTCCTTCCTTTCGGCTTGTCTCACGTTCATTCTCTCATATCTATCCTTCACTTGTCTCTCCTTTTTCCTTAATTTGTCTCTCAATTTTTCCTTTTTCTTACCTAGAAGGAGGAGCTTTCACCCATGAAGAAGAAATTGGAGCCTTGTGAGATCGATTTGCTGCCGGCAAACCACTGGACTTTTGTTGTCAGACCTTTGCAGATGTTTGTTTGCAGTAATCTTTTACAAGAGCAGATTGGATTAGATTACGTTTGATTAAATTAGATATACCCACGCCACGCCTGCACATATTTTTAGTTAAAGAAAAATACCTTTGCTTCTCTCATTCATGATTATTATCATGATCATGTGGTGTTGTATTATTGTATGTAGTTTCTAAGGCAAAGCTTATATTTCTTTCTGTCGTTCGTTAATTCTATGTGCGCTGCGAGCGATCATGGGGAACACTTGCGTGGGTCCGAATTTGTCCAAGTATGGATTTTTCCACACCGTTTCAGCAGGTCTTTGGGGAGGAAGCCAGCGAGGCGCAGCAGAGGACGTGAGTGCCCCTCCAACACCAAATCCCAACAAACGTGCGCATGAGGGTGTATTGCCTCATCATCATCATCATCAACAACAACAACAACAGCAACAAAAACATGCAGACGTTGAGGTAGAGGCCTCTGTTTATTTTGATCATAAACCTCCTGAACCAGTGAAAATCATAGTAATAGAACAGCCAAAACAACCACCTCCGCCTCTGCCTCCTTCAAAACCTCCGGTCAAACAACAACAACAACAACAACAACAACAACAACAACATGCACAGACAGCCCCACCAGCAGCTGTACAACAGGCAAAGATCAAGGCTGAGCAGCAACAGCAGCAGCACAAGAGGAGTGGCAGCGTCGGCCTTCAGGCCAACTCGGTGCTCAAACGTCCTACTGACAACTTGAAGGATTTGTACACTCTAGGCCGGAAACTGGGTCAAGGGCAGTTCGGAGTGACCTACCTGTGCGTGGAGAAGAGCACCGGTAAAGAATATGCTTGCAAATCCATCGCCAAAAGGAAACTCACTAGCGATGAAGACGTGGAGGATGTTCGGCGAGAGATTCAGATCATGCATCACCTGTCAGGTCACCCCCACGTGATCTCCATCAAGGGGGCTTATGAGGACACCATGGCAGTTCATGTGGTCATGGAGCTGTGCGGGGGTGGAGAGTTGTTCGATAGGATCATCAAGAAGGGCCACTACACAGAGAGGAAAGCCGCCCAGCTTGCAAGGATTATTGTGGGTGTGGTCGAAGCTTGTCATTCCATGGGGGTCATGCACCGAGATCTCAAGCCAGAGAACTTCCTCTTTGTTAGCAACAAGGAGGAGGCTCCCCTCAAGACCATAGACTTTGGATTGTCAGTCTTTTTCAGGCCAGGTATATATGTTCTTTCTTTTCTATCTATCCATCCATCCATCGATTGACTGAAGAAAATTTAAATAATGTTCAGATCAAAAATATTAATGCATGCGAATAATTAGTCAAATTGGAATATTGATTGGTTGATCATAATAATATTAGCCAGTTGCTCTGTTTCACAGGGGATACATTCACTGATGTGGTTGGGAGTCCATACTATGTTGCACCAGAAGTGCTCAGAAAAAAGTATGGTCCAGAGGCTGATGTTTGGAGTGCCGGGGTCATTATTTACATTTTGCTCAGCGGAGTTCCTCCCTTTTGGGCAGGTCATATTTTTACCTTCAAATTTTGTTCTTCTCCCTGCGTGTCATTTTATCTTTGACTTCTTCATCTGACTATGGACTAGTTCTGGGCAGAAAATGAGCAGGGGATTTTCGAACAAATCTTGAATGGTTCACTTGATTTTGAGTCTGATCCTTGGCCAAGCGTCTCTGTGAGTGCCAAAGATCTTGTCAGAAAAATGCTTGTTCGAGACCCCAAACAGCGATTGACAGCCCATGAAGTTCTATGTGAGTCAATTAATTCATTATTAGTGTTCATTCTTCATTTTTTTTCTTTTTGAACAAAGTACGTTCTCGTGTTCCAACAATTGAAAATGTGCGCGTGTGTGTGTATTTATCTCCTTCCAGGTCACCCGTGGATTCAGGTTGGTAGCACAGCTCCTGATAAGCCTCTGGATTCTGCAGTTTTGTCACGTTTGAAGCAATTCTCCGCCATGAACAAACTCAAAAAGATGGCACTCAGAGTAAATTTACCATTCTAACTATAATTCTCTTGTTGTTGCACAAGTGCTTTAAAATTATTCACTGTCCATCTGGACTTAAAAACATTTGTATCGGATCATGGCAATTCATGCAGATTATTGCTGAGAATCTATCTGAAGAAGAAATTGCTGGGCTGAAAGAAATGTTCAAGATGATAGATACAGACAATAGTGGACAAATCACCTTTGAAGAACTCAAGGCTGGGATGGAGAGAGTAGGAGCTAATCTCAAGGAATCAGAAATTTATGCACTCATGCAAGCAGTAAGTCAAAAGTATATAATAGATATATACACACACAACAGACAACATAATCAATGCTTGATTTATACATATAGATATATATAAGCCTTAGTGTACCTGAAATGAAAATTACTACAGGCTGATGTAGATAACAGTGGAACAATAGATTATGGAGAGTTCATAGCTGCAACACTGCATCTGAACAAAGTGGAGAGAGAAGACCATTTATACGCAGCATTCTCCTATTTTGATAAAGATGGCAGCGGATACATCACGCAGGATGAGCTCCAACAGGCTTGTGACGAGTTTGGCATTGAAAATGTTCAATTAGAAGAGATGATCGATGAAATAGATCAGGACCATGTAAGCATGAAAACATCTTTTGTTTCTGATTGATCTGCCCAGCATTCCCTTTTCTTTCTCAATTATTAATGTGCTTGAATTTTCTGTCAGGATGGGCGAATAGATTACAGTGAATTCGTTGCCATGATGCAAAAGGGAAATGTGGGATTCGGCAAGAAAATTTTTTCAAAATGATCCCAGCAACAGGAAGCATTGAAGATGGAATTTTATTTTATTCTTTTCTTTTATCCTCCTTTGGCGCATAATGACATTTGGCACAGGCATATTTTTGTTACAAATTTATATATATACAGTGTCAAAATCATGCCCGGGTTGTGAAGACCGAGTGTTACATGCTTATGAAAATGAGATCTCCAGCCAATTTTTAAATTTTGCCGGTCACTCATGCCATTCTTCATTCATCTGGAATTTCACTTTCTAATGGTGGACAACGGAAAATATTAGAAACAAGATTTAAGATCAGATGAATGTATGATCCTCACAATATCTCTTGGTATAAATCAAATCTAAGCTTAAGTCTCTCCATTAAAGACTCATTCTGTATCACTAAGTTGGTTTGCATATGATTCTGCACAAATATCATTATTCAAAAAACTGGACGAGAGAGAGAGAGAGAGAGAGAGAGAGAAGAAAATTTATTTATAATTCTCTATCAATAGGTAGGTTCTACACGCCCAAATTGTTTCAGGTATCTATGTAGAGTATAAAAGCAAGTTCCTGTAGAAATCATGTTCTTAATTTTTCTCCTCCGAATTGACACCAACAATATGCCATCAGGCATCACTGATATAAATCTGAATTTTTATCACCTGAAACAGAAACAATCAGCTGATTACTAATTTTAAAATGCGGTGCCAGAGAATGAGTCAATAAGCACATCTGATAGATCTGTAATATAATAAATATGAAAATGCAATTGAAAGAGAAGAAAATTCAACTGGTGAACCAGCATACTGAATTTTTTTAACATGATCCCAGCATTTAGAGATGAATAAGGGACAACAATTTCTTTACCAGTTGTATGGACAAAATTGAGCAAGAACCTAAAACATAAGGTAAAATAATATACCATGAAAAATACATAAAACAAAACATGCTGCCCGTGCTATACCATCTCATTCTGATGATTATTCTGTTTCAATATTGTGTTGCAAGCCAGTTTCAGAAACCGTGAGACAAATTGGTACAGTATGCACCAGCTATTACAAAAAAAAAAAAGTAAAATTACTATTGTCCCAGGAAGATAATATTCCATCTGATATCGGTAAATACTATTGCCAAAGAATCAAGCTTAGCATGATCAATCATGCAATCGGATCATCAGTGCTGCTTCTCAGCAGATGAAAACCAGAAGAAACTTCTTGGCTGCAATACAATCTTGACCTTAGTATTCCAAGATATTAGGATTTCGCTTTGCAATTATGGCTTGTTGTTCCATTTGCAAGAAGGGTGATACATAATAGTGCCACATCCCAAGAGAGTTGAGACCTAAACTGTGTGAAAGGGTTGATCTACTAAATGATATATTTATAAGTCCGCATATCTCCATCCAATTAAAATAATGCGAGTTTCCCTATCTTCATGATTATAGATTTCTCCAGGGCCATGTGCAAGTTTGCACTATTTTTCATTTGATTCCGAAAACAATTTGCCAAGATGAAAATGTACCCACCAAGCTAAGCAGATTCCCTTTCCACGATTAGCATGTTGTACATTGCATCCATTGACCAAAGACTTGCCAATCCAATCATATGAAGTAAATTTGATCCTCAAAAAAGGCATAATATGGTAGACACAAACATCTACAGTATTTGCAGATTAAAAATAAAGGCAAACTGACTCCTCCATGCGTATCACCACGACAGAATGCGCATGGGTATTCTCTACATTTTCTTGACAAATTTGATAATCATCATAAGAACTATGCTTTTTATCACACCACATGGGACTGATTGGCCCTTACTTCTATAACAAGTGAGACTATCATTCTCAAGGTATTTATGATTTTGTATCAAGCATCAATAGGAAGTGAACCAGCTTTCCAAAATTTCATCAAGTCTGAGGTGGAACCTGACAGCATTACTAAAATAGATAACTGAAGTTAAACCCGCCTAAAGGCAGGTATGTATGCAAAAATGAATAAATAACACTTGTAATGAAGTTAAAAATCTTAGCAAAGCAAGGCTTTCAGATATACACAGATGGGACAGAAGGGACAAATACTAACCACAACCAAAACACAGTTCAATGTCTTAAACCATTAACATACCTCGTAAAGAAAAACCCTCCGGGCAACAACCTTTGAAGACTGACTGCCTCTTAATTTGGGCCTGTGGTTGCTGGACAAGTAGTACGTTCAGTTGGGATTGTATTGGTTTGATTTTCTTCAACCCTCTCAGAACTTGGATCTACAACTGATGATCTCTCAAGGCTATGTGGAGCAGCAGGTGCTGGCGATGCAGCTCCTCTTCTACCATCCCTTGTATCCAAACGTTCCATCATGCGCGAGACAGTGGCAATGCCAGCATTAACTTCTCTCCTGACTTCAGAACCAAGATCTGCCACAGAAGTATTGCGGGAAAACAGTTTCTCCTTCCACCCTCTTGTGCTTTTAGTGATAGACTCTTTGTATCTGATTATCATCAAAACGATAGCTCAGAATCCACAACTTGGTCATATATTCTACTCAAAGAGACATCAAACTCTTTGGCTTACCTCATTGAGACCGCATTGAAACGAGATTTTAAGGACTCTGAAAAGGATTGGAAGTCAGATGGCCCAGCGTTATCGTGATTAACTGGTGCAGACAGGCCAGGCAAACTCCTATCATTGCATGATTATAGTATTATAGTCAAGCAAAAAAAAAACCAGAAATTTAGGCAAAAATTAACAGAGAAATACAAAGTTCACATGAGTACCTGCTATTGGAAAGGCCAACCCCCGTGGAAGGGGCAACACTAATCCCAGGTGGGGACACAGTGATCTGATCAACTAAGGTTGGCATTGAATTAGAAAGTTGATGTGGAGGTTCTCCCACAGAAGCTTGAGTTTCTGAAAAATTTGAAGAGACGATAACAGGGGCAGCTTCATTTTCCCTACTCTGAGCAGAGGAAGCAGAACCAGAGCTAACTGATGGTGCATTTGCATGGTTTGAGAACACCAGAAACTGAGGGCGCCCTTGAGATCCAGACCTACGCCTCTGCCCTTCTCGTCGGTGATGTTCTCTCCCCATGGCAGCAGCAGCAGCTAAGTGCTGGATTATACGTTCTTCAAGTTCAGAATCACTTGCACCAACAGGTAACTGCAAATTGATGTTTGAAATAAGAATCTATGCAAAGGAGCCAAGATGAAAATAATTTACATTACCATAAATCCACATGAAAAAATATTTAACATAAATAAATAGAAACACCCACATGTGGCAGTTCAAACTCCCCAATAGCAGGATGATGAAAAATGGTGGTAGCTCGTGTCTGGTTAGACCTGATCCTCCTCTCCCGCTCAACAGCATCAAGTAGCTCCTGGCTGTCATCACAAGTAGAGAAAAAAAACCTTCAATCAAGACCTTAACCAAAATTAAGGTACAATGTCATGAAGCATGCCAAGCAAAATAAACCTGGTAGGATCCTTTAAATTGATGGGCTGCCAACACATAGGGCACTGTGAGCTTCTCTGACACCTGCACCTTTAACATTTAGTACATATTTTGTGAATGGTAAGCCAAAAATGTGCAGCTCACTGCCCTGATCATGGGGATGATGCACTATAGCACATTGACCAGGTGAGAATGTGAAAGGTGCAGATTTATAATGCGGTTAAGCAAGCTGCAAATTCATACCTAGGATGTCAACAAGCCCAGCTTTAAAATGTTAAAACACATAATTACAATGGGCACCAAGTCTGGCTAATCAACATAGTATTAGGTATACATAATATACTTAGAGCAGCACAAATATTCACCAAACTGCTCGTTCATTAAGCTGTTCTATTCACAATCACTAATAACCACCAAAACTTACGATTGCTAATACAAATCAAGGGATTAAGAAACCAGACTTTCAGCCTATCTGACACATTTACTGATGATGTCTATAGCCAAAGGTCACATCCTCCTAGTTGACACTTTATTTGCAAGGAAGAAGCAAGAGAAAATGCCTTTCAGAAAGACATAGAGCTTCATCTGAAAATTCAGGCTTTTTGAATGAGAAAAATGTCTACTTTCATTTCCCAGCGATGAAAAACAAAATGACAAGAAGAAACAGCTGAGATTGTGTAAAAGTAGTAATCTAGTATTCAAAATTTTGTTCACATCATTCTTAAAGCCATTAATCAACAAGTCAGTATCATTCACTCAAAGTGGACATAAGAAGAAGATGGTGATGATATAAATACAAGAGAAATACCACTCAAGAATGCATTGAAGATGAAACTCATGCTTGCAAGTGGTTACCTGAGCAAGGACAGAGAATTAGCATTCCATATAAGGCATAGTAAAAACAATATCACCAAAAACCCAAACATAAGTCTTAAAAAAAAAAAAACCAGATTACGTACTGTTGACGGATCATTGTCACAGAAATCCTCAAGACATATGCTGCAGGAATCATCGCAAGCGTTTTGGATGCCCCCTTCCACGAATGCAGCAGCAGATGATAGATGATTCTCCATTTTCACAGCCTCTTCCATCCTTAGAACCTAAACCAAAAATTCAACTCGAAATCGTTACCACTTCCCCAGAGACAGGACAGACTCCATTAATCTTAGAAAAAAAAAATCCTTGATAAACATCCACACTGAGAATTCCCTATAAACGAAGGATCATTAGCAGATGAATAAGTCTAACGTTTCTATCTTGAAACAAAACGCGCGCAAGCACGTAACGAACAAAAGACAGTATGTACATAGCGCAGAAAAAATCGACAAAGGCAGCAACTTTATTAAGAAATTCAGCAAATTAGTCACTGGAGAACCACTAAAGACCGAAAAAATTTATGGAGAATTAAATTATTACAAACATGCATGATAATCCAATCCCATCCAATCCGATTCCAAAAAGGAGAAGAAGAAGAAGAAGAAGAAGAAGAAGAGCTACTGACAGGATAGATCGGTGAAATTTCTCTAAAGAAAACCAAAAGTAGAAGAATAAGAGAAAACCAAGCAAATATAGGATGGGCAAAGCAAAGCAAAGATCGGACTGGAACAGCAAAGAATAAATAGAATCCGGAGCAGAAGAAAGACCAAGGACGCAGCAGAGTCTACCTCAAGCGAAGTGTCGCGCAGCGGATAATGATATGAAGCGATCAACAGGGAGTCGAAGGAGACAGAGAGAAACCCTACCAAGGTAGGGAGAAGAGGAGCGAATAGAGAGAGAGAGAGAGCAGTGGAGGAGGCGGAGGAGGAGGAGAGCGAAGCCGCGTCTGACTGACTCCGCCTTTGGTCTTAGTGTTGATATTTATAGATAATTAACATGGGCAAAATCAGTATCTTACTGTATATATCTTTTTGTAAATACTTTATCATTATTATCTTTTATATATGTATTAATTTATTAGGCTTTTATTTACATCATTATATTGGAAAAATTATTCATTAGGGCCGGTTTGGATAGCCAGAATTATGACATAATCTGTACATTATGCCATAATTTAACATTTTTTTATAATTATGCCATATTGGCTGTTTGGGTACTTATTTTGAAGTATAAAATTATGGCATAATATAGGTATTATGGCAATGGAATATTTTTTTATTGTAAAAAATCTCTCTTTCTTTCTTGATCCAGCCACCAGTCATTGGTCCACCGGTGGTTCGGCCGGCATCCAACGACCTGCCACCGGTCCAGCCGGTGGTCCGGCCGGCCTCCGGTGACAGGCCACTGTCCGGTCAGCGGTCCGGCCGACCTCCGGTGACCGACCACCAGCCGGCCAGCCTCCGGTGATATGCCGGTGATCCAGTGGTGGTCCAAGCGGCCTCTGGTGATCGGCCACCACCGGTGGTCCGGTCGGCATCCAACGACCTGCCACCGGTCCAGCCGGTGGTCCAGCCGGTAGTCTTTGTAACTTTTCAAATATCTGATGCAATCCCTCTAACATATCAATTTCCCCTACAGCTCCTCTTTGTTTAGTTTACTTACTCTTCAATCCCTGTGTTAATTTATTTTATTTAAAAATCCAATTTTGCCCCATTTACGAAATGTAGTTCCCATTTATTAGATATATTTTTTATTTGCCATTGTGTATTTACATGTAACTACATAAGTATTCATTTAAAATGTAATGTTTTTATTTAATAATTTTTTATGTTGAATATCTTAACGGTTGTTTGGCATCATTTTTGTTTTTTCATTTTTTTTTATTTTTGTTTCGGTTTTGTTTAGGTTTTGCTTTATTTTTGTTTTATTTTCAATTTTTTGAAAACAAAAATATGTTTGGATACACTACCTATGTGTACTTTAAAAAACTGAAAACAAGAACATGTTTGGTTAACATAAAACTATTATGATGTTTTATTATTATTATTATTTAATTCATATTTTCAAAAAAATTGTTATAATACTTAATTTTATATATATATTCAAATTGATCAATTAGATTTAAAAAATAATAATTAAATAAAGGGAGAGGAGGGGCAATATAAAAACATAGTCATAAATTATTATTATTATTATTATTATTATTATTATTATTATTATTATTTTAGATCAACTAAAGTCAATAGTTCAAACAATAGATTTTCATAAATATCTTTTCAATATATATTATATCCTAATTTATGAAAATCAAGGGTCAAACAATAATTTACACAAATACTTTTTTAAAATATTATTTTTATACTATATAAACTAATTTGTAAAAAATCAATTCCAAATAATAAATTTTTATAAATATTTTTCATAAAAATATATTCTTTAAAATTATTAGTGTTAATTTGTAAAAAAATTGATATTTTTAAAAATTAAATATTAAAAAGAATTAAAAATTAAAAGGAGAGATAGAGAGAGAGGAGTGCAAGAGGAAGCGTTTCATGCTAGGAGAAAGAGATTTGGAAATGTTTCTAAAAAAATTGAAAACATAAAAAAACTTGTTTCCTGTTTTTTTGGAAACACGAGGATTGTTGCCAAAAATTTTTTAAACAAAAGCAAAGTGTCAAATGTGTTTTCTAAGTTTTATTTCTAAATTAAATATGAAATTGAAAACAAAAAAAAAGAATTGGCAACAATGTCAAACGACCATTTTCTTGTTTACTATTTTGTATTTCTGTTTAAAATCGCTAAGGGGTATTTATGACAAAAGGACTCTATCAAATAGTGTTAGAAAAAAGGACCTTTTAGGATATAAAATAGTCCATGGATTTTTTTGATCAAGTGAGAAAGTTAGAAGGATGATATGATCAATTTCTCCAATACAACCATATTATTATGCTTTTTATAACATCTTTTATAGAACTTTTTTTATAAATAAGTGTTTTTTAATTTGAAGATGAGTCAACCAGAGAATATCAAGTAGACCCTCTATTCATGAGATACTTATCTCTTAGGGGCCGTTTGGTTCACGGTAATGTAGAAATATTACCATGTGTTACCTGGTAATCTAAAAATATTACCACGTTTGGCATTGCACTGAGAAAGATTACCACTTGTTACGTGGTAATCTGGATGTTAATATCACATTACCAACATGAGAATATAACCAAAAAGGTGGTAATAGGATTACCATCAAATTTGGTATCTATGTTGGATTACCATGGTAATCTCATTACTTTTTATATTTTACCAAATTGATTACTATGAACCAAATAAGATAACAAACTATTCCTAGTAATAATAGTTCTCAACCAAACATGGTTATATCAAATTATCACAATATTCCCAACCATATTACGTTCCCACCCAAATTACCATAGTAATTTCATTATGTGGTAATATGTTATTACCACGAACCAAACGACCCCTTAAGGTTCTCTTAATAAAATCAAAAGTACTTAACATAACGGTTTGATTTTAACCAAAGACATGGGATTGTTACTTAGAAAACTTAAATAATTAAAATTGATTTATGCTTCACTATTTTGAACATATATACCTTTAATAATAAAGAAAATGAATTATAAGTCCCTCAAAGTTTCAAAACATCCAAAGCAGACCCTCTGACATTTGAATTTACCAAGAACAGTTCCTTTTTTTTATGACAGCTTACTTTTCAGTTAATGCAGCTCACTCCATCAATTTATTCTATCTTAAAACGTATAGTTCCCGCTTAAAATGTATAGTTTTTGTTTAACATTGCGTGTTTTCGTTTAACCACATAAATTTTCACTTCATATATAATACATTTTTGTTTAATATTTGACATTTTTCATTTAATATCTAACATTTTCATTTAACATAATGTATTTCCTATTAAAAAGTTAAGAGGCATTTCCGTCAACGTCAGTTATTTTTATTATAGAACAACAGAAAAGTACATTGTCAAAAAAAAGAGGGAGCTTCTGTGAATTCTCAAACTCAAAAGCATTTTTTGTGAATAATCAAACTTCAGAGGGACTATTTGTTTATTATCAATTAATAATATCAAGCCAGAATAGAGGAGTTGATGAGTGTCCCTCAAGTGCACGGGATCGTCAAGTAATACCTCTCGTATAAGCACGAAAGGGTCATATTCCCTAGGCCCAAGGAACTACTCTTACTTCTTCTTCACTTGTTGTCTAACCTACCAAATCGAGTCGAGAACTACAGCTATTAATAAAAAAATTGCAACTAAGTGAAATAGTGTCAATATGCTGAGTGGGGTGTAAATCAAAGAGTGAGGGTGGTCACCGATGTGGATCCCCCTGGGGCTACTAAAGGTTAGAAAAATGCTAGAAATGCTAAGCATGCGATGGTTCAGGCCAAGTGAAATCCAAGGATAGATTATCCCGATGGTTACAGCAATAATCCCTAATCCCATACGAGTATTGGCTCGGAATCTCTTCTGGCCAAATCCTCCTATGATTACAATACACATAGGGAAATCTCTAACTAGGGCCGATACTCAACCTATGTCCAACCCTAGTGGTTGGAGGGGTACGAAACACACGATGGTCACGACGTGTCCATACATGAATCCCTATTAAGCAAGATGTGTCTAATACAAGGGCGATGGTCACGCGCCGAGCACAACCTAGAAGTTAAGATACCAAGTTCTCATGCAAATTAACACAGCAAAGTTCACCAAGCTTAAACTATGAAACCAACCACATGCATTAAGCAAATCAAAGCATTCAACAACACAAGTTCACCCCAAGTTTCACCGACATCCAGTGACCTTGGGGTTTATCCGTCAATACAAGAAACTACACAAGATATGTTCAAGAAAACAACTAATAGATGCAAAGAAAAACTCCCTCAAACAATAAGAACAAGAAGAGTGGAGGAATGGCGCGGATGTCTTCCACAAACGCCGCAATGGGCCGCTTCCATCTTTGTCTCCTAGCTCCTCAAGGGTGGAATCGATGAAGCTCTTATCCAATGACGTTCTCCTCTCGATTTTCCTTCTCTAAAACATGAGATTCGGCCTCAATTAACTCCGGTGAAGTCGCCTCCACCGAGAGCCTCCAAGATGGGAAGAAGAAGCTCCCCAAAACAAGCCCTAGCTTCACTTAAAAACCTTCCGCCCCGAGTCATGCGGGCGGTGCACGGGCGCGCAGTGCCAGCGCAGCTCACTTCCTTTCTGCTCCCAAAAACTGAGTTGGTACTACAGTGCTCTGCTACAGTAACCAACTGCATTACTTTTGCTACAATGATTCATCTATAGTAACTAGCTCTGAATTCTTCAGCGGGCACGTAGTGCCCGAGCGGTTAACGATTTGGTTCATGTAGGACCCGGCTTCCTTGCTACAGTACCGCTACAGTATTCTTGCTTCAAAAATATGATTTTTTGTGGCGATTTCACTCCTATTGCGTTCTCGAGCTCATTTTAGCTTCTCTGAGACCTACAACCAGGAAATAACCAATTTAGATGAAAAACAGGCATCGATTCATCCAAAATAGCATGTACACATATACAAAACCCACGTATAAATACATATATTTAGGCTCTTATCAGGAGTCTTTGAGTATCTTGTGAGGTTCTCCTAATAAAATCAAGAGTAATTAACATAAAGGTTTGATTTTAACTGAAGTCACAACTCACATTATTGTTACTTTGAAAACTTAAATAATTAAAATTAATTTATGCTTTATTATTTTGAATATATATACAATTAATTATATCAAGTCAGAAAGGAAGAGTCATAAAAAAAATTCTTTTTTTTTAAACAAGTGCACAATAGTGTTATCAAATTTAACAAGATAATTATTAACACCCTAGGTTCTTAAGCAAATGAAATATTATGAAGAAAAATTTATCCATGAATGTCAAATAAAATTTTAACATAATTCCAATTATTTCAATAACAAAATAAGATAAAGGTTTGACTTCCCAATTTTTATTAAAATAATATTTGGATATGTATTTGAATGAGTTGTGCTTATATTTTTATCCAAAACGAAGGTTTTTGTTTATATGAAAATTATATACAAATGTAACTATCATATAGTCTACTTCTATTCTATAAATTTATGCTACCCATTTTTTATAAAAATTATTTGATGGATCGAAGGAGTTAAAATAAAATCTTATGTAGTATTTGATTCAATAGTAGAAAAAGGAAAAATAAGAGAAAAGAAAAGAAAGGAAAGGTTGAACACCGGAAAGTCAAATTTTATGGATGTAAAAGAGAGGAGGGTTGTTAATATATTTTGTTTGGTTAAGGAGGGGAAAGAAAAGGAAAGGAAAGAATATATAATAATATAATTTATCAATTATTTCTTGATTATTAAATAAAAAATTTATTTATTTCTATTTAAAAACATGCATTATCATTATTTCAAACAAATTCACAATATTTTTTTATAAATATTAAAATTATTACTCCATAATTATGGGTATATATATATATATATATATATATCAATTGTCATCATTAAGATTCATAAATTATTCGGATCAATATAAGAGATAGATCTTATTCCTATTTTTACCTCTTTAAAACAAAAAAAGAACAAAAAAAAAAAAAAAAATCAAAATGATTAAAGTTTTTCCTTTTGGAATTGTCTTAGATGTAATTCCTATTACTTTGGTAGGATTAGTTGTAATTGCATATTTACAATATAGACACGGTGATCAGTTGGACTTTTAATTAAGTGATTTTTTATGAACATGAAAAAGCACAAGCAAATAAACAAATAAACAAACAAAAAATAAATACATAGTAACAAGGATCTATGATGGGTGTAGCATAAACTCATTAAATTTATGATTCCATATATTTTCTATAAGAAATTCTATGCATTAACAAGCAAAACAAAAACCGTAACATATGAAAACGACAGGATGCTAACCATAAACAATTAAAAAAGCACACAATATCAGAAACAATATAATAATGAAAGCTAAGAAAGAGAAATTGTTGTATGATTTTGTTAACACAAGTATAAGCTATCTTAAACAAGTAGTATAATGATAAGAAAGTATTGTCCTACAAAGACTGAGTTTATTAACTACCAAAATTACTCTAACCTAATTCTACTTGATTAATGAAATTGAAAAGATATAATTTAGAATACGAGGCATAGAGAGAGATAGTTAGACAAGCAAGAATCAATACTCAGAGATTCTAGAGTTTCTTAGTTCACCTAGACTACTTTCACGTAAATTGTCTAATTCAATCAATCAATGTTTATTTCTTATGTTGTAATTAAATTTCCCTAAATTACCTTTTGATCTTTCTCAAACATCAATAGCATATTCCATTAGATAAGTTAGCATCATCTATGAGATAACTATAAACCTATGGAACTCATTAAACTCTAGAAATTTATAATGGTGCATACAATCTCATAAATATCTCTATCTTATGATGATTGTATGATATTTCAATCAGACATAATTCAATTATCACCTCTCAGTCTCAAATCGAATTACCAATCATGCAATTGTTGACCAAGCAATCACAAACATAACCTTGAAACAAGCATCATTTAAATTAAACAAAGACAAATCTAGTTTTTCATAGTCTAGAAAAAGATATTTAGAATATGATAATTGCAAAGCTCAACATATTAATAAGGTTCATAATCAAATAAACAAAGAATGACTAAAAAACTAAAGCTTGGTGATAAATCTTCACCAAATCTTTGCTCCCATCCTTTTGATCACCGAAATTCTCCTCCTCTTTTCGTCTCAAATCCTAACCCCTTTTATAACTTGAAATCAGGATAGCGCCTAGGCACCAAAGAGTGTAGTACCTAGGTGCTATAATTTCTGTTTTGCAATTCTTATTGTTGTAGAGCCTAGGTGTTAGATTTTATGTTTTGCTTGTTCACTCTTCATTGAAACTTGATCCTCTTTTCTCCAATTTTGTGATTTTAATGTGTTCTTCCTTTAAATCTTTCTCTTTGTTTCCTACAACGTAATAACAATAAGATTAGAAGTAAAATTAGTTCAAAATAATTCACATTTAATTCATCACATGTTAAAAAAAGTCTATATATTGAGTGGAACTTATACTCATCAGAAATCTAGTTATATAAGGCAACATAGATGTGTGATCAGCATCAATACGCAAAGTAAGAAAGATAAAAAAAAAAAACAAAGATCAAATCGATGCAAGATATGTGGAATTAACAGCAAAGATTGAATCAATAGTCAAATAAGGTGTAAGAATTTTACTTTTTAGATAAGATTATTGGTGCTAGGTGAACACTTGATTATAATAAAATTCAACTGAAAAAGTGAAAAAAAGAACTTTATAAAGCATTGATGTTATGTAATTAAGAGTATTATAAAATTTTATAAAATTTTTAGAATGTTCTCCCCACCCCAACACCCTAAATCGAGAGCCCCCCACAGCCTGGGGTGTGCGGGCAGCACACCAGGCTGCAAAAAGGTCTGTGCGGGCTGTGTACAGCCCGCACACCCCCTATGCGACCTGTACAGGACCCGAACGCCCTTTAAAACCCTCAAAACTCGACCTAAAACCCCCCGGCAAGCCTCACCAACTTAAAGCAAAGAAGAATTCACCTAAAACTTCAAACGAACAAACAAGCAAAGGCCGAAAACACCAACCTACGCAAGAAGGAAAAACCTGAAATACCACAAGGTCACCTTGTCTAATTCCCCTCGAAGAGGGGATCCAGCTGGTGGGATGCTTGTTGATAAGAAAAGAAAAGGAGATTGAACTGAAACAAGAATGAATCCAATTTATACAAATTCTAGGAAAATTCATTTTGACAAGAGTGGCAAGAATTGCATTCCAACTCAAAGTATCATAAGCTTTTTCTATGTCTATTTTAACTATCATCATAGGGGGTGTCTATACTCTTTATTGATGGAGTGAACAACCCCTTGAAGCGTAATAATATTATCGAAGGGACTACGCCCTGAAACAAACCTGTTTGCTCTTTACTGATCAACCAGGAAAGAAAAGTTTGAGACGATTAGCTAAAATTTTAGAAATAATTTTGTAACAAACATTACAAAGGGAAATCGGTTGGAAATCAGAAACATGCTTCAAATTGAAAACTTTCGGAATCAAAGAAACATAAGAAAGAAGGCTATTTTGTTTGTTGTTCAGTTTCCACCCTCCTCATTACAGCAAGCTTTTTCTTCCAATTATATGTGTGTGTATGTTTTGTAGTGGGTGAACTAGTTTCCTCTCAAAGAATTTTTTAAATTATTATTTATGTAATATTTATTAATATTTTCTTCATGTCCATACAGTCAAAATACTTAGGTTGTCACTCATGCAATATAATCACTAGTATTTTATTCGAATCACTTATAGCTTATTAGGTAACTTTAATCATTATATTACCCTCAAGTTTGATACCTATACCACTTCATAAAGCCATTAAACTACTACCCATTAAACTATCTCTCATAATAGTTATACTATAATATGGAACCACAATCATTTCATTCATTTTTTTTAACTATTTACATTATATATTTCCTTAAAAACACATTTATTTAATAATATCTTAAAAATTATTAATAAAATAATTAAATAATATATTTTAAAATTTATAATTCAAAAATAATAATAATATATCATAATATATAAATAATTAAAAAATTATTATATTATTTTGAAAAAATATAATTAATTTGTGGAATAAGGGGAAATTGAGAGTTAGAAAATAAACTTGTTTCTGTTTATCAACAAGAAAACTTTTATCCAAAATTTTGGGGTCGCTTGAAAGAATCTGAAAGCCACTTGTTTCTGCGTTGGTTTATTGAGTTGCCATGCTCGGTGATGCATTCTCTGCAAGTGCACGGATAGTTACAAGTAATAAAGTGGTACACCATAAGGGTTTAAGGTTGTAGAACCTCAGAGACTGGGCTTCTAGTACTAATTGATCCTCTAATGTCTAGTCAACTAAAATAGTGATGAATGTATTAATTTCTACAAGAATAAGAACAAAAGATGGCAGAACTGAGTAGGTTAGGGTTGAGTGCCGATAGTAGGAGGACAATGCCTCGGGATGATCCCTAAGTGCCTAAGATATTGACTTGAGTCTAATGTCTACCAAGGTACATTCTAAGATCCTTGTGGGTGCTCAAGAGTAATGTTGCATTTACGGCTATCAAATACGCCAAGTTCTACAAGTATAACTACGGGCTTCATACATGCTAAGTTATGCAATTACACTAGGTAATAGCAACTATGGTAATCCACACACGCCAAGTTTTTTATAAGCATCTACGCAAATCAAGCACAGCAAGTTATGCAAACACATGGATAAACACAATAAAATAATATAACTCCATAGGCATTAGAACTCAAGTGGTCAAGTATCAAAACAACATAGTTCACAGTGCCGGGGCACTGTGGAACGATTAGCCCCTTATGAATTCATACAAATGAGAAAGAATAACAAGCATAAGGAAGAGACACATCTAGACTTCCCCCTCTTTACAAAAATCTCTTCAAATATGCTTCAAAAGCTCCATCGAATGGGCAACTCCACTCTTCTGGCGTCTCTAACTCACCCTTTGCCTCCTTAGCTTGAGTGGTGGCGGCTAATCATCATTCCTTCAAAGGTTCCTCCACTGGAGAAGAGAACTCCTGAACAAGAGATGGTGATAAACCCTTAAGTCTGGGCATTAAAAGGGACTTTTAGGGCTCAACATGGTCTAAGCACTGTCAAACTTAGACCGTGCTTTTCTTGAAGCTTCGGAGTGAAAAGGGTAAGTGTTATCTCGAGGGAATCATGGGGAGAGCACAATCATGCTCCACCCATGCTTGGCCTAAGCACGTCTATGAAAAGAGCACGCGGACCGTGCTTCCCTTGAAAGTATAGGACCATTTTTTTCCGAAATAACCACAGGGAGAAAGCACCCTCGTGCTCTCGCTGACAACCAGGGAAATCCCAGACAGAGGAAATCATGGGGAGATGGCACGCCCGTGCTCTGCCTATGATTGTATTAGACACTTAGAAGAATTATCTTCATTGGTTGGTAGTGTCCCTGATTTCACTCCATGTGTGTTATGAGCCCTAAAAATCTGCAACAAATACAAATATACCTAGAATAGCATCATTTATAGACAAAAAGCGCTAAAAAACAAGCGAATGAGTGCATTGGAGATATGTAAAATATGATATAAAACGCACTCATCAAATACCCCCATAGTTGAATCATTGCTTGTCCTCAAGCAATTTCAGCTCATTATAAATGAAAGGGTGAGTGCATGACCTCTGATCTCATCAAAATAGAAAGCACTAAAGTTTAGAAGGATCAAAGCCAATTAAGGACAAGATCACAATTGCTCAAATAAAAACCCCACTCTTGTTTTGAAGGCCGTCAAGCATGGACAACAGGAGGTCGAAAGCCTAAGTAATTGGGCTTTTAAAACATAGTGAGTTTTTATTTTTATTTAAACATAAATTGTTTATAAGTCATTAAGTCCTAAAATATCTTCTTTCCACCGTAACTTTTTGTGTTAAGAATCTTTTTCAATTTTTAGATAGATCCAGATGGCATAAAAGTTTGATTTCAACAACTCAGCAGATTAATGAATAAAATTATATTTTCAAAATTAATATAAACTAAAGAAAGGTTAACTTAGTGGCACAAGGCCTTGTGTGCTTTTTAAATCCAAAAAAAAGAGAGAAAAAAGGTTTCTCCACCTATAAAAATAACAACAACAACAACAACAACAGATACAAATCCAAACAAACAAGGGGAAATTTCACTAAAGTATCATATAATTTAGCCATTTATCAATTTATGATACGTGGTTTAAATTTTTAGCACTTAAGTACCATGTACTTTGAGTAGTTTAAAAAACATGTCAAAACTCTTAATCTGGTTAAATTTACCGATGTGGCATAAAAATACACATGAGTTTGCCTTTTTATCGTTAAAGTTATTTTTATTAAATGAGGGTTTGTGGTTAGAGTTTTTGGTATTTTAGTATCCTATAATTTAAATCATTTGTAAAATTTGTGCCAAAATGCCTAATTCTTTTTTTTTTTTTTTACCACACTAATTTATATTTTATCTAATTCACAAACAATGTCATTATATTTTGAAGAACATAAAAATAAATATAATTTTTATAAAAAATATATTAATAATTATTAAATTTTATTGGTATAGGCCCATGAATTGCCCTTAACAAGGTTATAATTTTAGAATTTTTTTAAGTGTTTAAAATATAAACATACTTTCTTTTCCACGTCTTCATCTTTGCTTTTGGGACGGGCTCCTCCAAAAGCCAGTGGAGTAGAACTGATCCCACATTTGGCGCTCGAGCTGGGCCTCCTCCTCAGTTGGCAAGCGCGAGATGAGCATCTTCTGATCATCGGGAGAGAGGCAGCCTTGCTCAGTTTTACCCTTGGGGATGGGCACAAGTAGCCCGGTTGTTGTACCTTTGTTCCTCTTCGCCACTCTCCTTATACCTTTTAGAAAGGCACGCCGGCATAGCCCAGCGGGCAGCCGCACCACCACCAACACTACCAGGTCCAGGATTCCACAAGGGCAGCAACAGCATATGGCGGCGCAACCTGCGGTCGTGGCCCCGGCGAGCTCTCCAAATCGTGAGCTTGGCTTCTTAGCCGATGGCTGCTTTATGGGAGCCACATCCATACCATATGAGATGTGAGAGATGATAATTGAGATCCCGGATAGGACACTTGGAAACTTGGAAACCTGGATCCTTAATCTTCAACGTCAGAGACGATGGTGTTGGAAATGGAATGGCCTTTTGATGATCGATGATCGAGAGATGTGAGAGAGGAGGATGTTCTCCATTCCTCTGTGGCGGATGGGTGGCGATGCCGTGCCGCAGAGGAGGAGGAGGAGGAGGAAATGAAAAGGAGGTTGGTTTCTGATCCATGTGGGAAGGAGCTGGTGATATCCTTTCGTAGCAATCACTCCCGATTCTCAAGCCTACTCTTGATCTATTCAAAAGTCTCAAAATAGCTAAAAGGAATGCCAAACGGGGCAAGCGGGTAGGACATGCCATGCGTGGTGGTGCTGGTGTTTAATGTTTTTTCATTTGTTGCATATTGTTTATCGTTTTTATTTTCCTTGTAATCTCTTAGCAAAATAAGGTGGGTTTTAAAATACACTATTTAAATAATTAGTTAGGTCCATTACTATTGTATGTGGGTCCATAGCTCAGTGGTAGAGCAATTGACTGCAGATCAATAGGTCACCGGTTCGAACCCGGTTGGGCCCTGCCTAAAATCGTTTTTATTACATAACAGTGTCCGTCTTTTTTCTTGGTTGTTTTTTGGAAGGGGGGATGGCGGGTTGGTATCATCACCACATGAATCCTACTGCCACTTTTCTTTCTTAAAATCTCCTGATTTTTTTTTTTTTTTTGCTTCAGAGCTGTATGAACCATCTTTAAAAGAAGGGAGGGGAAAAAAAAGACAAATTATAGACAAGCATGTTTATCAAAAGCTTCACTGAACAAACACTTTGGGAAGAAAAATGATGTACACTCTGCTAGAGGACCAGCTTATCAACAACACTCGTCTCTCTAAAATTTACCACCCAAAGAAAAACAAATTAAAGGTCGCCACGCTATGCTGACAAGGGTGAAGTAAACTACTTTATAATTCCCTGATCAGTCAAAAGCCCAAATAAAGATATAAGATACCACCCACCTCTATACAAACGCAACAGCACGCACATTTATATATGTATATCATTTATTTGTTGGGTCAGGACTCAGGACTCAGGACTCAGGCAGCAGCTTGGAGCTTCATCCTCCTCAATGACAAGTAGGCCAAAAGTCGGTATCCAAAAATCATGGCAATCATAGCAACAACTTCACGCACACCATGCCCCTGATCAATGACATTCACATAGGCTGGTACATGACCGTATTGCACCTTCAGCAGCAGCCTGTATGTGTGATAGTTGAATGAGATGTACCTCATCCATGATATGAACACAGGAACTCTCTGCAAACCATAATAATATTTAATAAGAATAATATCAGTGTATTATGACTACCAGAGCATTGTCATTTTAATTTGATGATAAAATATCAAACATGAATGCTTTATTTCTTTATATTTCTGATAGATTGAAAGATCATAATTAAGGAAGAAGAGATAGAAACATGCATAACGAACAAGTATACGCTATTAATTACTTTAACGAAGAATCCACCGGATAACATAAAAGTCATGACTGTTACTGAAGCCAGAGTTGTCGCCTTCTTTATGTCCATCAGAGAAGCTCCTATCACCAATCCAACCCCCTGTTTCCAGTTTAAAAAGAAAATCAGCTACAAATATATGATCACCAATATTTTGGAAATTAAAATTTCACATACCTCAGCTGCGATGATGTCAAGGAACACAATAACCAAGCTAAGAAAGAATGGTCCTGGACTTAGTTTCAAGCCGGCCATGAAATAGACAATGAGCATGAAGAGTATTGGCAGAATGAGGTCTAATGGTAAATCACTTGTTGTCCTTGCCATGAAGTATGCACTCAATCTATACATATCAACACACCGCTCCTTGCTCAACATCGCTCGCTCTTGAGGGAATGTGAAGATGGCCGTGAAAACAGGGAAGAAGCCCCAGAATACAGAGATGAAGAACAACAGTCCTACCTGCAATGCCATTACATCATCTTATAATATGATATATTTGCATGTTGAGGATAATGCCACAAAAAACAATTAATGTATGGATACATTGATGATAACAGAAAAAATTCAGCAAAATCATGGTGAGGTTTTGTACCTGATCTTGAAGACCTTTTGGTGTAGAACTGTCAGAGTGCCACCAAAGCAAGCCAAGGATGGCTGCCGTAGCGATAACTTGAGTTATTCTCATCCAACTCAGATGATCATACCTTCTTTCCTTGAGTCCTCTCCAGAATAGAATGGTGTATTGTTGCCACCAGCTCGCTCCCCATTCCCTCATTGGTGATGACACCCTTGCTTTGACATCCTCGTTGATAGGAATTGGCAATAAGAGCTTTTTCTTCTCTTTGCTGGCCACCCGGGTCTCGTAGGCTTCCACAAGGTACTGTTTTATTGGTTTATTAAATAATTAGTGGCCATTAATTATCACAGAGGAAGTTACAACAGAAGAAAGTATTACTCAGTTGTGCCAATGCATGTTAGGATACAAATCTCCATAACATGTATGTTAATTATTATTCTAGCAGTCCTTATATATCATTGTCATTTTCACAGTAATATGCAAAATGTAGTTACCTCATGTATGTCCTTTGAAGATAGCCTATCAATTGATCTTGGATCACTTTTCAAGTTCTCCATGTGCACTCTATCTTTTAATTCAGATGGTATCGACACATCAATCATGTTGCTGTTTGCAAGATCGAGCAGGAATTCTGCTGGATTCATTGATATGAGAGGATTGCATCCAATGGATGAAAAGTAGACCATTGCTTCTGATGCCTTTCCATAGTAGAGCAAACTCCCCTTAGCGAGCAGGATCAGTTTATCGAATTTGTGGAAAATTCTGCTTGACGGCTGGTGAATTGTTGTCACCACTGTTTTACCAGCCTGCAACATAATCCAGCAAAAATCAATCCATTTTTGTAAAACTAGAACACTGTATATATTTCTGCAGTTGATATTAGTAAAACACACATGCATGACTGACTGACTTTTTTTTGTGATCTTTCTAACACTAGATTGTTAATTTTTCAAGACCAGCGCAAAAGTTAACAATTGAACTTGTTTTATTATCATGTTCTATGTGGCTTACCGCAGCTATATCATGTAATATCTGAACAATTCTGAGGGCTGTTGTGGAGTCCAGCCCAGATGTTGGCTCATCAAGAAACAAAAGAGATGGATTGGTTAAAATCTCATTGCCAATGCACACCCTCTTCCTCTCACCACCTGAAACTCCTCTCACAAATGATCCTCCAATCATGGTGTCCTGGCACCTGAACACAAATACACACATGACACATGCATTCAAAATGTCAATGATCTAAATCCAAATTAGTTAATTTCTTGATAATATATATATATACAAAAAAATACCTTTCAAGACCAAGCTCATAGATAACGTCCATGGCCCTGTCTTTCTTCTGTTGTTTGGTCATTGTCTTTGGGAGTCGGAGTAGAGCGGCATAAGTTAGAGTCTCCTTCACCGTCAGATGCGCAAACAGAACATCATCTTGAGTCACAAATCCGATTCTGGGCGTTCACAACAGTTAATATAAGTCACTGTTGTTTTTGTAGTATCTGATCGCATTAATTAATTAATTAATTCCAGCAGGACAGGCTACAGAGTTCACTGCGCTTGTAACTCTAATTAAGCTACTGTTCTCTCATGGCCATCTATTCTTTTTTCCTTGTTTTATCTATAACCAACATGAAAACATGCGAATTTCTCCATGTCCCATGATTGAGAATGGGAATTATATAAAATGCACACCTACACCTATATATCATTATATCTTATTGCATTTTTGTGGTTAAATGATTAATAAATACCTGCTTTTGAGGGACTTGGAATAAGGCTCGTCATTATAAGTGATGATCCCTTCAGTGATGTTTCCACTGATCCTCCCACCTAAGAGACTCAAGAGAGTGGTTTTACCACTTCCCGAGGGCCCCATAAGAGCCAGAACCTCTCCAGGACCAGCTGAACCAGTGATGTCACGAAGGATTTCTTTGTCCCTTGTGCTTGTCACTCCTTTGATGATCACCTTATACTTTACCTCTGTAAACTGAGAATACACAGATCGTTGATGAAAAAAATTAAGGAACTGATAATTATATTCTACAACTATATATGTTTGATACAATATTAATTCATGTTAATTTTAAAACCTTAATTAATTTGTAACATATGAGCACGTACCTTGAGATATAATGGTAAGGTTGGTTCTATGATCATCCTATTCCTTCTGGCATCATCAGCTTCATGACTTGCACGATCTCCAGCTGAAAATGGTCAGTTAATTAATACGACAGTATTTGATCACAGCTTGCATGCATGTAGGTCGTTGATCAGATAATATATATATATATATAATTGTTTATAAAGTTTGATTAATAATTACCATAAGTACTGTCATCATCACTGAAGTTGTCGAGATGAGCGAGGATGTCCTGAGGAGGGGGAGTGAAACCAGTGAAGGAGAAGGACATGCCGAGGCTGGCGCTGGAGGCCCGGCTCAGAGCAGTGCCGCTGCTAACATCCTCCAAGTCCAGCTTATAGTTAAGCTGAGCGCTGCGGGACTTCCTTATGTGGTTGCCGGCACCTGATGATCTGCTTTTCCCTGGCGAAATATTTGCCAGTTTTTTCCTGAAACTAGACTTGTTATAATTGATGTGTTGGCCTGATCCATTGATCATTTCAGCCGAAGCAGTGCGGCTCAATGACAACTGCTTCACACCACCATCCATCTCTCCCAGCTGCTCTGACCTTGTCCGGAGGATTCTTCCACTTGATTCCGACTCCATTTTTTTTCTCTTATTTAATTACTTTTGCATGAAAAATGACAATGCATGCATGTCATACAAATTTAACAAGTCAATAATATAATCATAACAATAAGAAGAATATATATGTGCAGATCAGATGGGTACCTTATAATTAGAAATGAATATCAGAGAATGGAACAAGAAGAAGATCAAGAAGAAGAAGAAGATCGCAAGAAGAAAAAGAAGTATTAGAAGAAGAGGCTTGATAAATAGGTGGAGGATAGGGAAATGGAAGGTTGAGCCTCAATTGAGTACTTCAACTACTAGCTAGCAAGTTGTTATCACTTATTTATCAATGTATATATATATATACAACACTCACAAACAGACAAGCACCATCCACATAACACGGTTGGAAGAACGTACAACCCAGGGCACTGCTACGCTAGGAAGGTAGCAGTAGTTAAATTTGCAACGAGACGCTTGGAGTGTGATAATCCATGCATGTCCCTCCATCCAATTACTTTTCACAATTCAATTCACAGTGAAGTAGTGACAAGATATATATCTATCAAAGGCATGGATGATGTGGACTGCTGCTGTCCACGTAACCTGTGAAATTTAGTAAAATATTTGGGCCGTCCACCTCCATTGCACTAGCATATACATATATATATATATATATATATATATATATATATATATATATATATATATATATAGTTGCAATTACAGCACTAATAAGGAGTTAATGCACACACTAATTGAAGATAAGATCGCATGAGTCTAATCCTCCAGGTGTCCCATTTCTACCAATAAACATGCATGCTTTCATGAGTCAATTGATTAATTGAGTTGGGACATGTTACTGATGAAAAGGGTTCATTCGACTCATTCAATATTACAATATCAGTTATTTATATATAATTTAATATTCATAACATTAGGATTAGTGAAAATTATTCACATGACACAACAACTACTGATTCAAGATAAGGCAAAAAAAAAAAATGTAGATCTGGTTGTCTTACTGATGATGACGGAACGTAATTACCCCAACAACTAGATTATTCAAAATTTTAAAAAAATAATTGAACAATAGATATCATGTATTAAAAATTGAACTGATTAAATTACTAAACAAATTAATATAGTAATAAAAAATGAGTTGAAACTATTATTGGGTTAATGGAGTTGGAGGGGGAGGTGGACCGTGGAGAGAGTACATATTGAGTTAAAAATTTTGTCCAATGTACTCTCTCCACCAGTAATAAAGTAAGAGGTGATAATTGAGTTGGAAAGCGAGGGATAGACATTGGACAAAGAGCACAATTTTGCAGTCGGTTGGCGAGAGTTATGCATGGACCGTGGAGAGAGTACATATGGAGGGGGAGGTGGACAAGTGTGAGGCTTGTGATCACTGGTGGACCTTACACCTGATACTTCTCCTCGAGTTGATGACTCCTGGTGATGATAATAATTAATAAGCAAACAAAGTCTAGGCAGTGATAGATATGGTGGCATACTCACTCTCACATCTCTCTCTCTCCCTTATGGGATTCCATCCTACTTACCGGCAATTATGCAATTATGCAATTATGCAATTATTATGCAACTGTGCAAAAGGCAACAACAAGGGACCACTGTGTTTGTCACAGTTCTGCAGCCTCCTCTTTAGTCTTCAGTTTGTATTTCTTTCTTTCTTTCTTTCGCTTTGGGTAGGTGTGTATGCTTTCTTTTCAAGCAGGTCACTGAGTGGAAACTTTGAAACATCAAACGTCACTCATGATCAAATTGGTCTCATCCTTCAATTCTCTCTCCTTATATAAACCACACATACGCCATCTATGTGCCACGTGGTATCAACTCTTGATCCTTCGTACACATATCACGTGAAGTAGTTGGCCTATATTTCTTTCAATCAACAGACTTTTAATCTAATCAACCCAACCCAACCCAACCCAACCCAACTAAAAGGCTCCATTTGGACACTTCTCTATTCACTCTCTTCACACAGGCTTGAACTGCTCCTCTTGCATTCTACCCTTGTCCCGAGCGGCCACACACACCTCTTTTTAGTCAAAGAAAGCCAGATCTACTACACGGCGAAACAGACGGGCTGTCATCCATCGGTGCATTTTCTTTATTTTATAAGGAACATCGACATCTCCATTTTTAGCCCTCCATTATATATTTGACAAATATTTAGTTTTATTAACTAATTAAATAATTTGATTACATAAATATATAAATAGTTAAAATAATAAATAAAATTATTATAAATCTAATATTATAATATAACTAATATAAAAAAAATAGTATAATAAAAAAATTTAATAAATTTCAAAACCCATAGTTCGACTGACGGTTGATGCGATTGCACTGTGTAAATCGTACTGTAAAGATTGTTTTCTATTGAAATTTACAGCTCATTATGACATAATCGTACTGTAAAGATAGAGTTAATGTGTATGCTGGGTTGAGGGTTACTGTGATTCATCTTCCAAGGCTTTCAAAAGTCAGCAACAACCGTGATTTGAGCCTTTTATTTTTCTTTGTGAGCTTCCCCTACTCTTATAAGGATGAGAAGGCTGCCATCTCCTTGGATTAATTAGTCACAGAAGAAATGAGTTTATCACCCTTTTCTCCGCCTCCTAACCTCCTCTTCCTGCGCTCCTGAGCCTTGCCTTCGAAAGCCAAGCTTTCGTGCTTCTTGCGAAGGCGATTTAGGGTTTTCCGGCGGTACTCTCGGTGAGTCATCTATCGCTAAAATCTCAATCTTAAGAGAGGTATTAATTCCTTCTTGGTGTGCATAGGTAACATTTTTCCCACTAGACAAAGGTCGCAGGTGCATCTCCCGTCTTGGAAGACTTAAAAATATGGATGAAGAGTTGAGAGGAAAGGTCTCTGAAGCGATTTTTGATATACTGCGTTCCGCCGATCTTACTGTGATGACAACGGCCATGGTTCGGACAACGGTGTCTAAACATTTCAACATCGACCCATCACTTCCAGATCTGAAGATATTTGTTAAATCTGTTGTGGATTCTTTCTGTGAGTCCAAGCAAGGTGGAGAAGAAGAGTCCAAGCAAGTTGAAGAAGAAGAATCCAAGCAAGTTGAAGAAGAAGAAGAAGAGAATCCTAGTAACCCTCACAGTGAGGAATATACTGCAAACGGGGATCTCATTATCTACCGGGTGATTATTTTTTTTTTTTTTTTTGTTTTAGAATTTTTTGGCTTTCCTATTGGATGATTTATTTTGTCTTGGTTTTTTTTTTTTTTTTTCCTTTTAGCTTACAATAAAGCGATTGATTACACTGCAACCATATAATGGGACCACACTACAACCATATAATGGGACCACATTGGTTTTAATTAGGGAATATTTTACAAGAGATGGGAAGGAGCTTCCCACCTCCAAAGGTATTTGTCTTTCTGAGTTTTTGTACTTAATATATCAGTTGGGGTTAGTTATTTAATTTTTTCTTTGCATTCTATCTGAAGGGATTAGTTTACCAATTGATCAGTGGGAAGATTTGAAGAACGCCATTCCTGCCATTGATAGGGGTATTGAAAAACTCGAATACTAGATGGCTTCGCAAGTATTTATTTCAAATACACAATAAAATACAAATTTTATTGCTATATTATTTTAGAGTGTCTCCTTATAGGAAATAATACGGCATGCTTATAAGGATTTATCATTATCATCAAGTTGATGCTTTTTTTTTATTAATCAGTAAAGCATTGTTATGGATGTGATGTTCATTATCTTGATTTTCTCATGCAGGAGCAGGAATGAAGATTTTTCGTGTTGCAGCCGGAGACAAAGCTCCTCGTGATCCAACTCTTGCTTCTCTCTCCACTCGACACGTGGATGACATGCACTATACAGCTTCTATTTGTGGCGAGAAATCTTTTGGAAGTCATGGTAGACGTCGCCCTACTGTGGCCTTTTCTTCTTCCCGAGACTCCCTACCGCCTAGAAATAATTTTAATAGCCCTCCTCCTAAATCCCTATGCCTCTTGGAAAATGGTGAACTGGCCATTGGTTCTCCCAACGGACAGTATGCTGATCCCGATCTCCATGCTGCTCCACCCTCAACAGTCACCAATCTACCCATTCTTGACAACTTTTCTGAGCCATTTGATGGATCGTCTGTTCCTTCTGCCTTGGATAAAGGCAAAGCAATCATTTTCTCTGACACGGGCCCCTCAGCAAGAGAGGTGGTTCCACAACTCCTTCTCACTTCCTCCTCACATCCTATTCCTGACAGTGATCTAGCTGCTGTTCATGCTTCTTTAGCTCAAACAATTTCAGATGCCCTCCAGTCCTCCTGCTCAAACTCTGGGAAGATCGCCCATGACTCTGATTACTTCTCAGAAGCTGAGATGGAAACTGACTCAAATTATTGTAAATCTAATATTATAATATAACCGTTATAAAAAATAGTATAATAAAAAAATTTAATAAATTTCAAAACCCATAGCTCGACTAACAGTTGATGCGATCGCACTGTGTAAATCGTACTGTAAAGATTGTTTTCTATTGAAATTTACAGCTCATTATGACATAATCGTAATGTAAAGATAGAGTTAATGTGTATGCTAGGTTGAGGGTTACTGTGATTCATCTTCCAAGGCTTTCAAAAGTCAGCAACAACCGTGATTTGAGCCTTTTATTTTTCTTTGTGAGCTTCCCCTGCTCTTATAAGAATGAGAAGGCTGCCATCTCCTTGGATTAATTAATCACAGAAGAATTGAGTTTATCACCCTTTTCTCCGCCTCCTAACCTCCTCTTCCTGAGCTCCTGAGCCTTGCCTTCGAAAGCCAAGCTTTCGTGCTTCTTGCGAAGGCGATTTAGGGTTTTCCGGCGGTACTCTCGGTGAGTCATCTATCGCTAAAATCTCAATCTTAAGAGAGGTATTAATTCCTTCTTGGTGTGCATAGGTAACATTTTTCCCACCAGACAAAGGTCGCAGGTGCACCTCCCGTCTTGGAAGACTTAAAAATATGGATGAAGAGTTGAGAGGAAAGGTCTCTGAAGCGATTTTTGATATACTGCGTTCCGCCGATCTTACTGTGATGACAACGGCCATGGTTCGGACAACGGTGTCTAAACATTTCAATATCGATCCATCACTTCCCGATCTGAAGATATTTGTTAAATCTGTTGTGGATTCTTTCTGTGAGTCCAAGCAAGGTGGAGAAGAAGAGTCCAAGCAAGTTGAAGAAGAAGAATCCTAGTAACCCTCACAGTGAGGAATATACTGCAAACGGTGATCTCATTATCTACAATGAGGAATAATCAGGGGTTTGGAAGATGTACTTTCCCTAGTGCCTCCCCGTGCTAGTTTCTTTTTGGTTGATTTTGGAGGTTCCACCACAAAACCAACATCCTCAGTCCACTTGGAAGATGGCTTCTTCTGCTTTTCACTTTTCCTAGTCCCTTTTGATTTCTTCAAGTGCCCTGAGTCATTATCCTCCTGAAGACCTAGCATAAGTTCTCTTAGATGTCATTCAAACTTTGACACTGAATCATCAAAATCAAGGTCCACATCCTATGAGTCTTTCACCACAGATTGATTGATTTTCCTCCCCTCACTTCTTCACTTTTTTCCTATGGACCGGCCTTCACTATCTTGAAGCCCAAGCACACTTCCCAGAAAGAGAGCCCAAGACCTTGACATGATTTCCAGTCAAAACCCACAGTCGGAGTCAAAATAGGTTTGGTCTCAGCATTTCCAAAATCCACTGCCTCCAGAGTAGCAAAACAGGGGCCAAAAGACAGCTTTATAAACAACCCAATTGGATCAGATTGGGCCGCTAACTGGGCCACCTTCTTCCCCTCATCTTGGTCCCCCATATTGAAAGCTTTACTATGTGCATAGGCTAGAAATTGGCATTCCTCATACAATAACAAAGGATCATCATAACCCATCAGCTCATTATATTCTCCACCATTCTAGGGCGTCAGATTTGTATCCCATTTAGGCCTAGATAGAAAGGTTATTGGATCATCAAACAGGGCGCCTTTCCTTAGTCTCCTCGAATCAGCACAAGCCACGTTTTCCTCGGACTGCACTTATGCCTTAACTCCAGCAAATTTCTACATGCCACCTCATCCTTAACCCTGCTAACCTCGACCAAACCAACATCATCACCTATTCCTATTTTCTGTACATTCTCCAAACGGGCTTTCCAGCTCTTAACGTGCGCGATGCCTTGAGTTGCACACCTGAGACCTAGTTGCAATCTTGCACCCAACTGTCCGTCCCCAAGAAACCGGGTGACCATCAGTCTCCCATTCCATAACATTCCAATGGGCTCACAAACAGCCTTCACCACCCTGGGAGCGAGGCTCAACCACAACCAGCGACAGACTCCGGCCTTCTTGGCAGCATTGCTTAACCATGGCCGAGTCCTCACCAGCCTCAATACCTTATTCACCTAGGGATAGAGATTCTGCCACTATCGGTAACCCACTAGGTGAATATCTCCTGTCTTCATCCTCTGTCACATTCCGCGTGGGTCTCACCATCGATGTTCCTTAATTGCGGATTCTGCAAACCTCATTCAATAGAACAAACTCTAGTATCCAAAACCCGAAGCCCTTGTGCACCAAACGCAGGTTGTTTTCCTTTCTCCTATATAGGAACCTTATGCATGGATCGACAACTCAATGGTGGATCACCATCGTCGTCAATCTTGCTCTTGGGAAATAGATAACGTCTCACCTCTTGCCAAAACTTTAGAAAAACTCCCCGATCCTTTGTGAGCAAGACCACATACCTCCTCCCAAAACTTTGGTCCAATTCAATCGGCAATGAAATTTCGGCCCTGTAGCGAACCAAATCCAATAAGAATTTCTTGTGGGGATTGGTCGCCTGCAAGAAAGTGATCAACTCTCCTACCGGCTTCAGGACCTCCAAGATGACATGCCAACAACATCCATGGAGAGGAAGGTTCTAGACGAGGATCCATTGCCCCACCCCAGTCGTCTTTCACAACAACCAGGGGCACCTTGAACTCCCCGGACATTGAAGATTCTTCTGTTAGATATGCTTCCCTTAATCAATGATAAGCAAGATAAAGTATAAAGCTATACTCCTGAAGATACAAAGGGGTTGACTTCCATACCTCCATTTACATATCTATAGAAAAACCAATGTAGGATTCTCTCATTGTTTTGGATACTCTTTTTCTAGAGTTATACCTTTACATATTAAGAAGAAGAACAACATAATTGCTAAAAACAAAATGAAAGCAAGAAATGAATGCTAGAAATCAATCAAGTAGACAGAAGAGATGAGATATATAAAAAGGTTTGTTAAGAGAGAAAACAAGCATAACTAAGTGAATAATGTATGTGCAAACCCTATTTAACTTAAATTAAATGTTTACTTTCTTCAAAATAAAACTTTCCATCAAAAATTTAAAAAACTATTTAAATACAACCACAAATGAGAATACAATCGAAAAGAAATTATTGAGAATACAACCACAAATGAGAATATAAACCAAACTTTAAATATGAATTTCGAGAAACAAATCATTCAAATTAAAATAATACAATAAAACTATCTAAACCAAAGAAATAATAATAAAAAAATTAAGGACATTGCAACTATTCGCTATGTCTCCTTTACTCGTGAGTCCTAGCTCCTTTTTGCTAGTTGGTGACCACAAGCCCCCATCCTCCCCCATGTTCACTCACTCTCTCCAAAGCTGGAATAAAGAAAGCTTGCTCAGCTGCTCACACTTGTTCTCCCACTCGCTAGAATGACGAAGGAGATGGAACGAAGAAGAAGATGATGGGTCTTGCTTGGGGAAAAAGGGAAAAATTGACATGTGCGCCAAAGATCTTACCATTTCCGAAGGAACGTAGACAACTTCAAGTGATTTGGCATCTACGGGTGATGTGGAAGTGCCAGTTGGGTGAACAACATGTCAGCTATGTCCTGACAAGTTCTTTTGTGGCATCCACATAATCAAATAAGGGCACGAATGTCTCATGTGACCTCCCAGTAAAACAAAATTGAAGTTGAGTGATAATTTTTTATTGAAATTAAAGTTTGAACACCAAAATGAAAATTGAGTATAGTTTGGTAATTGTAAAATACCCAGATTGGTCCCTCTACATCTCTCTCTCTCTCTCTCTCTCTCTTCACTTTTGATTTTTAGTCTTGAATTTGTTCCCTTATCGTTCCTCTACTATTTGAATTAGGTTAATCAAGTATAAAACCCACTGGTATTTGTTTGGTAGTTATTTTCCACTAGCATGGCTTTTTTGGGTTAAAATAATATAAAAAATAATAAATTAAAAACAACTCCAAATCTTGGTGGTTTAGTTTTCAAATACGGATCCAAAAACTTAATCACCGTTTGGATCTGAAAACTTAGTCACGGTTTTTCCTTTCTCCCTCTCGTTCGTCTTCTTCCCTCCCCGGTCTTCTTTTCCTCCATACACGACTGAAGCATTAGTAGTTAGGGGTGTATTTGAGCTAAGCCGTTCATGAACAGCTTAGTGTTTGGCTCGATAAAGGCTCGTTCATGTTCAGCTCATATTGTAAATGAGCCAAGCTTGAACAACCGAAAGCTCGGTTCGTTTTGGCTCGTGAACATGGTTCACCAACATAGCTCACTAACAAGCTCGTTTATAAGCATGGTTGTGAGCTCGTTTGTTTATATATATATATATATATATTAAGGTGTATATGTGACTGTTGTTGTTGTCAACTTGAGTCACACATATAGAACAATAAGCTACTATTCAAACTTATTAAAAGCTCGGGTCAACTAGTTCATTAAGTTAAATGAGCTCGCAAGATAAACGAACCAAGCCTGAACACCACCAAACTCATCTCGTTAAATCTTGTGAATAGCTCGTTTATTGTATAATTAAAAACTCATTTATAGTATCATTTACAATTTTATTTGCAACAATCATTAATATAATCAACAAACTTATTTACCGGATGTTAATAATATTATAAAAAAATTATAGTTAGTTACATCACAATATTTATTTTGTTATTATTGTAATTATTTTTTAACTTATTTAATGAAGATTTTAACAACTTGAACTCAAACCTTAATGATTCCAAAAACAAGCTTAAATTATTCTTTTACTAAAATAATCCTCAAACTCAAATCAAGTTGAGTCGCACTTGATAATGATTCATTAAATAAGTTTTAAATGATACTTTACTAAATAAAAAAATGGAAAATAAAAAAATAATCAAGCCTTAATCAAGCTAACATGCCAAGTCTAAGCTTCAAATTTTCTTAATAAGTTGAGCTCAAGCATGAAGCTCGAAATAAGCTCGGTTAAAGCTCGAGCTCGGTTAAAATAGTAACGAACCAAGCTTGAACTTGAAAAATGAATCTCGAAGAATGCTCGGCTCGAGCTCGAGTTCGATTAAAATAGTAACGAACCAAGCTTGAACAAGGCAAAACTCGGCTCGGCTTGGCTCGTTTACACCCCTATTAGTAGTCGACGACTAGCCCCAAAATTGTCGTCATCACCTTTGATGTCATCTTCCTTCACGTAGGCTTGATCACCAAGACAATAATAACCCTAGAAAAAGGCACTGGTCCAAGCTTCATGACCTAAGCAATCCCCAAGAAAAATTTGGTCCAAGTAAGGTAATTAACTTATGAAGTTTGATTTCAATTTCACTACAATGTAGGCATAATGCATCTATTCTTTATGTCTCACACAATGTATCTATTCTATTTGACAACGAAAGTCTAAATATTTGGCATAATGTTCCCATTATTTAGCATTAAATTTGATCACAATGAATTTTTTTGTGACTATGATCAGTGAGGATGTATGGAATGCATCTAGGGTTTGTTGTTATAGTATATATTCTACTAATTGTTAGTTTCTTTTATGAATGAGGGATTTGTTGTCCTTCAGTTTAATGAAGGGTTTAGTAGTTTATTTACGATTTAATAGTAATTATTCCACAATTTTTCCTCTGCAACTATCTAGACTGACATATTTTGCTTTATTTGGCATGCTTGTTCATGCATAAGTTG
This sequence comes from Dioscorea alata, assembly GCA_020875875.1. Taxonomy (NCBI): domain Eukaryota; kingdom Viridiplantae; phylum Streptophyta; class Magnoliopsida; order Dioscoreales; family Dioscoreaceae; genus Dioscorea; species Dioscorea alata. The sequence goes on along the minus strand of CM037023.1, from coordinate 28,733,256 downwards.
GAATTTTGTAATACTTCCACATTTATTATGTACCTATTCCATTGTTGGAAGCTATTTAGATGAGTGGATTGAGATCATGCTTGGCATGTTCTACTATGTTGGATGTTTGTTCATGCTTGACAAGTTTTGATTTTGATTTTATTTTATTTTATTTGTGATGTTCATGCTTTAAAAAAAATTGTTAAATGTTGTGATGGTACTTGGATTAGGTGAATTTAAGTGTCTAAAGTTGTTTTAGCTTAAGATTGTAAAGTTCTTTTTTGTAATTTTGTTATTATTTATAGATGTGGTATTTATCTGCTGTATTGGATGATTTCTTAAAGCTAGGTAGTCACTAGTGGATTAAGCAAGATTGAAAGAATAGGAGGATTGATGGAATGAAAAGCCGAACTAAAGAGTTGAGTCAATAGCCCTTTGCAATAAAGGAATATCCAAAAATTCCAACACAACAAAGATGAATAGATACTACCATTGAAGCAAATGCTTGATAATTTGAAGCACTAAAACAACTACATATGAAAGTTCTTGGGTATAGAATTTTGTTTTGTTTTGCATGCAGAAAACTGATGTTTTGTTAATATGTGTAACAGATGTGTTGAACCAGTTTTGTTAATATGTAATAAACGTACTCAAATCTATCAATTGTGAAATGTACAAAGTTATATGGTTAATGAAGTTGGAAGTTTTTCATTTGTCAAATTTTGAAATTTTGGAGTTTAGTGTTGCTTTTGATCATTAGAAATTTTTAGGAAGAATTTTCCCAATTGCCTTAGAAATTTTGTTTGTTTTAAATTCTGGTTTTGTTCTTGAATACATTACAGTATGTATTTACATAAAATTTCCCAGTTGTCGTAGAAATTTTATTTATTTCATATGCATTGTTGTGTTTGTTCCAGAAAAATTCTCCATTCAATGGGGGCATGCATTCACATCAATATGCAGTTGTTTTTACCATTATTGTGGTAAATGATAGCTTCTGCATCTTATTAATATAGCCAAGAAAATGTGAATAAGAAATCAAAAAATTCAAGGTAAACTCCATGAACTTTGCCAACAAGAAGATTATATAGACCTCATTCATTGAATTTTGATGTTTTATATAACATGAAAAAACACATGCCAATTCTCCATTAATCCATACATCCAGCAACAAACTATTATTGTACAAATTTCCTAGATTTTTTTAAACATACACAAATTTAGCCTAAAATTATGAAAATAGTTCTTCTTTCCTGTTGCAGTCCGTCTTGGACAAATTATTCGTGCGGATTGCTCGGGTTGCAAAGCTATGATAGGTCCTTTTCTAGGGTTATTGTTGTCGCTATGATTCGGGTTGTGTGGAGGAGGATGGAATCAAAGGTGATGACGACTGCAGTAAGGTCTGCGGCTAGTTGCCGACTACTAGTATGGTCATGTATGGAGAAGGAGAAGAACGAGAAGGGGAGAAAAGGAATAGGGAGAGAGAAGGGGAAAAAACGGTGATTAAGTTTCCAGAACCACACAATGATTAAAATTTTGGAATTATTTTTAATTTATTTTTTTAATAATATTTTAATCCAAAAAAAGCCACGTCAGCAAAAAAATAATGGTCAAACTAACACCGATGGGGTTTTGAACTTGATTGGCCTAATGCGGATAGTAGAGGTACAAAAAGAGAACAAATTCAAAACTGAGAGCTAAAAGGAAAAAGAGAGGAAAAAAAAAATGGAGGAACCAATATGGGCATTATACCGTTTGGTAATCTACAAAAGAATTTACCCAAAGAACAATCATGAACTACCTCTTAAGGGGTCATTTGGATTGCCGAATGCCACTAGGTGCTGTAATGCCATTCGTCCCAAGGGAGATACTGCAACCATTGGTAAGGGTGATCAGTGACAAAGTGCCAGAGATAATTTTCAAGGCATCATTTTTGGATTTTCGTTTGGTCAACTGATTGCAAGTGATAGGCATTACTCATTGTCATAACCGTTCTTTTGTGATTTAAATAGTTCGCACCAAAATGCGCTCATGAAGAAGGGATCTCGTTCTAATACTTGCTTGAAGGAATGATGTGATGAAGTGTGCATGTTTGGATAGGCAATCCATGACCATTAGGATCGTGCTTTTATCGGAAGATAAAGGAAGATGTGTGATGAAGTCTATGAAGATCAAGTCCCATGTCTTGTCTTCCTTGGAACAACTAACAAGCCTTAAGGGACAATTCACTAGACCCTTCTTCATTCTATGCTCATTATAAAATTGTCATGCAGGCTCTATAACATACTCTAATACAGACTCTGTAACAAACTATGCCACTCCACTCACAACCTATAATCACGTAAATTATACCCATAATCACTTATACTATACATATGAAAAAATTATAAACATCAGCTTTGATGGCATAACAAAATTAGTGAATTTTGTTGATTTTTTCCTCGGACACCTACTACACATTTCAATGGTAAAATCGGACTTATATCTCTTTTTGATGATTAGAAATAAAAAAGTCTCACTGCCATGAGACAAGGAAGGACAATGATTTTAATTAAATAACTCCGAATCATATAATTGAAGAGAAGAAGATAATCAATTGATTCCACCGGCCTAACATTAATAAGGAAATACAATGGCTGAAATCGAGTTTAGGCTTCTCTAGTCTTTGATGGCAACCACAAAAACAGTCAAAGAATGCGAAATGACATAATGAGGCCCAAAAAGATGTTATTTTCTGGACCGAACCGAAGTTAGAAACGGCTGAATGTGTTGGGCCTTGGGCCTTAACACCGTCAGGTAAGCTGGACACACATCTGGAGGCGATGGCGGGTGGTGAATTGCCGGATTGGAGCAGAAGGCCGCCACCCAAGTTTTATATTTCTCCTCCACACTTTGTTAGTGCCACCGCCGCCGCAGCTTCAGCCTCGAATGCCTTCAGAACCCATGAATAAAAAGAGAAGAAGAAAAAGAAGAAGCAATCCATCACCACCACTACCATCTTCATCACCATCGTCAGAACAACAAGAAGAAGAAGAAGAAGAAGTAGGGCTTGTTGGGTTCCATCTGAAGCCATCCGCATCCTCCAAATCCCACACCATCCAACCCCTCGGCAACCTCCTTCTCCTCTCCGGTTCCTCCTCCAATGCCCGCGATCCTGGCCTTGGCTCCCTCCGTCCCCTCCCCGACGACCTTCTCCTCGACATCCTCACCCTCCTCCCCGCCCCCGACCTGGCCCGCCTCGCCGCCGTCAGCAAACCCTTCTACGTCTTCTCCACCCACGACCCGCTCTGGCGCAACCTCGTCCTCCGCGACCTGGGCGGTGATTTTCTCTTTAATGGTTCCTGGCGATCCACCTACTCCGGCCTTGTCTTCCCTCATCCCTCCATCTCCATCCGCGACTTCTACTCCGACTATCTCTTCCAGAGCTGGCTCTGCGCCAACCTTGACATGCGCCCGGAATGGCTCCGCACCGACAACATCGACCGCCGCCGCGGCATTTCCGTCGACGAGTTCATCGCCCGATTCGAGGAGCCCAACCGGCCGGTGCTTCTCGAGGGATGCATCGATGCCTGGCCGGCCATGGCCAAGTGGGCACCGGACTGGCTGATTAGGACTTGCGGCGATAAGCGCTTCGCTGTCGGCCCGGTGAAGATGACCATGGAGCGCTATTTCAGGTACGCTGCAGCCGCCAGGGAGGAGCGCCCTCTCTACCTCTTCGATCCGAGGTTTGCTGAGAAAGCCCCTGAGCTAGGCTCCGACTACGAGGTTCCCACGTTTTTCAGAGAGGACCTCTTCGGGGTCCTCGGGGAGCAGCGGCCGGACTACCGGTGGATCATCATCGGCCCGGCAGGATCAGGCTCGTCGTTCCACGTAGATCCAAACTCCACCTCTGCTTGGAACGCAGTCATCAAGGGGTCGAAAAAGTGGGTCATGTTCCCGCCGGAGGTTGTCCCACCTGGTGTCCACCCGAGCCCGGACGGCGCTGAGGTTGCGTGCCCCGTCTCCATTATGGAGTGGTTCATGAACTTCTACTCGGCTTGCAGAACATGGAAGAAGAGGCCCGTTGAGTGCGTTTGCAAAGCAGGTGAGGTGGTGTTCGTGCCCAATGGATGGTGGCATTTGGTCATCAATCTTGAGGACTCCATTGCCATCACACAGAACTTCGTAAGCAGGTGATTCCCTGCTTTTTTTCCCTAAATATTTTTTGTGATAATTGTGATTTACTTACTATTTGTGCTATATATTTGTGTTTATATGTTCTCTGATCATACTTCAACTTCGTACTAGTTCTCCTCATTTTGCAAGCTTCAGAATTGGGATTATAGTTTGCTTGGTTTAGGAAATGTACTTGATGTATTCATGCGTCAGTTTGCTGCTTACTTGGTTTGGAGGAAATTGGAAAAATTAGAAAAATAAACAACAAATGAGTAGGCCATCAGTCTACTTACATTAAGCTCCTAAGGCTTGGCAAGTTACAATAAAGATACTCTTGTTGCCCTTTTTTTTAGAGTTTTTTTTGAGATTTACCCTTCTAGAAATATATGATGCTGCTTAGGCACCTGATAAGTGGTTGTGAGGTTGACAATGCAAAATTTCGAATTGGGAATAGATAAGTGATTTGGCATCTCTTTGGTAATAGTGATTAATGTGCATTGTTCTTTTTTGATCCCTGCCTTACCCAACAGAACAGATTGTGTGGGCCTTCGTTATTATCCTTGGGTGGTATTTGCCTCACTAGTTACTGATTATCTTCACTAAAGGGTGAAAAGAAAATAAAAGAGTGAAAAAAAGGGAAAAAGAAGTTGATCGTAAAAATAATAAATAAAGCTGATGATGAAAGTAATCCGATAGCTTTTTTGGTTTGTTTAGGGGGGTTATCGTGTAGTTCTTTTTCCTTTTAGTGATCTTGTAGGACCCTTTTCCATTTTGGATTAAACCTGCTTTTCTAGGTTTTCAAAGAGTTGTTGGATGAGCAGAAGGTCCATCTGTGGTCTTGTAGCCAGCATTTCCTAAAATTGAGACTAGGAATAGCTATGATGATCAGTTTATACCTTTAGGTAGAGCCTGCTATACCTCTACCTATTTCTTCTGATTTGAGCGTTAGAAACCAGAAAGAGGGATGAGCTTAACTCATGTTGCTTATGCTATTGTCAAACCAATCCAAACTTAATGGGCAAACTAATTTACACATCCTTGGAGATTTTTTACCTCTAATATGTTGATTGTGATACAATGAGAACTAATACAATGTGGAAACCATGCGGATTATGTATAAGCCTTAATTTATTAGATTAGATGAAGCTAGAGTATTAGTACTGCAAGGCCACAATTATGTCGAAGTTATTCCTCTCTTTGCTGCTTTGGACTGAAAAATTACACCAAATAACTTAATTCAATGTTGTCCAAATTTTGTTTCAATGTGTTTACTTGCAACTAGACAAGCAGTGGTTGATTAGATGAAGCAAAACTATTAGTACTGCAGGGCCATGTAGAACCTATTTCATTCTTTGCTACTTTTGACTGAAAAATCGCATAAAATAACTTAGTTTGATGTTGTTTCAAATTTCGCTTCAACATGTTTTCTTTATAATTGACGAGCAGTGGTTGATTTTTTAGAAGTCTTGAAGCGGAGCTACTTATGAACCCTTTTTGTTTTTGTAATACTTATATTAGACTAATAACACGAGCCTTCATGTCCTGAATTTTTTAGTAGATTATAATTGTTTCCTTCATTTAAAGTTGGAAAGATTCTGTGATCCATCTATAGTTTCCCTTGTTCTTCTGCACAAATTAGAATTTCTATGATGATTGGTTCAGGTGGGTAGGTGGCTAGCCTACTATGGGCTTCTACCTCTTTTTTTTTTTTTTTTTTTTTCTGTTTTAGGCTTTAGAAACTGGACTTTCACTGCAACTAAACTGTCCATAATGTTCTTCTGTTGTTCTCCAAGTTCAGAGATGAACTTCATTTGTATAGGTTCCTTTTTCAAACTAGAGTTAATCCTATGTGGAAGTAAACCTTATTTGTGAGGATGTTGTAATGGTGTGGATTTGGGGCGCATGAGTGACAAGCATAGCTCCTGCTGCTTATGCTACTGTTAAACCAAACAAACTTATGGAGCAAATTAGTTTACATGACTTGTGAAACTTTGTTGCCTCTAATAAGTGGATTGGCACATTATGATATAGCTAATACATGGTGTAAACCATGCAGATTATATATCACTGGTAAATGGTAGGGATACTTTTTTGTGTTTGTCTTTGCCATAATTACCGTTATGTGGAGGAAGTGACATCATTCTTGGTTGATTTTGACTGAAATCCACAACAAATAACTAAATTTGATGCTTTTTTCAGACTGTTTTGATTTGTTTTCTTTGTATTACTAGACCAGCAGTAGTAGAAATCTTTGAAGCAGAGCTGTAGTATTATATTAGACAAGCAAAACTTACATGTCATCTTTTTAGTTGAATATAACAGTTATCTCCATTTGAGGACATAATAAGGATTCTGCAATCCAAAATATGCATCTAGTTTCCTTTCTGCTTGGTAATTATTTAATTTGTACTACCAACTTTTACGGCTTGTATTTGACACAGAGGGAAAAGGAAAAGTGGTATGTAGTCAGAGGCATACCATCGCATTCAGATTTGGATCATTCTCATTGTTGTTTTTATTTTGTTAATGCTGCAGGAGGAATTTGTTGAATGTTCTTGATTTTCTAAAGAAACCAAATGCAAGCGAGTTGGTTTCAGGAACAAAAGACAGAACAAGCTTGCATGATAAGTTTAAGAATGCTATTGAAGCTGCGTATCCTGGAACTATAGATGAGCTCACTCTAAAGGCAAAGGAGAAGATAGCCAGAGAGAAGAAGCCGACATTTTGGGAGTCTGTAGCTGATGCAAATGTTGGAGGTTTCAAGTTCTCATTCTGACTGATTGAAAATGTGATATTGAATTATTCTCATTTATTAATTCATATGAACCAATGGAAAGAAAAATGACCTATTTCTTTCTATCCCTTAAAACAGACAGTAAGCTTTTTGCCTCTAATGCAAGGGGTGGTTATGGAGGGTTCATTTCACTGGTGGCCACATAACTTTCATAAGTATAACGCTATGGCCACAAAAGTTTTTTTTATAACACTGTGGCCATTTATGTTTATTCTGATCGCATGGGTGGCCACAAATGCTTATTTCGGGGCTACTTCCGGCGAAGTTGCTGATGTGGCTGCCAGCGGGTCTTATTAAATTCAAGACCCATCCCACATGGCAGTCCATCTCATCAGACGCTTAGGCCGGCGCCATGTCAGCTCCACGTCGGCAGCCAACGTGGCACTCCCATCCCTGTAGATCTTCTTCTCTCCCGACCTCTTTTTCTCTCAGCTGGACTAGGGTAATCTTGCTCCCGGCCTAGTTCATAGATGGGCAACCTTGCTCCCGGCCTAACCCTAGTTCACAGATGGGCAACCTCGCTCCCGGCAACCTCGCTCCCGGCCTAACCCTAGTTCACAGATGGGCAGATGGGCAACCTCGCTCCCGGCAACCTCGCTCCCGGCCTAACCCTAGTTCACAGATGGGCAACTTCGCTCCGGCAATAATCGGGCTGATGTAAAGCATGTGTTTTTACTGATTGGTGATTGTCTTGTTGATTTTTTTACTGATTGTTGATTGTCCAGGCCGGGATTGTGAAGAAGGAATCCATTGAATTTGTTCTGTTTGAGGTTGGCTTGTTGATTGCTGATTGTCTCTATTGCAATAATCTAATTTGATCTGTTTGAGATTGGTTTGCTGATTGCTAATATAATTGTTTATTGTAATTCAGTTGTACAATTAACTGAAGATCAAATCTGCCTGCAGAATCTCAGATTTTCACCTGAGAATTATTGTATGCATGCTAAAACTAGATGCTGAAACCTGGGGAAAGATTTAGTAAAATATGGGAAAATAGAAAATCTACAAATTTGTATGCAATGCTGAAACCTGGGGAAAAATCTGGGAAAAATCTGGGCAAAAAACCTGGGGAAAAAATTAGACACTACAACATAAATGAAACCTGGGAATATGTACTAAAACATGGGGGAAAAAATACACAATACAAACATTGCATCTATTAAACCTGAGAAAAAATTGTAGCTACTAAAACCTGAGAAAAAACCTGACAATACAAATTCATAAATATAATACAAATTAAACCTGCAGAAATCTGCAGATCATACAAATTCATGAATACAATTCAGACTAATGAGAATTCACAATACTTTTAAACCTGAGAAAATAATACTTAAACCTGTCAATTAAACAATCTACAGATCATACAAATTAAACCAACCTGCAAAAATCTGCAGATCATACATCAATCTGCAGAAATTTGGAAGACACAATACACAATACTAACCTTGTCAATACATCAATCTTAATCTGCAGATTATACACAATAGAAAAACCTGTCAATTAATTTGAATACATCAATATGCAAAAAATACGGACAATCATATCAATACACAATACTTAAAAAGACATAATAGAGAACAATTAAACAACCTTGTCAATACACACTTCCCAATTAAACAAGACCTAAGCAACACAGGACAACACAGGACATTCCCCAAGTTTTAAATCATTAAACAACGCAGAATAACAACCAAATTGTAAAACATTAAACAACACTGAACAACAACACAGGACTCCATATTAAGACCTAAGCAAACTGCAACTTCACAATTGAGTAAGGTTGGCATCAAGATCAGCTCTGACTGGGGAAGAAGCAATGTTTACCGGTGGAGATTGAGTTGTGCAGTAGATGACTGGGGAACAAGCATAGCTCCTGCTGCTTATGCTACTGTTAAACCAAACAAACTTATGGAGCAAATTAGTTTACATGACTTGTGAAACTTTGTTGCCTCTAATAAGTGGATTGGCACATTATGATATAGCTAATACATGGTGTAAACCATGCAGATTATATATCACTGGTAAATGGTAGGGATACTTTTTTGTGTTTGTCTTTGCCATAATTACCGTTATGTGGAGGAAGTGACATCATTCTTGGTTGATTTTGACTGAAATCCACAACAAATAACTAAATTTGATGCTTTTTTCAGACTGTTTTGATTTGTTTTCTTTGTATTACTAGACCAGCAGTAGTAGAAATCTTTGAAGCAGAGCTGTAGTATTATATTAGACAAGCAAAACTTACATGTCATCTTTTTAGTTGAATATAACAGTTATCTCCATTTGAGGACATAATAAGGATTCTGCAATCCAAAATATGCATCTAGTTTCCTTTCTGCTTGGTAATTATTTAATTTGTACTACCAACTTTTACGGCTTGTATTTGACACAGAGGGAAAAGGAAAAGTGGTATGTAGTCAGAGGCATACCATCGCATTCAGATTTGGATCATTCTCATTGTTGTTTTTATTTTGTTAATGCTGCAGGAGGAATTTGTTGAATGTTCTTGATTTTCTAAAGAAACCAAATGCAAGCGAGTTGGTTTCAGGAACAAAAGACAGAACAAGCTTGCATGATAAGTTTAAGAATGCTATTGAAGCTGCGTATCCTGGAACTATAGATGAGCTCACTCTAAAGGCAAAGGAGAAGATAGCCAGAGAGAAGAAGCCGACATTTTGGGAGTCTGTAGCTGATGCAAATGTTGGAGGTTTCAAGTTCTCATTCTGACTGATTGAAAATGTGATATTGAATTATTCTCATTTATTAATTCATATGAACCAATGGAAAGAAAAATGACCTATTTCTTTCTATCCCTTAAAACAGACAGTAAGCTTTTTGCCTCTAATGCAAGGGGTGGTTATGGAACCTGTTACTCATCCAAATGTTGTGCAGTGCACGGGGCGCAAATGTTGTGCTAATTTCGTCGCTCATGGTAAGTCCAAGGTATTTGACTGATATAAAGTATAAACAAAAAAAAAAAAAACAACAACAAAGCAATCAGTTTTTTTCTTAATAATAATAAATAAATACATAAAATAGAGGGATTCCACTGCATTAAAACTAAAACCGGTTAATTCCGACTGCAAAGCTCAAAATCTGTGGGAACAATTAAACAAATTACTAATATGGTTTCTCTATTTTACGTTTTTCACTTTTTCAATTTTTTTAATATAAAATCTGCTCTTAATGAAGGGACTAAAATGGATAAAAATATATAAATACAAAAGCTAAAAAGATAAATATGTTAGCTTAAGAATGAAAATATGTAAATATGAGGATTAAAAATATAAATTTTGTATTAAAAGAATTAAAAGGATGGAAAATACACTTAAAAAACCACTATTTTGATATTTTAAAATAAAAAAAACTCATACATTGTGGAAGTAATTTTAACGCATTTCGGGGGTATGAGTGAACTTCCGCCCTGTTCCTGCCGTGTTCCTAGCTCTCTGCTTATCCCCTGCCACTTCCCTCCTTCCGGCGCTGAGGCAAAACCATCCCCCATTCTCTTTCTGTCTCCCCGCTAGAGGATGCTTGTCCTTTCCATGACGGTGCCGAACCACTCCCTACTTCTCTCCTCTTGCTCCTCCGCCTACCGCCTTAATCCCCTCCTCCTCTCCCGCGGCCCTCTCCGCCTTCGCCGCCACCGCTGCATCGCCTTCTTCTCCGCAGGTACTCACCTCTCTCCTCGCCACCCAAGAAAGTCCTCCATCATCTCCATATTCCCTTATCCTCACTGCCTTCCTCTTCTCCAATAGCCGCGTCTGCCCATCAAGTGTTCACGTCCCCAGCCACCTCCAAGTCCTTCGACTTTGCCTCCGAGGAGCGCATTTATAGATGGTTACGCTTCCCTCTCCCTTTTCTTGATTTTGTTTTATGATTTCTGATTTTGATTGAAAATTATCATTAAAGGTAGTGTTTTTCGTGTTCAAGGTGGGAATCCCAGGGGTATTTCAAGCCAAACTTTGACCGGGGAGGAGACCCTTTTGTCATTCCGATGCCACCCCCGAATGTTACTGGATCACTTCACATGGGCCATGCCATGTTTGTAACTCTTGAGGTTGTATTTGTTACCTTCCTTTCTACTGAATAAATAATCTTTTCTTTTGTCTATTTCGGTTTCATCTCATGTGGGGAGTTGCATTTCCATTTTACCGTGGAAGAGAGAGAAAAAAAAAAGGAGATACTTACTTGTTGGGGGTTGAGTGAGAGAGTATTTTCTTGAACATGATTCCATCACATACTTAATTTTATGAGAACTTACATGTTCTTGCATTGGAATCAATTTCTATTGTCAGGACATAATGGCTAGATACTTCCGTATGAAGGGAAGGCCTACACTATGGATTCCTGGCACTGATCATGCTGGTATTGCTACTCAGGTTAGTAAGTTATCACTTTGGGTAATTGTGGTATACTGGTATGGCTTGGATAATTCGAACATCAACTTAATACTTGCTTATTTTTGTTTCTGCATCTTTACCTGTTCCTAGAACCTGGTTGAATGTGTACCTGTAATTTTCATGTTGTTTTACTTCTGCTTTATTTTTTATATGGCAACTCCATCATGAGCTGTTTAATTCTTTCTGTTGGTTTATGATTGAATTACGTACAGCGTTTCTGCTTTTCTGATCGTAGTATTTAGTGGTTACATAACACCAGCTCATATCCTGTGATTGGCTATTCAGAGAACAATTTTATTGGGATTTCCAGGAATGCATGTATACATAAACTATTCTTGCTCATTATCTTTATTTTTATTTTAGTTGGTTGTTGAAAGAATGCTCGCATCCAAAGGCATAAAAAGGACTGAACTTGACAGGGATGAGTTCATTGACAAAGTTTGGGAGTGGAAGGAAAAGTAAGCCTCATTTTGTTAGTTCCATTCTTAGTCCTGTGTGTAGGCCCACAGTGTTAATCATATTTGTCAAGTATGATTTTATGTATTATAATTTTGGAGGCCTAATTCACTATTTTCTGTTCTGATTTCTTTTGCTGCTTTTGCTTGCAAATCACACAGTTTCTTTCCAGCATTGTCTCTTTTCATCATATGAATATTTCAATTTTGTTTTCTAGTTCTTCATTTTCATGAGGTATAGGCTGAAGACTTAGCTTGTCAGGGCTTTTGCACTCTTGAGTCCTGGGTGACTTTATAACTATTCATTTGCTAAATAAATTTAGCTGATACCTGAATTTTATCTGGAACGAAATTAATTAGCACACATTTTTATTTTAGTGTTTACGCGAAAAAAAAAAAGGTTCCTTACATGGTGCATTGAAGAGTTAGTATTATTTGGGTGAGCATTCAACATCAGTTTGCTGTAACTTGTACCTCTAGATTTTGATGTCATCCTCACACTTTTATAACTGGCTTCTAGTTATAAAAAAGAAAATTGGTTACATTTTTTCTAATATGGTTCGTTAGTTATTCACTTAGATCCTTATTTTTAAGTTTTTGTGAAGGAATATATCATTATCTGCCATATGAATCTTTATGAACTTTAGTATGAAATAATTCGCTTGACTTATAGCATTAGATTTTCTTATATTTTGGAAGTTGCCCTGTCATGAATAACTTACTGTCTCAGGAGCTGGCAGCACGTTGTGTGCTCCATTGAACTGAATTATATACTTAGCCCCTTGACTTACCCGATATTAAACACTTTATTGTCTATGTTGTGGAATATATAGGTTGGATTCCTTTTTACATGTTCTTTTTAGTATATCCAACTTTATGCTGAACTTTTGTTTTCAGGTATGGTGGAACTATCACAAATCAAATAAAGAGATTAGGTGCATCTTGTGATTGGAGTAGGGAACATTTCACCCTTGATGAGCAGCTTAGTCGTAAGGCAGTCATCTATTTTTCTTCTAGTAATTAGTCCATGAAGATTTGTACAAGATTTTAAAACTTTTAAAGAAATCTGCTCAGCATTTTCTAGGGTGTTAGCTTTACACATTTCTAAAGTAATATTTATCAAATTGTGTATTCTCCCTGCCTTCTGGTACATAAATGATTGTGGATAACTTATCCACTGGTGTGTTATGTGTTGCATTTTTTTACACGGAAACATCCATGTATTTGTGCAATTTTCTTTGGATCTACTTTTCTTTATGCAATATACTATTACCAATATTATTTTTAATTATACATGGTTTATTTGGCTAGTACTGGGCTGTATTAATCCATGATTTGGATTTGTAAAATTATCAATTGAGCAGTCTGTCTTACTACTGTCTTGGGAGTTGGGAACCATTTTAGTATTGTGTGTTTAGTTGGGGGGTTACCCCGCAACCTCCAACCGCACACCCCAAGGATATTTCACCAACTTTCTTGTACCAAATTTAACTGTTTAAATAAATATATTTAGTGCTTCATTTTTAATAAACACCTAATATTAATTAGAAATTTTTTATTTTAAAAGGAATGAACATTCTGTTTGTATTTTGAATGAATCCTTTTGATGAAGATATTGAAGATGATATAGATAAAGCTTGACTAAGATTATTCTCTTAAAAAGCAATATACACTTTTATACATGATCTAAAGCTATTTTTGTGGTTTTTAAAATACAAGGAAATTGGTTTTATCAGTTTGGTTTAGAAAATTAATAAAAAAAAAGTGCTGGTTTTGTTCTATGGAAATTTATTTTCATTTGACTTTCTGGCATATCAACTAAAATGATTGTTTTTTCCCAGCCCATTATAATTGCCAAATGCATTTCATTATTTGTTTATGGACTGGACATAGAAGGCTGTATTAAGCATTTCTATACAGAACATAACAAATAGACCTCTTCTAAGTGTCTTTCATGATTGTAGGCCACTTATGATTTCAGGAATGATGCATTCTTGCTGATCCAAGCAAAGTGTTTTCTTGGGGAGTCAATTCTACATTCCTTCCTGATATGATGTTTTTATCTTTATATTCTGAAATTCCAACTATTTTGTTTACTTCATTTCAGGAGCAGTTGTTGAAGCATTTGTCCATCTTCATGAGAAAGGATTAATATATCAAGGTTTTGACTAGTCATCTGATTTCATCTTCTTTTTCTCCTTCTTCGTCTTTTATGGATGTATAGGCTGATGCATACCTGACATATCTTGAATCTGTAAGAAGATGAAATGGAACTACTATTTCACAATTATGAAACTTTACTAATCAATGCCACAAAAAAGTATGTTTAGTGTTCAGAGTTCTCATTGAAGTTGTAATTAGTATGATAGAAGCAGGAATGACGGGGCTTGACTTTGTCATATAACTTCAGTTAGAGCTTCTAATTTACACAAAAAGAAAAGAGAAGAAAAAAGAAAGGTACCAATGCTGGTGGACATGAAATTATCGGTCAGAAGATTTATTTTCTCTTCTCTCTAATCTTCATTTTCCACATCATCATTGGCATTCATCTTTTTTATACATAAATATTTTTTTTCCGGTCTTTTTGGAAGCATCTTCTCTGTCTCCAATGTCTTTCATTTTTGCTTGGGATGGTGAATCTACTTTTTGCCTATGCTAACTCCAACTATAAATGTTACTTTCTTCCATGTCAACATTTGCCCTTCCATAGAAAGTGATACTCTCATTGGTCACTGCTTGGCAATCTTATACGATCTTCTCCCTTAAAGACCCGTTTATGTTCATCCAACATCCAAATCATGTAGACTAACCCATCCTTTATTGGATATTTTAAACATTAGTGACTATAATTAGAGCTAATGCCTTGGTCTGTTGTTTTGTCAATAATTTCTCTCCTATTCTTCCATCAGGTTGAATAAATGCTAGGTCATTCAATTTCTTTTTCCAACTTGCCCCTTTTTTTTACTGTGAAGGTCAACAATATTTCTTACATGATATATGTGGGACACTGAATACTACCTTTCTGTTATGCTGGATTGGTTATATGAAACAAATCAACAAATTTGTTTCCGTGTAGGTGCTAATCAGCTAATTGCAACCGTAAAGCCCCTATTGTATCCTTGTCAGTTGACAGACACTATAGTGATTAATAATCAACACTTAAGGAGCTAGAATGCAAATACTGCTTTGGTGGAGAACCAAGATACTTGAGTGACTGCCTTCAGAATATTGCTGATTAACATATATTTTGTGATTTCATGGCACCATAAAAGGCAAGAGTTGATGTTTAAAATGCATGATTTGCACGCCAGCAATCCAGGAATTCCATTAGGCATTAAGGGTTCAAGATTGAAAATAATTGTTGACAAAATATGTAAGAATTGAGAGCAAAGAGCAATTGAGAAAATTGACAAACTACAATTATTTATATGCATGATTTGAAGGGAACATATGGGCATGCATAAAGATGATGATTTCCTCTAGAAAATGTTCTCTAATCTGAAAATTTGTATAAGTATGTTTAGAATTATGTCACTCTCAATTAATAATAAACATCTACCAAACATAAGTCAATAATTATGCAAAAAATTTGAAGTGACTGCTGTAAACTTATTAGTACTCAATAAAAATGAGTTAGTCAATGTTTATTGCATTCAAGTTGAGTGATTAAACATGTACTTTGTATACAGGCACTTGTGTGAATATGCAACCACATTTGTCAGACCTTGATTGTAGATGTGGTCTACAAAACCTTATAAACTGTCCTCATCATCTAGGGTTTTATGCTTCTTCATATGTGGCTAATGTGGATAAATTTTGAAGCTAGGCTAAGAGCTTAATGAACTATAGTGGATTATGGATTTTTTTTTTTATAAATAAAGGTTTGTTATTTTTTTACATCTGATGAAAAAGCAAACATCTTGTTACATTATCTTTTTCATGGGTTGTCTAAGGAAGGAGACAAACATCTTTTATTTTCAAGTTTTCAGGGTCATACATGGTCAATTGGTCTCCCAACCTTCAGACTGCTGTCTCTGATTTGGTACGCCACTTTTGGTTTCAATTCATTTCATCTTTACTCTTTATTTTTACGAGTTCCAGTAAATGCAAGTGAAGTCTTTTGATAAGATTATTGTATGATTATCTTTAACCCTAAATTTTTTTAAGTTCAAAGAATAGAAATGATGGAGCTTGCTGACGTATTTGTTAGGTATTCTAGATCTTGATAAAATTAGTTATCTAACTATATTCCTTCCTTCCTTGATTTAGATTTCCAAAAATTCAAATGACTGGTAGCTTGCTAGTGAACCAGTGAAAGATATTTGGCCATTAAAAACTTAAATGGTAATTTAGTGACCATATACCGATGCAAAGTGTTGGTATTGAACATGATTCATAATGCGTCTCTTTCCCATGGTTGGTTTAGAGGATTATCTGTTACGGTCATATGTATATGTGCGCGTTTTAACATAACATATGTATAACTATAAGGCCACTATGCACAGGCATAACCATGAGGCCACTATTTTGTGCTTGAGAAGATCTGTGATACTACTATGTTTAGGGTAGAGCTGCATGCTGATGGGATGAAGTCAGAAAGAGACTTGTCATATTGTTCCAAACGACCAATCAAGTGGGCATGCATATCCACTCTATGCCTGACATAAATCTCTGCTTAGTCATGATTCTGTTTGTACTAATGGGCTTTATGGATACAGCCTGATTTTTCTGGTTAAAATATAAAAAATGTAATAATAGTGAATGAATTGTTGGTCTTTTAAACCCTGCCAAGATTAAAGAATCCAAGAGCACGCCTTTGAATTTGGTAGGTTTTCTAACCAGCGGTGCTCAGAGGTTGGTTGGCCATCCTATCTTTTTGTTGCCCAAGTTGGTTTTACTGGTCATGTCTTCCGTTCAAATAATTGATACCACCCGCATTTGGTGAATTGCGTTATTAAATTCCAGTAATTTTGCATGGAATATCAGTGATATGTTCCTGAAACTCTATCTATTGTGGTAAACAAAAAGGAAAACAGTTGGAGAAGATTTTTTTTATTTAATGAAAAAATTTCAAAAATGAGAGAATCAGAATAATTATATATATATATATATATATATATATACCAATGAGTCAGGTAAACAGATTGAATGAGGAGTTGTTTGGAGGGATCAATTACAACTCAGGAAAATGCGGAGGTTAAGAAAAGAACAGCCTATAAATGGGTTATTTCATTGAATCTTGAGCATCACAAGAGGGAACATAACCCAGTATTATATATTATCGAATGATCTGGTTCTAGAAACCCTAATCGCATCACCATGGACATCTTTTTTATTTGATTCTTCATTTGCCATTATTTGGTGGACTGGGCATGATGAAGCTGAGACAGTGCCATGTATATTAAATTGGTAGGATTTTCCTTAAATAACAATCAGTGGCCCACATCTATTCATTTGCTCATCATAGGTCAATTGCTTGACAATGGCTTTTATTAGCGGGAAAAAGGTAAGGGATAGCAGAAAGGTCCTGACTTCTGAGCTTTGATTTATCCATCTGTCCCTCCTGTGACTTGTTTTTTTTTTTTTTTATGAAATTGAATTTTATAATATTTACTTGAGTCTGTCATTAGAATAATCATATAATTCACTTATCCACTTACTGTTCTGTGCACCGTTCTTTTTACTTATTTTTGTGAATGTTGAATTAGAGATGATGTGCATTTGGAAGTTATATGGGAAATATGACATTGCATATTACTTTCTAGTGCAAGGAATCAAGTTTTAGCTTGAAACATTTTAATGAGTTTTAGTTCTCATTGTTCTCTGAACTGTTCATCTTTCTTTTTGTGGAGAAAAGTTAGAAATGCTTTAATAGTATTTTCATGTTATCTTGCATATATTATGTACATTCTTTTAAATGGTAGCCAAATCTTCCACTCCTTTGACCATATGAGTTGGCTATTCACCAAATTTAGTTTAATGACCAATGTAATACATTTCTTACAAATCCACAGGAAGTTGAGTACTCTGAAGAGCCTGGTACTTTGTATTTCATCAAGTATCGTATAGCTGGAGGTTCGAGGTATTTTCTATATGAATTTCCATAAACATTGAATGATACCTCCCTCACCTTGTTCAACTGTGTTCTAGAAACAATTAGGATCATCTTTATACTTCATTGCATCTTCATCTGTTAGCACGTCATTGGCAGCTTGCTGATATGCATTTTTTATTTTTCCTCATATGCATCTTTGTTGCTTATGTTAGCATTAATTGGAGCAGATGGGCAACACTATGAAGTGTTTTTTTTTTTTTTTTGCTCAATCATGGTTTTGGTGTCAGCTGTTTTTTAACTAGAAATTATTGAACATAGATGCAAATATGATGGGATTAAATAAGACAGGTGAGTATCTTGAGAAAAATTGTATTTTGGTTATTAGTCAGGATGATAATTCGTAATATAATGAGAAAATTGACTATCTTGCAATGTAAATTTCATGTCAGTTTATTATTGTGTTAACTGTATGGCAATCTTCAGCCACTTCTTTTCTTTTCCTTTTCATATGCTAAGTTATGCTACTGCTTGCCCTTATTCATATATGTTTTTGCATTATAATTAAATGAACAAGATTGAAATTGATCAATTGGATATATAGAAGACAACTGTCACAGGGTTTTTTCGCATGCTCGGTAAGGTCGGTGCCTTACTGAAGGGAGATGGCCGAGGAGGCAAAGCTAGGCCGAAATCCAAGTCCAAAGCAAGTGATGTCCGTGCAATCATCCTAGCGGTGCGTGGGAGACGCACATAATCGAGGATCCTAGTCGGGAGTGCTTGATTAGCAGCGCGCAGGGAGTGATCCGCGTGGCTGAGGACCTTGACCGAGGATGATTGATCAGGGAAAGGCCGAGGGGCCGAAGATTGGCTGAGTATTGGCCAATCAGCCGGGTCAAGCATAAGCACCGACATGTACGGTCGGCTGGCTTGATCAGGTGGGCGTGAGAGGGCTCTCGCCCAGCCGTGAGCTAAGACAACACATGATGAGAAGGTATGGGCAAGGCATTTATACCCATGACTTAGGCGGGTCATGGGGCACTTACCGAGAGGCATGTGCGCGGCATGGCCAGGTGCTCTCGGTAAGGCCGGCTGACATCGGCGCAGATGTGATCGGCTGACGCGAGCTAGGTGATGCACGCTGACGGCACCGCGGCAGGACATGGGCGCGAGCATGGCACAGGCATGGCTGCTGGCAGGGCATGTCGCTGGGCAGAGCAGGGCATGGCGCTGGGCGTGGCTCGGCAGGGCCTGCGTGACACGGGCTGTACGGTCAATCATGACGCCGGTGGGCTAAGGTCAGCCTGACGACCGAGGCATGGTCGGAGCATGGGTCGGCCATAACCAGGGAAGGGGGACATCTTGGGATATCTTGAGAGACTTGAGAACCCTTGATCATCTAGAGCTTGTGGCCTTTGGAGAGACGGACTTCTCCTTGGGGCTCTAGATCCTTTGATCCTTGGTGGATCCTTGGGGCATCCTCTTGGTCCTTAGTCTTAGGGAGGTTAAGACTTTGGGCTGCCTTCATCCGAACGGAGTAGGGGTGAAGGGCTTGGCCGGTGTTGTCGAGGCTCGTGGTGTAACCTTGACTTCTTTCTAGAGAGTTTAAGTTTTTCTCTCTTATCTCCGGTTCCCTTTTTTGTTTTCCTTGTCTTGTGGGCGTGGTTGCTTGTATCTTTGCTTGCAGGGGTGCGCAAAGGTGCGATTCTTGGACTTAGGCTGGGCTGCTGCGCGCGGTGCGTAGCCAGTCGCCACACGGGCCGAGTGACGTCGGTCAGACCCGTGACAACAACCATCTTGAAGTACTGCAAGTCGATGCATATCCCTCAACGTTGAACTACTAACATAGTAAACTAATAAAAAATCAATAGTAAGGACAAAGTGCATTTTTGTTGGTAAGGAGAGAAACAAAATAAAGTGAATGATAAAAAATGATCACGGTTCGGAGGTTAAGTTGGAGGCAACAGAAGAGAGTTTCTACTTCTAGATTGCCAAGATGGACGCAGTGAGTGTGTGCTTGTATGGGTGCTTTTCCCCTAAGGGATTTGGCACTTGGATACATTGTTGGTGGCTATTAGTCAATACTATGGAGATTGGAGGGCCGTGTTATGAGAAATGGGAGAAAGTTATCATCAGAATTGCAACAAGGGTGTGCATTCTGTTGGTTTGGTTGGTTATTTTTCAAAATGAAAAATTTTGGTTTTGTTCTGTATGAAATGGATGCTGAACTGACCATGTAAACTAAAAACCGAATTAGCTAACTAAAATTTCAGTTAATCTGGTCAATTATGGGTTCAAGGTAAGCATAGTTCTTCTATTAGCTTTGATTGTGATTCTACAATTTTATTTACAAGTTGGCTGAAAATTTTCTAAATAGAAGATAGTTTTTGCCCTCATCTACATTGTTCAACAAGCACTGACTTATACCAAAAAGCCATTGTAGTTAGTTAGCAAATGAATGTATTCCAAGAATTAGAGCATCTGATGCTACAACAAGCACTCACATGTCCTTGTCTGTCTTTGCTAAAGTAACTTCCTAGTTGGAGGCCTGTATCTCAAAAAACTGCACTGCAGCCTGTCAGTCTCTGTGTTGCTTGCCTGCAGTAGAGAAAGAAGAATAAAAGAGAAGAGCATATCTATATTGAGGAGAAAAGTAAGAAAAGAGAATAGGACCAAGACTTAGGGCTCAAAGTAAATGAGACAATGTGACAATGGCAATATCTTTTAAAACACAAAATCAACTGTACCGGGATACTATGCTGAAGTGATGGTCCCTGCTGCTGAAATTCTATTTTTTGTTCTTGTAGAAAGATTGCAGCCTGTAGAGATTACTATTTTTATTTTCTGTGACTGCTCTTGTATTTAGTTGTCTGTACTGATTTCAAAATTTCATGGTATTCATGATACAGGAGTGACTGGTTGACGATAGCAACCACTCGTCCTGAGACATTGTTTGGTGATGTAGCCGTTGCTGTGCATCCTGAGGTGTGATTGGAATTTTTTGTGAACCAGTAGTTCCACATAATGTGATTACTTGTTTCTTTTGATACATTATGTTTTCCAATGGCATATATGAAGATAAAACCACATCTTTTTTTTTTAATACTCTTATGTGAATTGGTTTACTAGCAGGTTAGTTTTGTTGTTATGTTATGCATGTTTGGTTTTACCCTGTTTGACATAGGTTTTTCCAAATTCTGTTAGTCAGTTTGGGTATCTGATGTATAATCTACCTCAAGTTGCTCTTGTTGCATGTGGCACCAAGGTCACAGTGTTTAATCTTCTTCTTCCAGTGAAATTAAAGTGCTATGTTTGTCCATTGATTACTTGAGAATTTGCTAAAGAAAAAGTATGGTGGGAAGGAAGGGAGGGAGGGAGGGGGTGGGTTGTGAATTTGGCACATCGGTCAGATTGGTCATTTGCATCTTAGGTTCATTGGTTCAATACAAGGAAATTTTTCGTTTGCTTACGTGGCCAATTTGCATACATTTGCCTTGCGGAATCCTCCTGTATCAGGAAGCCATTTTTCATCCATGAATTACTTGACATAGCCACCAATGCAGTTCTGCAGTAGTTCCTGTCTTTTTTCTTGTCTTTCATTTTCCATAAGTTTGTTTACTTCCATCTCCATAATTGTTGATTAAGCAGAATTCTGGTTCATGTCGAGTTGCACTACCTCTGGATGTACTTCTGACTTAAATTTGTGTGTGTGTGTGTGTGGGCATCTCCAATTTAAATAAGTATATAATGTTTTTATTAATTGTGCAGGATGAACGCTACTCTAAGTACATAGGAAGACAGGTTATTGTACCTATGACATATGGCAGGCATGTTCCTATAATCGCTGATAAAGTAAGACTCTATATTGCTTAATGAGTTATTACTGAATATACATGCATAATATGGAGTATATTGTGTTCCTCAGCTCTTAATTTCGATAATGTGGCAGAGCACTGTGTGTACTACAACTAAAATGACACCATATGTTGCAGCATTATATGCTGTTGGAATTTGTTTAAACAGCAAAAGTTGGTTTCATCTTTGTGAATTATAAGTTTCCCTGATTGATGGAAATTGTTAATTTCTCTGTATGTGCAACATAGATTGTTAAGTAATAATTTAATGCATCTGAAGCTTTATTGAATATTGGCTTGCACTTTGATAAGGAACTAGCATGAATCACCTTTAAGGGCACAAATGCTTAGTCTCTTGTTTGCACTGGACCCTATGTGTTTTGACCTTTTTTTGTAAATGTAAACTTCTTTTTCTGAATGGAAATTTTTCATCACAAATTGAAGATGTCAATTTCTTTATATATGCAGTACAGACCACATAAACATACTCATTCATTTGAAGCTTTTATTGTTTATTCTGTTGAATTTTGAGAAAGGGCATGGATAACCTATAAGGCATGTACTTCTAGCTTCTAATTTTTATTGGGAGATCGAGACAATGCGTTTAGGATGCTGTTGCTCCACTAGGAGATTCACTCTGTTGATCATATCAATCTTGTCTATAACACTGGACTGACATGCGTATGATAGTCGCATGTTTGGAGAAAGTATGATAACATGGCTCAATAAGTTTAAGCATTTGTCAATGACCTATGTGTCGAAGTGTGGCACCTGAATGGAAGTTTGTGGAAATTATTTTTTAACTGGTTACTTGGAAGGGTTGATATTGTTCAGCAACGTAATTATCACACTTTTGAATTACTCTGAAGTGTTGTTCTGTGTCAGAACTTCAAATTGAGGCTTGTGCTCAAATTTCCAGGCCTCTTATACAAATATTAACACTTATCTGTAAAGAAGTTGAGGAAACATCTTTTCAAGAAACTTTTTTATTGAATAACTTGTGAAATATCCTCAAGACAGCTTTCTACGCATTGTTTTGTTTTCAAAATCTAGTTTCTAATCTTTTAAGTGAAATCACAGTATGTAGATAAAGAATTTGGAACTGGCGTTTTGAAGATCAGCCCTGGGCATGATCACAATGATTACCATCTTGCTAGAAAGCTTGGTCTGCCAATACTCAATGTTATGAACAAAGATGGAACACTAAATGAAGTCGCTGGCTTGTTCTCGTAAGACTTCTTGCAGTATAATACACAATGATTGACATGTGCTTCATTAATTTATGAATGGAATTCATTTTTCCTTTGAAACTACCCAAGATTAATTGGTTGTCTTTCTTAGTGGACTAGACCGATTTGAGGCTAGAAAGAAGTTATGGTCTGAGCTTGAAGAGACAGACCTGGCAGTCAAGAAGGAATCTCATACTCTACGAGTTCCCAGATCACAGCGTGGTGGTGAAGTATGATACCTACCATTTAGGTTCAACTCATGCAGATAACTTACTGTTTTTTTTTTGGTAATATTCTTGTTCCAACATGCTTTTATTTTCTGATTAGGTTATAGAACCTCTAATAAGCAAGCAGTGGTTTGTCACCATGGAACCATTAGCTGAGAAGGCTCTTCAAGTTGTTGAGGAGG
The DNA here is from genome assembly GCA_020875875.1 of Dioscorea alata. NCBI lineage: Eukaryota > Viridiplantae > Streptophyta > Magnoliopsida > Dioscoreales > Dioscoreaceae > Dioscorea > Dioscorea alata. Next base: position 28,709,926 of record CM037023.1, on the reverse strand, counting down.
GAAAGCTAACCATTCTTCCTGAGAGATTTGAAAAGGTATTTTTCTCATACATATGGATTGGTAGTTATTCTGCTAAAGCCTTTATGCTTTTGAGTTCTTCATTCCCATTCTTCCGGGTATTCACTAAACAATGTGTGGGCCTTAGCCTGCAACCATAATGCTCCTTGTTCTTTCAGGGGAGGCTTCCTCCTCTAAATGATGATTTGCTCTCAAAGTTTGTTCTTTTTTTTTTCTTGAAAAAGAATATTCTCCTGTTGATCAGCTGAATTTCTTGTGTGGGCTGTACTTGTAGACATATAAGCATTGGCTGATAAACATAAAGGACTGGTGTATAAGTAGACAGTTATGGTGGGGACACAGAATACCTGTTTGGTATGTTGTGGGCAAAGATGGTGATGGCGAGTATATAGTTGCTCGAAATTCTGAAGAAGCACATGCAAAAGCTCGTGAAAAGTATGGGAAATCTGTTGAAATTTATCAAGATCCTGATGTTCTTGACACATGGTTTTCGAGGTATGTTTTGTAGCATTTAAGTTAACAGGCTTGTCGTTACTTATTCCTATACAAGCATTGTAATCATGAAATGAGGCTTTGCTTTTATCTCGATACTAAACACATACACTCATGAAATGCATGAAAGTAAGTCAATCTTTAATCTTTTGATGTAAGTGTCAGCTAATGTGCATCACTCATTTCCATGATACTTGGTTTGGGCTACCTTGAATATGAGCCTGACTATTCATGTCCCTCAAACATGCTTATCTTGTAGAAAAATGGTTATAACTTCGAGTAGTTTGTTGATCTTAAAATATTCTGTTGCTTCTATTATTTTATAATAAATTAGTAATATATAAACTTGGCTGATATTGAACTTTTGAGGATGGTGTAATAGGTTGTATGTTATGAATTTACATAAAATTCCCCTGGATACCTAGAAGTGTTTCTGTAAGAAATTGTGTTTGGATAGTTGTCTAAGAATAAACTTGGATTAGTACTAGCTACTAGAAGCATCAAAGTACAATGATTACATTTGGTGTTGCTAAACATGCTACAATCACAGGTCAATTTGTCATTTTGCTATATTGATCATTAAACTAGCATAAATCCTTTGTCAATTTGGATTAGTTGCTCACCTAGCGATAATAATAGCTTGTTCAAGCTTTGATTTAGAGAAGTTTGACTGGGTAGCTAACTCAGTTTTGCTGCTCTTGCTGCTATTCTGGGTTGGCATAAGATATCCATGATATCTCAACCTTTCTGACTTTATTCTATGTGCAAACGATGTTTAATCATGCTTTGTCTGACTCATGCTAAAGTAAAATAAATTTGAGTGTATACTTGCTGATATGAATATTTACTGCATGCTGTTGTTCTGCTTATTTTTCCAGCGGCTTATGGCCTTTTAGTACACTTGGTTGGCCAGATGTATCCTCTGAAGATTTCAAGCAGTTTTATCCAACAACTATCCTTGAGACTGGGTTTGTTCTTCACACTTGTTTATGGTGTTAATGTCAGGCACATGCCGCACCGGGCAACACATTTTAACTTGGATTTGTCAATACCAAGTCTATATATTCTGATGCATATTATTTGGTGCTTAAGCTGATAGCAAAATTGATTGATGGTACCATCTCCACTGTGGAGAGTTGGTATAACACTTTCCTCCTCAATCAGAGGTCGAGGGTTCAAGGCATGTCTTTGCCAAAGTTGCTTGTCCACATCTCTCTCTCTCCCTCTCTAAAAAATAAATATCATCGATGATGTTAATTTGTTAAATTTCTATGATTTATACTGAAAGTTGAATTTCTTTTCTTCAATATTCAGAGTTGTTCCGACTTGCTAAAGAATATTTTAAAATGTATATTTGCCTTTTTTTTTTTTTTAAAGGATGAATTCCTTCTTTTTTTGACATGTTTATTTGCTATCATTGCTTTCTCTTAATGAGTTCTTTCTAAGACCTATCTATAGTTGTATCCAAAATGAAAATCTATGAACAGTTCTCTGAGTTATTTTAATTACAGAAGCTTGTAGATTTTCTTCCCTTTTTTCTTTAATTTTGTGGTTAGCAGTAATACATGTGTTAGGACTATTTATTTCCATGATCAAGTTATTAAATTCTGAATTGCTTTTTCTCTTTGTTATGTCACAGAGGATTTCCAAGATGTTAAATTGTGTTTTCTTCTAGAATTGAGAAGCTATATATGAAGACTTACCTTACTGCTTTGTTTGGACAGACATGACATATTATTCTTTTGGGTAGCTCGGATGGTGATGATGGGGATTGAGTTCACGGGTACCACCCCCTTTTCCTTCGTGTATTTGCATGGGCTTATCCGAGATTCTCAAGTGAGTATTGATGAACAATATAAGTTGCATTTTCTTTTTTCTTGTTCCCTTGAAATATGTTTATGTATAACTTTTCTCTGCTTAAAATGATGATTTTGATGCCAATAATCTTCATTGATGTTCATATTTAGACACTAACCGTAGTTTTACTTGATCAGATATAGTTCTTGAAAATTTACGTTGGCATGCTTTTCTAAGATAGTTTGTTTGTCGACCTGTGTAGCTTCTCTACATTTTTCTGGTGCCTTGCATCCATACTTTGCTCAACCTGCGCCCCACATGAAGCAAGCATTTTCTATCAAAATATTCTGTCAAACTTGGGCTTATGTTCTGAATTATTCTAATTTTCAATAACGTTCTGGGGGGCCAACTAGAAACCTGAATTTTATAGTTTATAGGCCTTTCCCTGAGGCTTTTTAGGTCTCTCAATGCAGCTTGGCCAATTGACAACCACAATAAATCTTCATAGATGGAATTACATGACCTTATTCTTCTTTTCCTGTACACAATTGAAGAATCATTGGTACACTTTCTTTTGGTATAATACCCAATCCCAGTTAATATATGAAGTGAAAATCAGACATGTTCCTGTATAGAAACTCCATGACTCAACCAAATACAATCCTAATTCACATGGATTTAAAACTATTCTTACTCTTGTATTTCTCGAAGTCCCTTGACTAGTTGCCTTCCGGTAGAGCAAGTCCTAATTGATTTTTTTAGAGATAATGAATCATCCCTAAATATATGGATGTTTATTCAACTCTATTTTATGCTATGAGTTGAGTTGTTTTGGAGATTTGTTTTGTTGAATTGTTCACTAATGTGTGATTTTTTTCTTTATACTAATAATATGTATCACTCTTCACTATAAGGAAACGTGGTATTATGGTTCCATTTTTTCTTATAGTATGTATAGTTTATTAGTATTTATACCATTTTATTTTAGTGCATCCTTCATGCTGCCCATCCATCAACCCTAAGGTAATGTCATGTCTGTAAATGTGTTCCATCTACTTGCTTTCAAATGTTCCTAGCTACATAGATGTAATGCTTTGACCTGATATTTATCAGCTTCAATGTACATTTTACCTCCATGATTGTATTTTATGATTTACTTCCCCTCTATGATTGGATGCTTCAAAACTAACCTGTCTTCAGCGATTCAATAACTTGTTTTGTGGGTATGTTGTTCAGGGACGAAAAATGTCAAAAACATTGGGAAACGTGATAGATCCTATTGATACTATTAAGGAATATGGCACAGATGCTTTACGATTCACTCTTTCTCTGGGGACAGCTGGCCAGGTTTCTTCCCTCAAAATTTTTATTTGTTAATCTTTCTAATTTGAGGGGGGGCCTTTTAAAAGAATGTTTCCTGCTTTTCATATGACATTATTCAGGACCTTAATCTGTCCACTGAGCGATTGACCTCTAACAAGGCTTTCACTAACAAGCTGTGGAATGCTGGCAAGTTTGTATTACAGAATCTACCTAGTGAATCAGAGAGGTCTGCATGGGACAGTTTATTGGCATACAAGGTCCGCAACTTCTTTGGTTTACTTGTGTGGTGGTGCTCAAAATATGTGAGCAGGAAATGAATTTTTTTATTCATGTCTGCCATATTTTTTCTTACAGTCAAAAATTACATAAAATTTTCTATGCATCCTTCAATATATTCTCTTCAAAAAGGAAAAAAAAAATGTGGGTCATACTGAACTAGGAATTCCTCTCTTTCAGTGAAATTGAGAAATACCACAGTATTAGGGCCATCAACTTGGATGCACACAATGTTTAGCCTTCCCAACCTTACAGATAGAATGCAGAAATTTGCCAGAAGCTGAATGCAAACTCCATTGAATCTTCGAGTGATAAACATTTATATGGATCTTTTCATAGTTCTTTTGGGATCTCTCGTATCGTTCAATAAAATAACCACAATATCATACTAAATCCATAATACCCTCTTGAAGCATTTGCTTGAAGTGTTAGCCAATGTATTGCCCTCGAGGCATAATTGGTTGCCCCCCATTTGAGCTAATGAAATTGTGACATATTTTATGTTTGGCTCTTTATTTCTCCTGTGGGTCATTGATTATCAGTTGTGAAAATTTTCAACTCAATTGCATTCCACTTACACAGTAAGCAAAAAGTTGCGTGTTTTTTTTTTTTGGACATGAAGAATAGACAGCCTGAAGGCCCTGCTAGTCAGTCAAGAGCATGCATAAGCCTCGGTGGAGCAAGTGGAGGCGGGGCCCGCGCTCACATGGACACTGGGACCATCCGTACACAACTACCACTCACATCTCCCAAAAATGTGCCCTCACTTGAGAATTGAACTCTCACCACTCGGTGAAGAGCTCTATCGGGGACCCGGATACCAATAGACCGTTTGATCGTTGGTAGAAAGTTGCATGTTTAGATGGAAAATATTCTAACCATGCTCAATATTTTAAGCTGTGATATCTGAAATTGGTGATAGCTGTTTGGTTTGACATTGGGGCATCTTGCAAAAATATATTGATATGTTGCAACTTTTAGATATGCACACAGTCTTCATATCTCATGAAGACAAAACCAACTAATTCATAGAGTATACCCAATGATCACCTGCTGAAGAAGTTTTATTCTTTTCTGCTAGTTGAGGTGCTCAGGAAGATGATTCAGAAGGTTTAATTTCATGAACCAAACTATGATGCCAAAATTTTCCAAAGTTATCTGCCAATGTGCTTGAGTCACCTTAACTATGAGAAATTAGAAAATTATCAATTTATGAAAAGGAATAAAACATAAATTTTCTGTCTAAAACTCCTTGTACTTTTGTGCTGAGTCTCTTATCCATTAATACCATCATTTAGTACTTATATTATCGTACCATTTCAGTTTGATGCAGAAGATTCTTTTCTGAACCTACCATTACCAGAATGTTGGGTGGTAAGTTTCCTTTATCATTGGCCTCTTATTTATTGCAATGTACCTGTCAATCACTTAGAAATGCTTAATTGTAGATATCGAAACTTCATGAGCTCATTGACTCTGTAACCACAAGCTATGACAAGTTTTTCTTTGGGGATGCTGGCAGAGAGATCTACAGTTTTTTCTGGGGTGATTTTGCTGATTGGTAAGATGCATATATGACTATCATGTACATCTGTAAAGTTTGTTAAACAATGAAACATGTGGGTTTTCATTTGCATTAACTCTCTGCTATCTCACTTTAGAGTTGATGATACCATTCATCATGACTCAATAAATTGAGTCAGCTGAAAAGTAGAGTAGATGTTTCGGTCAGCTAGTGATACACATACGTTGAAGAATGTCTAGATGATCTTTTCTCACTCGTGTCAATGAGTGTTTAGTTTGCATCATATTTTCTTGAATCACATGTTAGATTTGATTGCAACATGTACCATGGAACAATGTGAAAAGTAAGCCGAAAATTGACTGAAGTGTTGATTATTGGCTTATGGATTCTCATATGTTGCAGGCTATTCATATGATCTGTTGATTGTATAACTATGCTTGTCCATATCAGGCAACTGCAGACTTGTGTCTGACTTGAAACTGATGAGTGAAACATGTTTGGTTTTATATTGGTCCTGGTGCGTTTCATGAAGTTTCCTATACATAGATCCTGACATTGCTCCCATGATTATTATTAAAAATGTTATCAATTTTGTAATTTGTCTATTGAAAAAAAAATACTGTAATCATGTTGCAGATTCATCAATATTGTGCTTGCTTGTGCGATACAGAATGACTGGCTAAGAAAATGTTAATATGATTATTAATCTTAGGTACATTCATATTGAAATTTTCAAACTACAACAGAATTGAATTAAGCATTAATTTCAATTTTAATAAACAAAACAACTGCCTGAACTTTTATTTATTAGATTCTAGAATTGAGTTGATCAATTATTCTGTATGTAGTCCTCATCCCTGCAGAATTACTTACTTGAAGCATAGTAACCCTGAGTTAAGAAGTCTCAACTTGATCAGCATTTAATGGTCTGCTCCACATCTGGGAAAGTGAGGCACCTGCCCCAAAACCTAGCTGGTCTTCAAACAAGACTTGTCTTATTACTTGAAGCATCAGCTTTGCATTCAAGAATTTTGCACTCTAAATTCCTCAGAAAGAGCATAAACAAAAAGGGGAGGTTGAAGTCATGAAATTTAGAACTAGATTTCTTTAGTGATGGACAAATTTTGAGCAGGGAATGAGTAGTATTTTCTTTCGTCTAGTATTACTGCCTCATAGGGATATGATGTAATCCAAAATTCAGTATTTGTGACTGCACATTGATATTGATCTCAGATTAAAATGTGATTTGCAGTTTCAAATTTCGGAAGCCAAGGCCAAGGTTTCCTAACAAACCAATGCATGAAAACTTCCACTTTCTAGTTTCTGATTGATATACATATGAGCTGTAGTCTCTATTATAAGATTTTTAACTTGAAATTAATTGTATTTGTGACCTTCACCTTCCTAGTATCTATTTGCAATGCTACTTTTTTGCTTAGGCTAGATTAAGGTAAGCTGCCCTATGCTGATAAACGTCTTTCACTGGATTAATAGGTATATAGAAGCTAGCAAAACACGGCTTTACCACTCAGAGAATGAATCTGCTGCTGTTATATCAAAAACTGTTCTTCTATATGTGTTTGAGAATATATTGAAGTTGTTACATCCTTTCATGCCGTTCGTTACTGAGGAATTATGGCAGGTATGAACTCTTGAGATGCAAACTTACTATCTTTAATATCTTGGCTTTTATGATTATATTTTTTGGGCTCTTCTGCTGTTGAAAGTATGTTTGAAAGCTGTGTAGCTACAAACCTGATTTGTTCAGGCTATAGATTTTATTATTTAAATGAATTTTTTTAAGTGGAGTGACCTTCATATATTTGTGTGTGTGCGCATGTGGACGTTCCAATGGTGTGCCCATGATTCATGACAAAAATCATGCAGTATTTTTGTATCTTCACTTTCTGTTAGGACCTGTTGATCAAAGTAGTAAGATTTTGTTGAAAATTTTTAAGTTTTCATATTTTTTTTATTTTTTATAAATTCTTCTGCAGTTGGGTACGATATTTACAAAACTTCCTCAATGCAAGTTTATCTTCTCTAGTTCCTATTATTTGCTAACATCTTAGTTTTCTTAATTTATATTGTTTATTTTTTATTTTTTCTTGTACAATGCTACCTGCAGGCTCTCCCATATCGAAGGGAGGCTCTTATGGTTTCTCCTTGGCCTAGGACATCTCTTCCAAGGGATGCTAAGTCCATAAAAAGATTTGAAAATTTGCAGGCTTTGGTGAGTTTACTCAATGAGCTTAATTTCCAATGAATTGTTTTCTTTTAAGTGAGACTACTCTTTTGTAGTCTTGCTCTTCAGTGTAACATTTCCATTCCTGAATATGTGTGGTATGTTTCCAGACTAGATCAATCCGAAATGCACGAGCAGAGTATTCAGTAGAACCAGCAAAACGTATTTCTGCATATATTGTTGCAGCAACTGATGTCCTTGGATACATTTCTGTGAGTACTTTGCTGATTGGTTTCATAAATTGACTGCTAAATGCTAATCATTTTGAAGATAGGCATATCTGCACATATTGAGTGTGTGAAATTCCCTGCTTTGATCATTATCCCATACATGCTTCCTGTAACAGGAAGAGAAACAGGTTTTGGCTTTGTTGTCAAGACTCGACCTACAAAATGTTCATTTCAGAGAATCTCCTCCAGGTCCTCTTGAGTTTCCTTTTTTTTTTTTTTCCCGTTCACTGGTCAAAATTGCTTCAAATGGTTTGCTGTTACTAAACAATGTGATGTGCTGCCTCATCTTTAGATTATGCGGAGCAATCTGTTCACCTTGTGGCTGGAGAAGGTCTGGAGGCATATCTTCCTCTTGCAGATATGGTGGATATATCAGCAGAAGTTCAACGACTCTCAAAACGCCTCTCTAAAATGCAGTCAGAATACGACACACTCATTGCTCGCCTCAGTGCTCCTAGTGTAAGGGAACTCTTAACTAATAATGTCCATCTTTATCAAAAAAAAAAAAAAAAAAAAAGTATCCATCCTTTAATCGTTTGCTTTCATTATTATTATTGTTGTTACCTTATGAATACAATGGAATCAGTGCAATAGCAGTGTATCATACATATTACACACAACAGGTCAATCACAAATGCGGAATTATTTATTGTTAGAATGACATTTAGATGCATGACATAGTGTATTTGCATAGATCCAGTCATGTTCCATTCAAATTTAATAAATATTGCAGCATGTAGATAGATAGATGTATGATGAAAATGGTAGTGATTGATTTGAAGATGATGAGCACTGACAAGTAGTGTATGGGTTGTGGTGTAGTTTGTAGAGAAGGCACCTGACGAAGTTGTTCGCGGAGTTCGTGAGAAAGCCAATGAAGCTGAGGAGAAGATTGCTCTCACTAGAAACCGTCTTTCTCTTCTCCAATCAACAGCAACAGCTGCCACATCACCCTGACTATATATTTCTTTTTTGTAATATTTATTTATTTATTTGAAAAATGTGGATTAGCTATGTCAGCATATATAAAACATTAAACATTAAATTAGAAAGAAACAACATATCAGATGGGAAATTAATTATTTCATTCTTGAATGAAATTTGATGACATTAATATTTGGTATCATATACCCTTGGAATCAATCAAATGAAATTAAAATATCATCAAATTATATATTTCTTGGAATCAAGAAATCCGGAAAGTACTGGATATATATGAACACCAAGGAAATCCAAAGAAAACAATGCAGATAAGATAGACCATCCTTTGTGTGTGTGCGTGTGTATAATATATGTATGTGCTGTGCCTTCAAATTAAAGTTTGATGGAGTACTCAGTCATAAACTTGTGCATTAATTAATTAATAAAATTTTCATGCATAAAGTGTTAATTAGATAAATTCATGACAATTCAAGCACATATACGAAACAATTCTCTCTCACAGGTACATATTTATATATATGTATAGATAGACAGACAAGTAGATAGATAGATAGATAGATAAATAGAGGGAAGTAGCATGCATGCATGCATGCATATGAAGCAAATTAAGGAAGTTACAGTAGAGGATAAGAAGCTTTAAGAGTGATTCCACATAAACCTTCACTCTGAGGAACCCCACGTCTCATCCTGATATAACCACCTTCACCCCAGTGAGCACCCCAAGAGTTTTTCACAATCCAATAATCACCATCATTTGTGTTAGTCCCAAATCCAACCACTGTAACTCCATGGTTCAAAGTTGTCCCACAAGGTCCATCATAAACCCCTTGTGAATACAACTGAAACAAGTAGCCACCTGCATCAATGGCCACTGACACTGGTTGTCCTGTCACTGCATCTGCAAGATTGTCCTCACTGTTTGAAGTTACGTTCATGTAACCCTTAATGGCTACCAGAGGGTTGGTAAGGACTTTAGTTTTGTTGCATTGCCCTTGAACTCCAGTGTATGGATAGTTTGCATCACCTGTTAAACCGTTGTTTTGTTGCACAAAATCAAAGGCTTGAGTCATGAATCCACCTGAGCAACCACTGCTGGACCCACTTATGTCACAGTCTACTAGCTCTTGTTCTGAGAGTGAAACTAAGGTTGCATTATTTTTTATCTTGTTGGCTGCTTCTATTGATGCAACTGCTGAGAAGGCCCAGCATGATCCTGCAAAAATTGCATTTAATTAACATATATTCTTATTTTTAGTTTGTGTTTTTTTCCTGGTCATGTTTTTAGAATTATAATAAGGCCAGTGTTTTTCTTATATATATATATATACATACATATTATGTGATAGACTTACCACACTGTTGTTGGTCTTTGACGGGAGTGATAGCTCCATGGTCTCTCCAATCCACAGAAGGTTTGTCAGAAATGTTTGGACAATTAGGGTTTTTCTTCATTTGGTTCTGTTGTGCTTTTTTCGTTTCCTTAAAAAGAAAAAAAATCATTAATAATTAATTTTTTTTGTTTCTTCCAGTGAATTAGATTAAATTAATAATCCAATAATGTATATTATAACGACAATATTGGAAAAACTCCTGAATCAATTGTTCTATGGTCACAGATATCATACTATCTTTATAAAAAAATAATTTATTTTATTTTATTTTTAAAAGTAAAATTACAAAAAAAAAAAACATAAACTCGATATTAAACAAAATCATTTTGATTAAAAAATGATCATTAGGAAATATTAACATACACCTTAAAATTTAATTAAGTAAAAATATAACTAGCATATAATTATTAGATGATTTATGAATAGAATGGTAAGGGAAAAAAAAAAAGAGTGTTAAGAGATGATGAGAATAACTTACATCCAGGGAAGTTCCCAAGCACCTATGTGTTTGCAAAAACTCTTCATTGGTCAAGTCAGCAAAACAATTGTCAGTGAGATTGAAGCTGAAGGCATGGGAGTTGAATCTTTCAATAAAGTTAACATTGGTTTGATAGACGCAGCACCTATGCTCGTGTTCTGTTGGATCCTTGTAGGTCTTGTTATGAGTTTGCATCCATTGCATATGTCTCCCTCTCATTTCCCCACAGCATCTCAAAGGAGGAATATAACTAGCGGAAATGATGGGTAGTACACCCAATAGCGCTATTGCCCATGTTTGGATTATGATCAGAAGAAGAAGCAAGGGCACACGCTCTGCCAGCTTTGCCACAGCCATGGACCAAGGGTTTTGATTTGAAGAAAGTTTCTAAAGTTGATGATGGTTTGTATAGGTTGCTAGCTAGTTAGCTTATGCTCCATGCATGTCTATATAGCAGATGGATGGGTTTTAGTGTAATTACGTATATAACCCCAGACCATTACCATTAATCTTATATGTTTTCTCTCAAAGTCATTCATGCTTAAGATGTGTAAGGGTACGTGTGCCAGAAGCTTTCTTTCGATTATCATCTTTGAGACGCGTAATCACTAATCAGCATGTATGCCAGATGTTGTCGCTCTTGTCCTTCATGCTAAAGATGTGTAAGCAATCTCTCTTACGTCAATTTTTACATCTAATATGATCATTCATATAATACTTTTACCAACACTAATATTTCTATTAATTTAAACAATCCTCCCCCAAAAAGAAATAAATAAATAAATAAATAAATAAACTTTTATATAATAGATAAACACATTGCATATATAATAAGTTGGCACTCAAATAATGTACATACCAAGCGCATGGCTACAGTTAGCAAACCATGCTCTTCTCATACAGGTTGGTGTTTATAACAAACAATACGACCAATGGTGATGCACGCTTACACATGCACTTGAGTTAATATTATATATGCTGCGCTTCCTTTCCTATCCCTATCCCTATCCCTATCCCTATCCCTACCCCTATCCTATCCCTATCCCTATGCATGTTGGACCAAAAGAGGTGGTTGGTTCAACCTCACTGACAAGTTAGTAGTCAATACATCAGATTTGAACCCCAAAAGTTATATTGGAAAACCTATATATGCGACCAACAAAATAATAATAATAATAATAATAATATTGTGCCCCTGATGATGCCTAAATAAATGTTAATGTTGACGATCTGGCAAGTCAGACAGTGACCAGAGAATAATGACAATAATGATACACAAGTGCTGCAATTCATCACACCTAGCTAAGTGCTAACAGGAATCAAAGAGGAAGCCTTAAAAAGAAGCAAGAATGAACAATACAGAAGAGTCCTACACATCTGGACGAGCAACTATGGCCTTGTATACATCATCCACTATTCCAAAACCTTTCTATATATACTCAGAAAAATTACACTGGAACAACCAAGAGAAAGCTGAACAAAATAAACTGCTTTTCTAATGTGGGGGGAGCTCTGTAGAAGATAAAACACATGTAGAACAACAAAAGGAAGACAGGCATGCAGGCAGGCAGCATCCTAGGTTGAAGATCCACCCACAAACCATCTAAGAAGGACACCTCTTCTCTCTTCTCTCTCCCCCTCTCCGTACTGTCAGCACCAGACTGAACACTGTACCTTGGTCTTGGTGAGCCCTGCTACCTGCTATCAACTCCATGCAGAGCTGCTCCTTCTAATGTCTAGTCTCTCCTCTTTTGCATCATCATAAGACAAATATATGGCACCAATCTCAGCCAAATGGTCAGGAGAGACACAGGTTTGTCTATCTTCTAGTTATAGATTTTCACTGGCTTCTCAAACGTGTGACGGTTCTGCAAAAATGAAATAAAAAACAAAAACGCCCAGTTCACATCATCATCCGCATGTAAGACAAACAAATAATGTGGGAACAGCTAGACTAAAATGTACGAACTCCTACTGGCTGCAACATACCTGATTGGCCGTATAAGACCTTTTTGGAGCAGTATCAGCATGCTCCAGTCCAAGGTATTGTTCCCAGGCACCATAAACATCTCTTCTCTAGATAAATATAAATCTCGAAAAGTCAAGTAACAACTTCCAACAAGGAAATTGGAAATAAAAGAAGGCAATTACCTGAAAACGACTGGAGACAATGTCGGTGTCGTGGAGATATTCTGGGCGACCAAGTGATAAAAATGCAAACTTCCACTGGTTTAAATATGCAAAAATAATTAAATAAATAACTAATAAATCAAATGCCAGGATGAAGAAAAGTGAATGGATAATGTCCGGAACTAACAGATAGGGGCAAAGATAAGGACAGGAAATCAAATTATATGATACCTTCGCGAATTCCTCATCAGGAACTTGCAGTTTCTTTTGAATGCGTACTTTGACCTCAGCTAATGTCTCACCTTCATGAATAACCAAGAAGAAAGGTTCACCAAAGTTTTGAACCTGCGGTCAGAAGCGAGGATCATTACCCGCATATCAGCCGATTTTGTTTAATATAACATTATGGATGTGATTAAATAAATAATGGCATAAGGGCTGATAGATTTAGAATGAACAGAAAGTGCAACTTCCAATAGCAGCTGGCATGTAATGGAACCGCATTTCACTGATTTAAGTCCAAGCAGTCTTAAATTGAACATTCAGGCATAAATATTTATCTAGTTTTCTTTTTCTTTTTTCCTTTTTCTTTCTTTAAAACAAGAATTGTGAGATTTACGGAAGCAGTGCAGCCTTTTTAATCATCAACAGAGGAAGACATAGGCACATGGCTTATTTTGCAAATGGCAATGATTCAGTAAGGAAAACTAAGAAAATCATCGTAAAGTTGAGGGATCACAATCTTGAAGATGGGAGTGGATTTTGAGGAACTGCAATAAATAAGAATACTAGCAACTTAATGTTGCAGTAAATAAGTTAATCTTTCATCATCATAAAGGCTAAAATGTATGCAAAAGACCCAGTATCAAATCTTTACCATCTGATTTTGATTTGCATCTTTCATAAAATGGTATACATGAATCAAACGATCATGAGGACCAAGATTTTTCTCCTCTTCTGGAATCTGAAAAAAAAAATGAAAGAAAGAAAGAAAAAGAATTGATAGCACACAGTTAGTGTGCCTGGGTCATAGATTTAGGGTGGAAATGTAAACAAAGGAAACCTTAAATTATGGCTTATGACCTACCTCCTCAGCACGCAATGTCCAGTACTGGTCATTTATGTTTTCTATCTTTTCATGATGTGGAAATATCTGCAAGGAAAAATTGAATGATAATATAATCCTCATCAGTGTCACACAAAAATCATGAAATCGTTGGAACTTCACCAAAAGAACCGGGAGAGAACTGTGTAATTAAAAGAGCAATGAGGAAATTGGTTGTTTAAAACTTGTTATAGATAGAGGCATACTGTTATTCGAAGAATACCTTGTAGATCTTGTGATAGAAAACCTCAATCAATCTGAGTTCAGCATTCGGATGGGAAAGCTCAACCTTGTTCAGAAGGCAACAAAACATAAAAATAATACCGAAATACCATCTAGATATAAAATCTAGTTTCACATGAAGAAGGGGCAGGACAAACAGAAGACAATATGCCTCATCAAAAATTCTTCACATGAAAAAATTCAGTCTTGCAGAAAGAAGGGGTGGTAAAGACCATAGTATTTAGAAAGGTGCATTACCTTAGTCTTCAAGTCATTGATCACATCACCCACAGTGCTATTTTTTGGGAGTCTAATACTGTGGATCACCACCTAAGGGATAAACACACAAGGTTTTGTGAGAGGAAGAGGTCAATAATATTAACAACTGGAAATAGATTACAAAACCAGCAAGCACACCTCATCCTTTGTGGCATGATGAAATGCAACTTTAAGTGTTTTTAGTCCTTGCAATTCTGGGAGAGGAATGTCCAAGACTTCATAATACAGTATATCAGAGGTCTGCAGGTGTACATGATTAAAACCTATCAATTCATCAGCATACCACACCAAAATACCAAATGTAGCAATTCAAAATAGAGGGGGAAAATCCACCTGGTTATAGTGAACCAACATATCAGATAGATGTTCTGCACCACGGTACTTTATGGGCTGGGGTTTAGGTTGCTGAGAATAACAATTGTGAGATGTGAGCCGGATTTTGGAAGGATCATCAACACCAAGGTGGTGAGCAACTCTTTCCACAACATCATCGTAAGTGAAAAGCTTAGACCTTCAAAAAGTTCAAATAAAAAAAAAACCATAAATCAGGTAAATAGTTGATTAATATAGAACAAGGGGTAAGATTTACTTCAGCACACTTACAACTCCAAACAAAAGTCATCTTCCTTTGGTTTCTCTAATGCCCGGAAATGAACAACCTATAGAACCAAACACAACATCCAAAAAAACAGGGTCAGGTTACAAGACAGAACACCTTCAACACAATCAGATAACCCTTCCAGCAGGATTTATAACAATGGAGGTGTGGCCTTTTTATGAGTTATGACAAGTGAGAATGGTTATCAGACGTGAGGTTAGGCTCATAGGCTGTAAAAGTATATCGAGCACCAACCATTTCACTTTAAGTTAAAAATAAGGGAGATATGATGAAAAGTTGTCATATGAAACATCTTCAAAATTAATGAATTTTTAAAAGATGCACTATATTGAGACCTCAGATAGACATATGAGATCTGCAATAGCAAGAATGCATTTACTCTACAAGCTGTACAATGGCAGGCCTTCACCAGTAGATAAATGGTTGCAAAATGTAGATCATAGTATTACACTGACTTAATACAAACAATGGTGCTCGAACACAGGATTTCAACCCCATTCTACATACTACAGAAGATCTGCTCTGACAATCAATAGAGCCGGACACCATCAAAGTGGAACTTATTACTCAAAAATATTTAGAAGCATTCCATCTTTGAAAAAAAAAAAATAGCATCGTTGCTTTAAAGGCACCTGTCTATATAAAGCCCCCCCCCCCCCCCCCTTCCTTAATTTACATAACTCATCAGAAACAGTTATCTCCACAAAGCTGAAAAAAGTAATATAATTTGAAGAAAAATGTTCAGCAATACTGGCACATGCCATGCCATGCCACTCAACTGCTAAAATATACTAGAAACAGACATTCAATGCACCACTGGTAAAGATACAATCATGTACCTGCCTATTGTGAACATATTCCAGGAAAGATGGAACATCAGGATAGCGAAACTGGTTCCCATTCTCTGACAAGGGAGATTTCTGATAACAAATGATATCACCATCTTCCAGCTACAAACAAGAAACTCTAGTCAACATACAAGAAAACATATAAGAATACTTATTATGCAATATTCAGTTCATACAAACCTGGCTGGAACGAAATGTAAGCTTCTTGTCGATATGTTCACACATAACATTGGGCTCAAACTTTATTTCCTGATCATTAAAGGAAATCATAAGAGTTACAAAATGCTTGGCATGAAAACCATAAAGAATCAATTAGAAACCAAAATGGAGGTCATGATCTTCCTATGAGAACCTATATTCTCTGATTAAATCATTAAACTTAAAGCTCCAATACGCATAATTTGCTGACCTCATATATTTCAATTTCTTCGTTTGGAGGAAAACCAGCCATTTCATTCAGTTTTGTTAATATTTCAACTGGTTTTCCCAATGCCTTCACAAAAAGCCTCCCAACATATCTTTCACACAAAAGTACAAAAATATTCAGCCAAGCACATAATACAAAAACTGTGGCGGTGCAAGAATCAGTATGTACCTTAGCTCTTCTTTTGCAGGGTCATAAAGTTTAAAAAAAAGCAGTATGTCCTCTTTTGTTTTATCAGGTGGAGGCAGAAGGCGTAAATCCTAAGCAGAAATTTGTATAATTAGAAACCAAAACAAGCATTTGGTTCTTGGACTTAAAATAATGGCATCCATCTTCTTGATATAATTTCTAATGAAAGAAAAAATCATTAGTGTCATCACAATTCAACTAAGGTGCGGGTGTTTACGGTTCCAGTCTCAACTTCCAAGAATAGTTTCAGTTCAGCGTTATGCGCTTTGTTTGAAACCTCTCTCAGCTGTCCAACCTGCACAAGAAAAATTCAAGGAAACAAATCTTCTACATCAAATATAAGAAAAATAATGCATGTTATGACTCCCTATGCCAGGTGAGGTTAAAGACAAAATAAGTTCACACCAATGACAAGAATAAATGCTATTTCAAGTAGGCTCATGATGAGAATGAACAAGTACAAAATCAATTCCAAAACAACATGAATTAAATACAAAAACATAACAATGATGAGGGATCACATGATTTCAAACTGTCTCAAACAACAGTTAGATTGCAAATTTTATTGCCAGATTCATTCCCTCAGAATGGAAATTAGATCTTATAAAGCCAAGAGGGGAAAAAAATACTCACAGACTGTGCTTCTTCTTGGGCAGTTAAAGGTCTATTGGGACGATATGTGTGGTTTTGACGCTTAGCCCACAGCCAAAAGCGCTGAAATTGCACAGGAATACCAAATTCTTTGGCTACCTCTTCCTGTAAATGATTTCAATATTGAGAACCAGAAATATCGCAAACATGGTAAAAAAATTACAAGTAGAATAAAGAGACCAACAATGATGTTGCAATCAACAGAAGTAATTATCCAAAGGAATGAAGAGTTTGTCCAAAACACGTGAGGCCTGAGGAATCATTGTTCCATTCAGGAAGGACATAACCTCTTAGATTACAAAGGTCATAATATGCCATGAATGACTCAGAAAAAATTAGAAGATGTATTTCAGTTCATAGTTGCCACATATAGAACAGGAAATCATGACGATTTCAACAATGCTGTTCCTTTTTGTATTTTTTATTTGAAAAACTTACCACATTCCAAATACAATTACAACAAGAACTCAAAAGTTGAAAAGTAGAATAAACCCAATAACATTATGGAGGGCAAAAATTTTCTCACAAACAAAGAGTAATCAACTTTCCCATTCAATAAGTAGAAATCTTCTCACAAACAAGTGTAATCAACTTTCCCATTCAATAAGTTTGTATACGTCCCTAATAAAACACTCAAGTTTTAGCAACTTAGATCCTCTAGCTCAAGAATTGGACGATGGATTGCAAGCATGAGACGTCAATTAGAAGTATGGCCACCATTTCAGAAAAAATTACAAAATAATAATAATGATGATGATGATTGAGTTAAATAATCATTACAGTGTAAGTTTATAGATTATATGTCCAGATACAATGTCTGTAACATTATAAACACCTCTCAACAGATGCACAAACAAAATACAATTCACATTTTCCAATTTCACTGAGCAGCATACAAATACAATTATCATAGTTATATGCATAACAAAAACTTAAATATCAAAACTAATATCATAAAATTCATCGCAATTCAATAATCATACTAATATCATCACATGCATACTTGTTAACTGAAATTGCCACATTACGATAAGTGTCTAGTTGGTTTAGAAACTAGCCTGACCCAAAAAACATTACCTTGAAAATTGTGAAGGGCAATTGTTTCTGAATACGGAAGCTACGAACTTTATCATGATCCACAAGGTCAAAATAAATAACCCTTCCTATCTGTTCTGTCAAATCCTCCTGCCGAGCAACCTGGATCCACCAATAAATAAATTCAACAATACCACATGATATGGCAACATAAAATACAAATTCAGTCATTATTAAGTGATTTAATCTTAAGTGGTTGAAAATTATATCAAACACCTTTATGATGGTATAAAGGTGAGCTTCTGCTTTTTCTTTTTTCTTGTGTTCTTTCTCTTCTTGTTCTTTCTTTAATCTTATCTGAAAAAATAAAATCAAACAAACCAATGAGCCTCCCAATATGTGGCAATCATGAAGTATAATACTTGAACTAGATAATTGTACTCTTAAATGCTCAGCAATGTCCTTCTCATCCACATCACAAATGATTTTCTCCTTGTCACTCTCACGAATGTAAACAAGCATGTAAGCATTTGAATACTTTGTAAACTTGAATGGAGTATTGTTGAAGCCAGGGTTGGCTGGAGGAAGCTGTAAAATAGAATGACGCCAATAAATGATACTCAGCAAAAGAAGTGAAAAAAAAAAACCATTAAAAAGAATAGATGCGAGGCTCGGTCATAGGCAAGATATTACCTCTTCTTCACCACCATACTGCTCCTCCAGTGCCCTCTTTATATCCTCTTTAGTTACTCGTTCATCATCAAATTTGTACCTGAACACAACAGCTTTATGAAGCTACCAATTGGCTCCAACCTCATGTACTACACAGTTTAACCAATAACTACACTGCAAAACATGTGTAAAAGGAACACGAGCACAGCAAGAACAATGTGATTGTGTGTAAAAACGCGAGTTGATGCTATCTTACAAAAGAATACTGGTTTATCTAGTTGTCACAAATAAAGCCATAAAAATTCCAAAAAAACTGAGTTTCTTGATATGCTTGGTTGTTCTGGAACTAATGCGCATCGTTTGGCAATCAAATATTGAATAAACTTTTCTCAGAGAAAGGTTTACTAGGAAATCAGAAAACCTTTTGCCAACGCAAAGAAAATGAGCGCACATGAGAAATAGTTCGACAAAAAAAAAATTATGAGGAGACTCTTTGATCTGTTATTGTGTTGATTCAATAAACCTGAAGCAGTATGAACAACATATTCCATTGTCAAGTCTGAATAGGTTCTCACCATTGATCTGATAAAGTCGGGCGAATAAAGGCATAGTAGTGCCCCCCATGCACACCACCACTATGGACGAGAACACTACACACAACAAGACAAGAAAATAAAAAGAACGGAGCATCAAAAGTCAAACTTATTAAGAGATGTAGCATAACAAATATGACATGAAATAGCAGGGCTAGAAAAAGCTCACATATAGAAATGAGAAACTCAAGCTACTTTTAAATTTCACTAAAAAAAGTTCCAGAGCGGGGTCATATAGTTCAACAGCATATGCATCAACACTTCGGAAAAAAAATTCAAAAATGCAAGAAGAAACTAAAATTTACTATTCCATGGTTATGAAGAACTTTTTCTTCCGCTCCCACACACAAGTGCTCTTTGAAAACATGAGTATTTAAAAATCAATCAAATGCAAGAAAAATCAATAAACAAACACAGCACCAGCTTGTATGTTCATCAAATAAATTTTGCAATGATCATTATGTTCGCCACACACAAAAGTAGCATAAAATTTTTTAAAAAACATGCAATAAATAATGTTTGCTTAAGTACCTGTGAAGTGTGTACAAGTTGCGAACACTTCTGTCTGCATCAGGAGAAAGGTATTTACCATTATCTCTATCCAGGTCTAATTGGAGAGGGAACTCATAACGATCATTTATCTGCAACATCAGTTTTTGAAGTTTCCATAATCACAAGGTTGGGAAAATTCCCAAGAAAATCTCCAATAGATTACTTGTAAATTTTGCCAAGAAGAGAAAATTCCACATTGACCACCTCTCAAAGACAATGAAAAGGATGGAAAACAATGGAGAACAAAAAAAAAGTCATTTACATCCAGTACACATTTACTTGTCTTTCTTGTAAGAACATAACCAAACAAATGGTATTGCACATTTTGCGCATGAACATAATTCCAAAATCACTTGCGGTGTTTGATTGAGGTTCAAAAAAGAACTAGATTAAAGAGGTTTTAGGTTTGCATGTTTGAATTTGTTTGGAGAGAGCTTTTACATAGAGTGACCAAACTTTGGATTATATAATACTAATGTATAGATAAGAATGGAACCTTTTTTCTAGCCAAAAGCCACAAAACCCCCTCTTTTTTCAGTGACCACAATAAATCACCGGATTTCAACTGAACATCCAGAAAGCCCCTTTCTTCTTTTCCTAAATGAATGGTTACAAGTCTTCTTTGACTGTTACATGACATCGTTGAACTATTAAATATTATTTGTAACAATTCAAGTATTCTATATAGCAGTTCAAGTAGCATACTTAACAATTCACTTGATACAAAAAAGAGGGGATTTTGAGTTTTCAGCTGAAATCCTATGCTGTTTTGTATTGTCCCAAAAAAAAGATAATTGGTGGGATAATCCTCATGTTGGGTATAACAAAGGGTTGAGATTAAACAGGCTTAAACTTTAAACCCATGCTAAGCACCACCTTCGTTTTTGCATCCCCTATCTTAATAAAGACAACAATGAAAGTGAGTTCAACACTGCAACATAAACTGTTAAGTTCCAAAGGAACACATATCTAACATTATTTAAGAGGAGAAAAAATCCATATTATTTAAACAAGACATTGAAAAAAAAAACATTTGCAACTCCATCATGCAATATGTGACATGGTCTAATAAAATTCTTCAGCCAAAAATGAAATGATCTTTGGCAAGAAAACCGTCAGCTTAGAGATATTTAATCACCTGGCAAGACTCGGAATTTTATTGGAATGGACTCTAGTAAGCCTGATATTATCACTGATCGCCTAAACATACTATTAAAAGAGGAAATCTATTCACTAGCGTGACTTCTTCCAATATTAAAAATTTAAAGATGCAAGTTATGGTCATAAAATTGAGGAACTTCAAATCGACCAAGTGAACAAAAGAACTTTTCATCCAATGATCTTAATTGGTGAGCAAACACCATTCATAGACCTTGCCCAAACAAAGACACATGTGGAAGTACAACCTAACCCAAACTTTGACAACTAGAACATGACATCAAAATACAAGTACTCCATAAGAACAAAAAGAAGAACATGATCAGCAAAAAGGCAGTACAAGAAGCTTTAAAATAGCATTTGTAGTGAGACAGTTCTTTCATAGAAAGAGAAAGTATTATTTCCAACCACATACTTCAAGGGCAAGTATATCTTTTTCAAACTACCCACCTTAACCATAGTATCTCGCATGAAGTCATATTCAAAGCGTTTTAGCTGAAGTTGCAAAACAGGTGGGAAATCAATGAAAAGAACACCTTTCCTGGCGTCCTGCAAAAACATGAATTGCTTATAATCTTTTCGTTAACATATTTGAAAAAAATTGTGATCAAAGAAAAACAAAACAATACATAATAACTGCTTATAATCTTTTTCCTAGCTGTATCTGACACAATTAAATTTCCTCAATGGCCAGAAGAAATCGATGGAGGTTCACAAACATTGATATCTAGAGAGATATGGATGTTCCAAGGCATATATATCTTCCATGTAGGAACCATAGAAGACCTGCTTCATAATGCATAACAAATTCCATCTGAAGTTAAAATCTTCATCCACATTTATTGCAGAAACAGATTTGGATAAGAAAGAAAATATTTTAAAAAAAAACACAGCGTTTCACCAACTGCCGACCAATGAACTCAATAATCCAAGTTAATGGCATTTACCAGTATTTAGAATAAATATTACTAGTAGACTTGAAAGCAAGGCATCCAAAGATTATCCTATTGTTTAGACTAGTGTTTAGGTTTGCTTAAGGTATTCACAACAAGCACTCATGATATTAATGCATCCAAAGTAGATGTTAATGCAAGTTCAAGAGGAATAGAAAAAGACAAAAAAAAAAAATTTACTAGGAAGTACATCCAAATTTCAATTTTTTACAATTTGCATAATTGGTTCACACACAAAGCAACATACCTGCAGACCATATTGCTCTGCATGATATTTGTTATCACCTTCAAGCCGCTCAACTTCAACATACTTGTCGAAAGATGCATAAACATCTCGGCAGCCTTTTACATCCAGCTGAAGATCTGAAAAACAAAAAATCAAGCATCAAGTAGAGAAGAATCAACAGAAATATTATTGCCAAATGAGAAAAATACATTGATATTGCTTAGGACATACCATAAAATGACTCTTTCCTACTAGATTTATAGTCCACATTTATACACTCAATATAGTTCATATGGTGGCCTTCAAACAACTGTTGTATTGTGCCCTCCACAACAGTTCCCTGAGACGGCATCAAAGATGAATATTTCAGCAACCAAACAAGCCAACAGTAAGAAGAAAAACCTGAATGCTAAAATGCACGACCTTCATCTTGTCTTCTAGCTTCTCACAAAGGACACGGTTAAGTTCTTGTACATCATGTTGCATGAATGAATCGTACGTATCCCATCCAAAGGATTTCGTCAGCTCCTTTGTAGCAACACTACTATCACTATATTGAAGTTTATAAAGCAGGCTTTGCAGGGCCAAAGGAATGCTCCCAGATGGCATATCATTCTCAGTTGTAGGCATATGGTACACAGCCTGATAATAGCAAACAGGTAAGTCCATCCAACACTGATTTCATAAAGGAAAAAAAAAAGGCATACAAAGGAGGGCATACTTTTCTAAAATAGGGAATATGGTACAGAGTCTGAAGAAGAGAGTTCATGTAACAAGTAGCTCCTTGGTTCTTCAAGCCAACATAACCTGTTTCCTTTTTGGAGTCATAGGACCAATAATCAACCACCCTACGGACAGCCACCTCAGCTTCCACTATACATGTATCATTCACAAGATACCCTCTCGTCGGGTCATAGAGCTCACTAAGAGGCATAAATGATGTGAAACCCCAATCACTCTCCCGTGCATTGAATTGGTGTTGTGTTTCTAAGAAGAAAAAGAATGAAGCCATGGTCATTTTCAAACACATAGAGAATGTCCACAGAAAGGTATAGAAGAGGAAACTGAAGCAAAGGATCAATGCATATTGTTCACTGTGCGCTACTATTGGATGCATGCAGGATGTATCAGGGAAATATTACAGCACAAGGCGTCACAAATGGAGAATGTGTTAATTGCATACATAAAATGAGTGTCACGCATGCGTTTCTGACAAGTAAAGAATTCATGTTAAATTAGCACACAGAAACAAGTATTTGCATAAGTAAAAGAAGGATCCTCAGCCACTTTAACACTTGTTTCAATTGCTTCCTTTGCATGGTCAATTGTGATGTGAAACATCTAGAAGCAAATCTTACAGTTTTAATGCACAAGCCACTGAAACAAGAGGTTATGCAGAGCTTGGTGTAAATATATCAGAATCACAAGAAAGAATTTCCACTTCATCACATAAAACAAAAAAAAAAAGGATCTCATTTTGCTATCTGATTAAATGTACAAGACTTAGTGATACAAATTTAAAAATTGGAATTTAGGGAAAGCTAGTTAGGAAGAAGAGGTTAACCATCATGCTACCTTTTCTAATTGTATACTTGTTATGTATTTGATTGATGACAGACAAACTGAATTGAGCATATCTACTCCACCCGTATGGCAGGGATGCAGAATCAGCAACATCTAGATACATAGACAAGTGGTCTACATTGTTCCCCTTAGGAAATATCAAGATACGCCTGTTACAATCAAAAATATCATTTTTTCTTCACAAAACCTAGCAAGATGATGTCAGAACCCATGAAATGGAAAAGAATGAAAGATCACACACCATTTGAAGCCTCCAACAAAGAAAACTTCAGAATAGTGTTTCTTCACATTCAATCTGGAGAAGTTTTCAATAGTCCAAGTGAATCTGGACGTAGGAGGATCCTCTACCTGGTGATTCTCAGCTGTGGTGGCATTCTCCGCTTGTGTCACTAAATAACACAACAAGCAGCAAAAGAATTTCAAATCAAACACTTGAAGCTACGATCCATGGAGAACCCGATTCAGTTATAAAAAGAGAAGAGCAAAGATATCCAGCAAATCATGTTATACCTTCCATGGGCTGGGGACCTTCAACAAACTCAGAGTGTGGAACCAGCATCTCATCCTCCTCCTGCTGCGAAAAACCAAAAAAAAAAAACCATGAATCAGACCTCAGATCCAGCACAACTCCAACACCACCATTCGATCAAACCCCCAGAAACCAGTCCCGATGAGAATGACCACCGATCCAACCCAACTCTTCACCACCTAAACTCAACTAGAAACCCTAGTAGACCAAATCAACGACCAGGCAAACCAAGAAAACCCAAAGGCAAGCAAGCGGAAAAGATCGAGAGACAAGAAGTATCAGCCCTAGTAGGGCAAGGCAACAAGGAATGGATGGGGATTGGTGATAGACTTACATCGAGAGGGGGCGGGGTCATCATAGTCATGGATGGGCGGCGCCGGAGGAGGAGGATCCGACCCTGTGGGCGGCACCGTCGGCGGTGGCGACGGCTGCGATGACGAGAAGGAAGAGGGATGGAATTGGGAGAAGCGGAGAAGGGGAGAAGTCCGAGAGCTCCCGTGCAGCGAGAGACGCCACGGAAAGAAATCGCGAGCCGGTTCTCGAAATAGAGCCGAGGTTTCACTTTCATTTCTATAAGGGGTAGTTTCGGGATTTCATCTTCATTTTTCCTTTATTTTTTTATTTAAAGGTATATATATAATAAAATGAACCATTTTTTGAGAAAATAAAAATATACCTCTCGTTTAACCCCTTAGATTATAATTTATTTAATGGGCATCTGTAAGAGTTCTATGTGAAATATACCTCTTGTTCTCTCTATAAGGTTGTATAACAGGGGATTTATCATAGAAGATAAGTCAAATTACTATAACAGATGCATCTCCATATTAATTTGTTCTTTATTTTCTTGCTCATCAACTTTATCCAAAATAATATATACTCATAAATAGTTTTCCAGAGATTTATGTTAATAAAATAAATAAATGAATTAGTTGTGATTTTGTTTTGCAAAATTATTAAAATAAAAAAGTGAAAAAAAACAATATCCATTTTTCAATTAATAAATTTAAAATATTAATGCAAATAAAATTGGCAAAATATATAAAATAAAACCACCAAATATATATTTCCTGCATGGAATGTAAAAGGAGTATATGTTGATTACAAAATTATTTGGTTTTATTTGAAAAGATTTTCAGTTTTTTATAATATGAAATAAAAAAAAACTTCAATTAGTTTTAAAATATTGTTTTTCCGGTACATGTTTGGTGAAAACCTAACCAAGCAATACTGCATGGGGTAGATGATCATAAAATTTTAGAATATATCATAAAATGAACTCACCATTATTAGTCACCATTAGAATAAAATTTTGCAAACCACATTTATTTTTTATTATTATTTTTTTAAATAAAAAAATGGATAAACCCACCTGGAGTGGAGGAACAACAACAGACATCAAAACCAACAAAACGAGACCAACCACGACAGACAACAAAACCAACAAAATGAGACCAACCACGACGGACAACAAAACCAACAAAACAAACCCAACAACAAACAGCCAAAAGGCGAAAAACACAGAGCGAAGGGGATCCAAAAAAAAACACAGAGCGAAGGGGATCCAAAAAAAACCCCCTGACAGAGGATGAGACGGGCCCACCCTCTCATCTTGAAAAAATGATATTCTAAATAATAATTTTTAAAAAAATAAAAAAGCAAAATGAGATATTCAGATATAAATTAAAATTTGTGTTATATATATATATATATATATTAGAAAAAAAAAAAAAAAAACAGAAAACTTGTTCTTGCTCCTTAAGTTTGTTACTTGCTAGTAGTGTCAAGCATATATCCAACTCAAAAGCAAACCCATTCTTTTGTCCTCCCAATAAGCGCACCATGTTTATCTTTTTATCATAACCCCAGTCAAAAAAGAAGTCTTAAAAAAATAAAAAGACATAAAGAAAGAGAGTTTGGTTGTACTATCTTTCACAAAAGATTTCACAATCCACATTCTCAACAGACCCACATTGTATTGATTAAACACATATTGTTGGTCCAAATGTCTCTATATTACTGATCAAATAAAAGAACTTCAATATCTGCTAAAATTTTCAGCATGATGGCAAAACCCATAACAGCCTCTGCTTTATGCATTTCATTTCTGAGAGATAAAAAAACGAAGCAGGAATTATGATGTTCAATAATCATAATAGAGTACAAACTCTTATTGAAAACAAACTTGAAGGCTTTCGTTTTCTTTTTTATTTTTCTTTCAAGAATTACTAGTTTTGTTTCACTGGCTGAGTGGTGAGGCCAAAGCCAAAAGGAAACAGAGGATCATAATGAGGATCACCAACATTCATTGGCAATTGATCAACAGTCTTGAACCAAGTCCTTGAAAGATTACCAGAGAAACCATAATCACCAAACAGAACATCAGCTACTCCTTGGCCTTCTGTGCCAGGGAGCCATGCTGCTACAAGAGCGTCTATCATGTTGACATAAGGCTCGATGACAACCGGTCTCCCAGAGATCACAATGACTACACACTTGACAATGCGGCACACATTCTTGATTACTTTTGGTCCGGGGCTGAGGATTGTGAGATTCAAGCTGTCACCGAATCCCTCGGCATATGGGGCCTCTCCAACTGCTACTACGGCATAAGAGGCTCCGGTTTTTCTTATAAAGTCTTCATCAGGATTCTCAGAGTATATGACTTCAGTTTTCTGGTCGACTGTAGATTTCACAGCATCAAGAATTGTTGTTCCTATGCATACACACACAAAAGAACATCAGTGCAGAGAAGTTTCACTTTATTTTTAAGCCATGTTTCATATATGAAACAGTAAAAAAAAAAGGAGAAAAGAATAAATGCATTCATGCATATGTTACTCTATTGGGTGTATTTGTACTTTAACATAGGTAAGTATCATTTCTTGCTCATTGACACTATATAAGTTTTGTCATAAATATAGGTAAGCATTCTAACTTTTTAACTTCAATATATTAAAGGTCTCACATATTTCCAACATTAACCCAGGTCATGTCCTTTGTTTTCAATGTGCTGTATGAGCTCCTTTTTTAATTTTTCCTATTCTTAAGAATGCAAACTTTGCAGAGAATTGGTTAAGTACCGGCGGTGAGGTTATTGCCGCTAAGCCCTTGCCACTGGATTGTCCATCCTCCACATTGATAGCCCAAGTTGTTAGCATGGATGCCAGCAACAAGGATTTTCTTCGCCTTTTTGGGCAGTGGCAACATTGGCTCATTACCAGGCTTTCCATTCTTCAGAAGTACCAGTGATTTCCTTACAGCTTCTCTGGCCAATTCCCTGTGTTCCTGAGTAAAATATAGAAAGTATTAGTGATAACAGACAGTCTGACATCCTTAAATTAAAGTAATAAAAAAACAAATGCTGATGATAGTTCATTGGTCATTTCATTTGAAATACATGAGGTTGTTATGTTTGTAGGATTAAGGCAAAGTTTTGCAACCTTATTTCCAAGCTCATCCGCCAAGCTAAGGTCAGCATAAGGCTTCTCAAAGAGTCCCACTGTGAATTTCACCCGAAGAATCCTTCTTACAGCATCATCAATTCGACTCATTGGAATGATTCCATTTTTGACTTGCAGGGTAAGATCATCGATGAACTCGGTGTAGATGTAGGGTACCATTACCTTCAAAATCAGGATTAAAAAAAAAAAACACTTCAAGAATCAGAGACATCGTCATTCAAAATTATCGGTTCATGAACTAAGGACAAAATACAAGAAATTACCATGTCAATGCCAGCATGAACTCCAGCTTGAATTGAATAAGAGTAATTAGCATTAGGGGGGCTGGTAATCTTATCAAGGCCTCGCCAATCAGTGATCACAAACCCCTGTGACATGTGAAATTCACCGATATGCAAGACTTAGCATTAACTAGTAATTGTAACTGATGATAATTTTCAGCAAGATGAAAACACTAACTCTGAAACGAAGCTTGTTCTTGAGGAAATCAGTAATTAGATAATGATTGGCATGCATCTTGACCCCATTCCAGCTTGAAAATGAAACCATCACAGTGGAGACACCTTTGATGATGGCATTGTAGTAAGGTGGCATGTGAATGCTGAGCAATCCATGCTGACTGATGATCGTGTTATTTTCGTTAATACCATTATGTGTTCCACCATCACCGACGTAATGCTTTGCACATGATGCAACATTATTCCTACATAAATGCAAAATGAAAATTTGATCCAAGTACATGAAGTTTATTTTCCATGGGTTGAGCAACTAATACTTGAGAATTAGGTTCAAAGTACGAATCAAGATAACGCAAGGACCAGTATTAATAAAGAGTGTGAGATTGGGGTGATTCTTACGGTCCAGCAACAAAAGGGACTCCTTTTCTTGAATTTGCAGGAATTTCTCCTTGGAGACCAGGAATGATCTCTGTCATTTCTTGGACAATCTTTGGATCTTCGCTAAAACTTTCATAGCATCGACCCCATCTTGGATCTCTACAAACCTGAAAATGTTCCATGAATGGACAAAAATATGAGATCTTAACACTAAGTGTATATATATATCATGTGAGGTATCACACTATTGTACATAACTGAAATGAAGAATAGAGAATTTGAGCTTAATTTACCGCAACGCATGGTGCAAAGACATAGGGAATCCCTGTCGCTCTAACTTCAAGAGCAGTTGCAGCGCCGATCTTCTTCACAAGTGCCGGATCCCTATCCAGTATGCATCAGAGAAATTGCTTAAGAGTTATTTAAAGGCAACTGTATCAACATAGGAACAACAGAAATATGAAAAAAAAATTTGAAACATGAGGACATTGGTCCAAAATTTCTTTTCATTGTTGCATGCCAATTCATACAGCCAATTCCAGTTTCAAATGCAACTTGTTCAATGAAGTTGAGATGAAACCATTAGATGAACTTGCCTGGTAGCTCCAAGACCGATATTGTGCGGGAAGATAGTAGCTTTGTAGACATTGTTGTGCCCATGGACAGCATCAATACCATAAATCATTGGGATCCCGAGGCGAGTAGACATGGCTCCTTTCTGCATTTCATTCACCATATTCACCCAAGTTTCAACAGAAGCCTGAGGAGATGGTACACTGCCTCCACCACTCAAAACACTCCCTGAATAACAAGAAGCCAAATTCAAGCCAAAAAAAAAAACATCCTTTGCTATGCAAATCAGTCTCATTATAAAGTTCAAATATATATATAGACCTATGAAGTATTTATTAATCACTTCAGCTGTTGCATTTTCCCTTTCGATTTGCGTCATTTGGCCAATCTTCTCAGCAAGAGTCATCCTTCCTAATAAGTCATTTATTCTAACATTCAATGGCTTCTTAGGATCCTTGTACTTGACATACTCTGCCGCTCCTGAAATCACTCCCCAGCAGCACAAGAAGATGAAGGCATAAAAAGCACTTCTTCTTCTGAGTCCAAAGCCCTCCATCATCAGCCTCATCAAAATACTAAGGAAAAGCCAAACAAGAGAGAGTTTTCAGAAAAAATTTAGGACATAAACATTGATTTTTGGGTTGCAAGTATAGTGGTAGCATATAATGATTGAGGAAAGGTTTCAACAAAGGATTTCAGACAAACCAAAACATTTGCTCAAACACATTGTTTTCATTACTGAATTCCATGTAATCCCATCAGGAAAAAAAAAAATCAAGCTCAGAATGAGATGAGCACATCAACAGCATCTTAAGATCATGTGAACAACAGAAATGCTGAAATCTAAGGCTACGAAATGTAAAGCAATGTGCTCATGCATCAACATGAAAGAAGGCATCGAAGAAATCTACACTGATGAGATGAAGATCTTACCAAACATTAATGTGAATACACAGAGTGGGTGATCTGCTTTAAGCTGGCGTATTAATATTTATATAGACTGTACATGAAATGGGAGTGAACTCAGTGAAGTGCCATCTGATACATGCTTGTTTATTTAACAATCTCTTGTTAGACGGCACGTGAAACTTTTATAAATAATAAATAAATAAATAAATAAAGTGGTAAGCAAGCAAAGCCAGTCATAATCGGTCACTCTCATACCAAATCTCCAAGCGAATGGGGTCAACTTCACCCGCTTATAATTTTTTTTTTAATAAAAATACATAATCCACAAATTTATTGAAAATAAAATAGAAAGTACACATACTCGAACAAAAAAACCAGCGAAAATAAATTAAGACCTCACTAGAGATGAGGTAGCAGTAATAGAAAACAAAGGAAGTCAAAGGGGGAAAACTAAGCAGACTAAATCATCCTCCTGGAGAAACAGGTATGCTCAGTCGAAGACAATGAGAACTACTCTTGAATTGAAGTGTGCGCCAAATTGCCGAGGTGATCAATTGATTTTTCGCTCAGAAAGCTGAGGGAGCGCTTGATTTTCTATGCGGCCTCAAAATTAGTCTGGTGATGCTCTCCTAAATTTACAGTGAACCAAGAGAAAAGCATATTAGCAGTTTTAAAGAAGATAGAATGGAACGGTAAAAAATTGGATTTAAAAATTCGGTTGTTCCGTTCTAGCCATAAGTTCTAAATAATTGCTCGAGAATTGAGGTCCCAGACATTGGCTCTCATTTTTATTCATAAATTGAGCATTTTCACAAGCTTAAAAATGAATTTAATGAATAATGAACATGTGTTTATGAAATTGCATGTGGTTCAGAGATTTGAAGATTGTTTTGAAGTGCTTACTGTCTCCCATGTTAAAACATAAAAGTCTGGAATTCTCTCATTCATTATCTCTTGCTAGTTATTGGCCCTCCATACAAGGTGAGATAACCGATGCAATTGGCTATTCATTGCCCAGCCAATAGCCATCTCAGATTCTTTTCCATTTGCTTGTTTTTGAGAGTCCACAAACTAGGCTCTTCCACCGTTGCATAGAGTCAAAGTGTGGACTATAAATTATGCGCACGCAACTCGGAAACAACTAGAGAACATAAAAAAAAATCTGATTTAATTTTTAAGTCCGAACCTCTTTTCACATTGATTAACTTTTTTATAAAATAAGGAACTCTGCAGTTGGAGAGAGAGAGAAATTTATTTATTTATGTATTTATTTAGAGATCATGCATATGCAGATGAGAGTAGATCTTTATTTATTTATTCCCTCAGGCATGTGCTCCAATTTAATGTTTTTTTTTATATATATATATAAGGAGCTCAGGAGAGCTATTTTATTCAAAATAAGATAATGTATTACAAACCAGACACACAAAAATAATATGACCAAAATACAAACAAGCAAAAACAGGAAAAAAAAATAAATATAAATTAACATTATTAACTGAATCCATTAGCTAGAACACATTTCATTAACCATCGAGGGAGATTCCGGCCTTGGCGGAAAAGGGAGAGTTTATGAAGGCCAACACCTTTGCCGGCAAGACAAAGTGAAAGAGCATCCCAACCTTGAGGGATAATGTGGATCTGAGGGCTTCCAATGAGGGGGAAGCTGTTACCTCAAGTCGAGTTAGATGCGTGAATCTCCAGTCAACATTCCTTCCTGAGATTATAAGAGCATTGTGAAGGTCCTGATTGGAAGTGAAGAGGTGCCACACAAGGATCCTAGCTAGAATCAATAAGATGTTTGGCAACCAAAATGAAAGCTTTGAGTTGAACTTCAAGATCAGAGACAGCCTGCATGTTGCAGCAACCTGCCATCAAAATCTTAGAATTAGCTTGAGATATGAAAAAACCAATCCCTCCTTTAGCTGATTCTTTGAGCCATACAACAGCCAAGAAAAGGAAGGGACCATCATAAGAAGAGAAATTAGAGAGCAGAATACGTCTACCAATTGCTGGATAAGAATTAAACCGATATTCCTTAACATTAGCAACAACTTGACCAGCAATGTTAAAGCAATTCAAGGGTTCATTGTTAAAAATCTTATTACACCTAGCCTTCCAAATAAATCAATTTGTGGTAGCAATAATAGATTGAGTAAAAACAGAGCTGTCAAATTGAGAGCGATCAAGCCAACTCCCAGAAACAATACCATTGTGAAAACATAAACTTTTATCAGTGGCATTACCCACCAAAGTTCAAATAAGCTGAGTCTTTGGACAAAGATTAAACAAGTGTTCAGCTGCTCCAATTTAATGTTCCAAGGATGCATTTATAAACAGACAAAATCTCTGAGGAGTTCTCATTAGATTCACATTTTCAAAAATGTGTAGATTGGGTATTTTTATGGTGGCCCATTAATCGTTATGGATTTTTTTTAAAAGAAAGATAAATCTAAAATATATTAAAATAAAAATAAATACATATATTATATTAGTGATGAAAATATTGGATTTAAAAAAATGTGAGTTATATAAATGAAAACACTGAGACCGCCTAAATGACAATTTATTGAGAAGATCAAGCACTATGTGCCAAATTGAACACTCTCAATCAATACATATGTCAATCTCTATTTGTTGGATCTAAAATCATATTCAATACTCTCACCCATGTCAAAAGGGGAGGCAAAAAAGTCAAGACTGTGCTTGATTGTGGGTATTAAAACTTTCGACTTGTTCATTTTCACATTCAGCGTTGCATATAACCAAAATATGAACATAAGATCAATTTCAATGAGAGTTGATAGGGCTAGTTAAAATCATTATTAATTATGCAATTATTCCACCCAATGATATGTTCCAAAAAAATTTGTCCAATAGTGTTGGCAAAAAATCGCCAATGGTCACCACAACCAAAATCATATCACCTGCATTCTTTTCGGAGGGTGAATGGATCAAGGATGATAGGGTTATTGGAGCTGCCTTCACTAATTACTTTTTTTTTTTTTTTTTTTGAAAAGTGGATAAACCACGCTATATTAAAAGAGGAGAAACATAACAAAAGTAACAGTATAGGAGAGGAGACAAGCTCAACAAAACACCCACCAGGAGTGGGAAAGACAAACAACAGCAAACAACAAAGAGAGAGAAAGGGAGGAACCCTCAGGAAAAGGATCCTAAGGGGAACAAGGAAACCCTCACTAATTACTTTCGTTCTCAATTTGGTTTTGAAAGAAACTTTCATTTTCTAGATGATTGGTCTCATTTTTTCTCCCATAAATCCCAAATCAATCTTAGTGCCTTGGAAACCCCTTTTACTTTGGATGAAATTTAAAAAGGCAACTTTTGAGTTGGATGCTAACAAGGCTCCAGGCCCTGATGGTTTCCCTCTAGCCTTCTTTCAAAAACATTGGGACGGTATACATCTTGACCTTTCTCTCCTTTGTTAAGATTTTTTTGAAGGTAATGTAAACATGGAACGTATCAATTGAGCTAACATCGTCCTTATCCCTAAGAAGACAGGTGCTACTATGGTTGGAAACTTCCGCCCCATTAGTCTCATCAATATCCCATTGAAAATCATTTATAAGCTTTTGGCCTCCCAACTTAGCCTTTGTGATTAATACCTTGGTTGACAATGTTCAATCCACCTTCATTATAGGTAGAAGCATCACTGATAACATTGTTGCTGCGGAGGAACTGATTTTTAGCATTCATACACGCAAAGCTGAAAGGTCACATCTTCAAAGTAGACTTTGGCAAAGCCTTTGATACTGTGGACTATGAGTTCTTTTTTGACATACTTGCAGCCAGGGTTTTTGGCATCAAATAGATATCATGGATCCGTTCCATCATGGTATCTTCTAAGGCTAACATTCTCATTAATGGCTCTCTTGTGGGTTGT
The DNA here is from genome assembly GCA_020875875.1 of Dioscorea alata. Lineage (NCBI taxonomy): Eukaryota > Viridiplantae > Streptophyta > Magnoliopsida > Dioscoreales > Dioscoreaceae > Dioscorea > Dioscorea alata. Next base: position 28,675,754 of record CM037023.1, on the reverse strand, counting down.
GCGCATTATCAACACAGTCTTCGTCAAGGCAACCCTCTTTCTCCATTACTTTTTGTCCTAGTGATGAATGTTCTCAGCAATATATGTTCTCACTCCCTCTCTTCTAAAATTCTTTCTGGTGTACCTTTTGGCCTCTCACGGTAATATGTGCCACTTGCAATATACTGACGACCTTCACTTGTTGACCACCGAGGGCTAGAAGATCTTAGAATTCTCAAATTCATTTTACTTTTCTTTGAAGGGATTTCGGGCTTGATAGTAAACTTTCAGAAAAACTGTCTTTACTCGACCACTCTTGGTATTTTCCCCTATGCTAGAAATGATGCTACGCTAAATTGCTCGGCTAACTAGCTCCCGGTTGTCTACCTTGGCGTCCCACTCTCTGGGTACTGCCCTGGTAAGCAAGATTGGCTCAAGCTTACTCTGTCTATTAGCAACCATCTCTCAACTTGGAAGAACCATTACCTCTCGCTTGGAGGTCGCATCACTCTGGTCAACTCTATTCTCTCTTCTATGCCCACCTACTGGATGTCCGTGTTCAAGCTGCCTAAATGGGTTCTACGAAATATTGATAGGATCCGCCATGACTTTCTCGGAAGTGGTTGGGACTTGTCTAGACACAAATGCCATTTAGTTGCTAGTAGTGTTAAGCATATATCCAACTCAAAAGCAAACCCATTCTTTTGTCCTCCCAATGAGCGCACCATGTTCATCTTTTTATCATAACCCCAGTCAAAAGAGAAGTCTTAAAGAAATAAAAGACAGAAAGAAAGAGAGTTTGGTTGTACTCTCTTTCACAAAAGATTTCACAATCCACAATCTCAATAGACCCTCATTGTATTGATTAAACACATAATGTTGGTCCAAATGTCTCTATATTACTGATCAAATAAAAGAACTTCAATATCTGCTAAAATTTTGAGCATGATGGCATAAACAATAACCACCTCTGCTTTATGCATTTCATTTCTGAGAGATAAAAAAAGAAGCAGGAAAAATGATGTTCAATAATCATAATAGAGAACAAACTCTTATTGAAAACAAACTTGAAGCCTTTTTATTTTCTTTTTTTATTTTTCTTTCAAGAATCACTAATTTTGTTTCACTGGCTGAGTGGTGAGGCCAAAGCCAAAAGGAAACAGAGGATCATAATGAGGATCACCAACATTCATTGGCAATTGATCAGCAGTCTTGAACCAAGTCCTTGAAAGCTTACCAGAGAAACCATAATCACCAAACAGAACATCAGCTACTCCTTGGCCTTCTGTGCCAGGAAGCCATGCTGCTACAAGAGCGTCTATCATGTCGACATAAGGCTTGATGACAACCGGTCTCCCAGAGATCACAATGACTACACACTTGACAATGTCGCACACATTCTTGATTACTTTTGGTCCGGGGCTGAGGATTGTGAGATTCAAACTGTCACCGAATCCCTCGGCGTATGGGGGCTCTCCAACTGCTACTATGGCAAAAGAGGCTCCGGTTTTTCTTATAAAGTCTTCATCAGGATTCTCAGAGTATATGACTTCAGTTTTCTGGTCGACTGTAGATTTCACAGCATCAAGAATTGTTGTTCCTATGCATACACACATAAAAGAACATCAATGCAGAGAAGTTTCACTATGTTTTTACGCTATGTTTCATATATGAAACAGTAAAAAAAAAGGGAGAAAAGAATAAATGCATTCATGCATATGCTACTCTCTTGGGTGTATTTGTACTTTAACATAGGTAAGTATCATTTCTTGCTCATTGACACTAAATAATTTTTGTCATAAACATAGGTGAGCATTCTAACTTTTTAACTTCAATATATTTAAGGTCTCACATATTTCCAACATTAACCCAGGTCATGTTCTTTGTTTTCAATTTGCTATATGAGCTTCCTTTTTTTTTTTTTTTTCTCTATTCTTAAGAATGCAAACCTTGCAGAGAATTAGATAAATACCGGCGGTGAGGTTATTGCCGCTAAGCCCTTGCCACTGGATTGTCCATCCTCCACATTGATAGCCCAAGTTGTTAGCATGAATGCCAGCAACAAGGATTTTCTTCGCCTTTTTGGGTAGTGGCAATATTGGCTCATTACCAGGCTTTCCATTTTTCAGAAGTACCAGTGATTTCCTCACAGCTTCTCTGGCCAATTCCCTGTGTTCCTGAGTAAAATATAGAAAGTACTAGTGATAACAGACAGTCTGACATTATTTAATAGAAGTAATAAAAAAACAAATGCTGATGATAGTTCATTGGTCATTTCATTTGAAATACATGAGGTTGTTTTGTTTGTAGGATAAAGGCAAAGTTTTGCAACCTTCTTTCCAAGCTCATCCGCTAAGCTAAGGTCAGCATAAGGCTTCTCAAAGAGTCCCATTGTGAATTTCACCCGAAGAATCCTTCTTACAGCATCATCAATTCGACTCATTGGAATGATTCCATTTTTAACTTGCAGGGTAAGATCATCAATGAACTCGGTGTAGGTGTAGGGTACCATTACCTTCAAAATCAGGATTAAAAAAAATAAGAGACATCATCATTCAAAGTTATCGGTTGATGAGCTAAGGACAAAATACAAGAAATTACCATGTCAATGCCAGCATGAATTCCAGTTTGAATTGAATAAGAGTAATTAGCATGAGGGGGGCTGGTAATCCTATCAAGGCCTTGCCAATCAGAGATCACAAACCCCTGTGACATGTGAAATTCACCGATATGCAAGACTTAGCATTAACTAGTAATTGTAACTGATGATAATTTTCAGCAAGATGAAAACACTAACTCTGAAACGAAGCTTGTTCTTGAGGAAATCAGTAATTAGATAATGGTTAGCATGCATCTTAACCCCATTCCAGCTTGAATATGAAACCATCACAGTGGAGACACCTTTGATGATGGCATTGTAGTAAGGTGGCATGTGAATGCTGAGCAATCCTTGCTGACTGATGATTGTGTTATTTTCATTAATACCATTATGTGTTCCGCCATCACCGACGTAATGCTTTGCACATGATGCAACATTATTCCTACATAATGCAATATGAAAATTTGATCCAAGTACATGAAGTTTATTTTCCATGGGTTGAGCAACTAATACTTGAGAATTAGGTTCAAAGTACGAATCAAGATAACGCAAGGACCAGTATAGTGTGAGATTGGGGTGATTCTTACGGTCCAGCAACAAAAGGTACTCCTTTTCTTGAATTGGCAGGAATTTCTCCTTGGAGACCAGGAATGATCTCTGTCATTTCTTGGACAATCTTTGGATCTTCGCTGAAACTTTCATAGCATCGACCCCATCTTGGATCTCTACATACCTGAAAATGTTCAATGAAAGGACAAAAATATGAGATCTTAACAATACGTTGTATATATCGTATGAGGCATCACATTATTGAACATTACCAAAATAAAGAATAGAGAATTTGAGCTTAATTTACCGCGACACATGGTGCAAAGACATAGGGAATCCCTGTGGCTCTAACTTCAAGAGCAGTTGCAGCGCCAATCTTCTTCACGAGTGCCGGATCCCTATCCAGTATGCATCAGAGAAATTGCTTAAGAGTTATTTAAAGGCAACTGTATCAACATAGGAACAACAGAAATATGAAAAAAAAATTTGAAACATGAGGACATTGGTCTAAAATTTCATTTGATTGTTGCTTGCTAATTCATACAACCAATTCCAGTTTCAAATGCAACTTGTTCAATGAAGTTGAGATGAAGCCATTAGATGAACTTGCCTGGTAGCTCCAAGACCGATATTGTGCGGGAAGATAGTAGCTTTGTAGACATTGTTGTGTCCATGGACAGCATCAATACCATAAATCATTGGGATCCCAAGGCGAGTAGACATGGCTCCTTTCTGCATTTCATTCACCATATTCACCCAAGTTTCAACAGAAGCCTGAGGAGATGGTACACTGCCTCCACCACTCAAAACACTCCCTGAATAACAAGAAGCCAAATTCAGCATAAAAAACATCCTTTGCTATGCAAATCAGTCTCATTATAAAGTTCAAATGTATATATATAGACCTATGAAGTATTTATTAATCACTTCAGCTGTTGCATTTTCCCTTTCGATTTGCGTCATTTGGCCGATCTTCTCAGCAAGAGTCATCCTTCCTAATAAGTCATTTATTCTAACATTCAATGGCTTCTTAGGATCCTTGTACTTGACATACTCTGCTGCTCCTGAAATCACTCCCCAGCAGCAAAAGAAGATGAAGGCATAAAAAGCACTTCTTCTTCTGAGTCTAAAGCCCTCCATCATCAGCCTCATCAAAATACTAAGGAAAAGCCAAACAAGAGAGAGTTTTCAGAAAAAAATTTAGGACACAAACATTGATTTTTGGGTTGCCCGGACTAGTAGTAGCAGACTAGCATGTAATGATTGATGAAAGGTTTTAACAAAAAAAATTCAGACAAACTAAAGCATTTGCTAAAACACATTGCTTTCATAATTGAATTCCATGTAATCCCATCAGGCGAAAAAAAATCAAGCTCAGAATGAGATGAGCACACCAACAGCATCTTAAGATCATTTGAACAACAGAAATGCTGAGATCTAAAGCTACGAAATGTAAAGCAATGTGCTCATGCATCAATATGAAAGAAGGCATTGAAGAAATCTACACTGATGAGATGAGGATCTTACCAAACATTAATGTGAATACACAGAGGGGTTTATCTGCTTTAAGCTGGCATATTAATATCTCTATATAGGACTCCAGATGAAATGGGACTGAAGTGCTGTTTTTGGTAAAAGGAACAGACAACCCGTAGGCCCTGCTAGACTACCAGGGGTGTGCACAAGACTCGGCGGAGCAAGTGGGGGCGGGGTCCACGCACACGTGGGCACTGGGACCACCCGCGCACAACCACCGTTCACAACTCCCAGAAATGTGCCCTCACCCGAGAATCGAACTCTCACCACTCGGTGAAGAGCTCTATCGGGGACCCGTGTACCAATAGACCACTCGGTGAAGAACTCTTACCACTTGGACTGAAGTGCTGTTGAAACTGATCTGTCTCTTTGACAATTCCATGTGAGACGACACATAAAACTTTTATAAATAATAATAATAATAATAATAATAATAATAGAAAATAAATAAAAAGAATAAAGTGGGAAGCAAGCAAAGGCAAAGTCATAATCGGTCACTCTCGTACCAAGTCTCCAAGCTAATTTAGTGAACTTATCTAGCTTAAATTTGTCACTCAGTTTTATCCATAAATTGGGCATTTTCACAAGCTTAAAAATGAATTTAATGAATAATGAACATGTGTTTATGAAATTGCATGTGATTCGGAGATTTGAAGATTGTTTTGTAGTGCTTACTGTCTCCCATGTTAAAACATTAAAAGCCGGACCCGGAATCCTCTTATTCATCATCTCTTGCTAGTTATTGGGCCTTCAAAGATGGTGAGATAACAGATGCAATTGGCCATTCATTGCCAGCCAATAGCCATCTCAGATTCTCTTCTATTATTTATTATTTGGAAGGAAAGTAGTATAGTTTGTGGACTTCAAAATAATAAATAATATATATATATATATATCTGACAGATGACTGTGTGTGTATGTATATCAAATTGGATTTTTGCCACTTTGTGGACTTCCACCGTTGCGTAGAGTCAAAGGGTGCACTGTAATTGCGTGCACGCAACTCGAAAACAAATAGGGAACATAAAACCAAAGAAAAGTCTGATTTAATTTTTAAATCGGAACCTCTTTTCACATTGATTGACTTTTCTATAAAATAAGAGTCGGAGAGACAGAGACAGAAATTTATTTATTTATGTATTTATTTAGAGATCATGATTCATGCAGATGAGAGGGGGAATTTATTTATTTATGTATTTATTTATTCCCCTGAGGCATGTGCTTCAATTTAATGTTCAAAGGATACAGTTGACGGAATCTGTGAGGAGTTCTCAATAGATTTTCATTTTCAAGTGAAAAAAAAATTATGTAAATTACTAAATTGGATATTTTTATGGTGACCCATTAATCGCTATGGATTTTTTTCAATAAAATACATAAATCATAAATATATTAAAATAAAAAAATAAATATATTAGTGATGAAAATATTGAATTACAAAAAAAATGTGCAAGTTTACCAGTTGACACGGGGTAATCTTTCAGAGTTCTACCCGTGCGGCGTTTGCCTTCTACAAGTCAGCCTAACGCTTAAGAACACCCCGAGAAACACTACAACCACAAAAGAAACAAGAGAAAAAACACCAAGTGTGAAGAGAGAAAAAAAGTAATTCTCTATATTAAGAATGGAAGCTATTACAACTTAGGCCATTTAGAACAATCAAGGCTCTCCTTGGAACCCTCCTAGTTCCTAAGGATACAAGAGAAGGAGAAACTCTTATTTGAATAAGCTCTTAATGAGAGGAGAAGAGAATGAGAAAGGGATGCCTCTCCATAGAGAAGGAGAGGGTTTATATATCCTAAAACTTGGAATCCCATCCAAGCATGTGGAGACGAACTCAAACTAAGGTATTCCACCACCAAATGCAAGATGACAAAGATGATTCTCATCCAAAGGAATAGTACCGATGTCGTTCTTATTTGTCAGGTTCCGAATATCATGCGTACTCCCCATTAACTACAATGTGCCTCTTATCTGTCCACAGCGCCTAATAATTACTATTCATCCTCCCAGGATGACACTGTAATGTCCTGACTTGCAGAGGGACGTTCTCTACCCATACGCATTTGCTGATCGCAATTCCTCATGTTCTAAGTCTTGGCACAAGTTGAGCAGATCGCCACTCCGCTCCCGGTCATGAAACACGATCATGTCCGAGTAAAATATCTGATCTTACAGAAGGACTGAAATCGGTCTAAGAAGATGAAATAACCATCCCCGGCTTCTCCAGTCGTATCATGCCCGCGCCAAGGAAGTGACACTGAAAAGCCCTGTCACAAACCTCCCTCCACCGGGAAAGTCCGACGTCCTCATTGGAGGGGAATTAAGGAGGTTCGTAATCAAATCATCGAACTGCCAAAGGGTGGTGTCTCTTTCTCAGCTGGCTTCTGAATCTGGAAGCCTTTTCCACTTGACAAGGAAGAAGACCCGCCTGTTCTTCTTACTCTATTCCTCCACCTTGCGCCCAAGGATTTTCTCAACCACTCGAGTAAACTTCTTTTGTATTGTCGGTGGTGCTCGCTCTATCTGGATCCTCTCCGAGTGAGCGTTGTTCTCATGACATGGTTTTAGATAACTGACATGGAAAGTTGGGTGCATCTTCAACTTCTTTGGTAGGTTAAGCCTGTATGCAACATTTCCCACTTTCCGGATGATCTCAAACGGCCCATCATATTGTGAGATCAATCCCTTGTGCATATCTTTTCGGTGTAACTTCTTCCAAACCTATGGCGTCAACTGAAGCCACACTCGGTTACCTACCTAGAACTCCAAAGGCCTCCTCTCTTAGTCCGCATACTTCTTCATCCATCCGATCGCCTTAGCGAGGCTATCCTTCGCCCCCTTCAGCATCTCCTGTCACTCCAAGGGCCAAATGTGATCAGCAGGACATCCCTCACTGGCACAGCGCTTAGCGATCTCAGGGGGTGACAGGGGCGACAGGGGCTAATACCCATAGGCCAACTCAAATGGACTCTTGCCCATCGATGAAGACTGATGCATGTTGTAGGAGAACTGGGATGTATCAAGTAAATCTAGCCATTTCTTATGTGAGGTCGACACATAGTAACGTAGGTACTCCTCCAACAAAGCATTGATGTGCTTTGTCTAGGCATCCATTTGGGAGTGGTTGGCCGTTGAAAACTTCAGTTCGGTCTCAAGCAACCGGAACAAGGCCATCCGGAATCTCCCCGTAAAACGAGCGTCTCGATCATTGACTATGTCCTGTGGCACACCAAAGTGCTTTACCACATGACGAAAGAACAACTCCGCCGTTTACTCCGCGGGACATGTTGCTGGAGTTGGGATAAAGATGGCATATTTCATGAGCCTGCCAACCACTACCATAACCAATGTTATGTTGTTGACCTTAGGAAACCCGGAGACAAAATCTATACCCAAAGTCGATCTGGGACTGGTAGCGGCTGAAGTAGCCCTACTTCCCGCCTCTGCTCTGGTTTGTTCTGTTGGCACACAAAACAAGATTTGACATATACCTCTATGTCCTCCTCCATATCTGGCCAATAGTAATACTGAGCCATCAAAGCCTTTATCCTATCTCTCCAGGGGTGCCCTGTCTACCAAGAGTCATGATGCTCCTTCATTAGGGGCAAGTGCAGCTCCCCACCATTGAGGACAAACAACTGGGCTCCCTTGGTTTGGAGTAAGCCATCCTCCACCCAATATCGGCGTATCATGTTGTCTTGGACGTTGCGTACCATCTTTATGTACTACGTGTCTATCTTCGCAACCTCCTGGATTTGCTCTATCAGGTCTATCGTCACTTGGGTCAGCGCGACCACATACTCCACCACCTATTTTTGATTAAGCGCATTGGTGACCTGGTTATGTCGATCGGGTTTGTGCTACTACTCAAAGCGATACTCTTGGAGGAACTCTTACCAGCGAGCCTGCCTTGGAGAGAGCTTTTTTGTGTAGAGAAGTAGGTGTTGATGATGTTATTTGTCTTTATCACAAAGTGAGTACCCAAAAAATAAACGCGCCATATCTGAAGGCAGTGGATCACCGCCAACATTTCCTTCTCATGGGCGGAGTACTTCGGTTCAGCCTCTTTCAACTTCCAGCTCTCAAATGTGACTGGATGACCCTCTTGAACTAGGACTCCACCAACCGCCTTATCCGAGGCATTAGTATGCGAAAGGTAACTCAAAGTTTGGGAGCCACAACACCGCCTCCGTGGAGATGGCTATCTTTAGCTTCTTAAAAGCCTTTACTTGACCTTCATACCAGCCCCATAGCCGGTCCTTCCTCAAAAGATTGGTAAGGGGTGTCACGATGTTGGAATACCCCTTGATAAATTTTTGATAATAGTTGGCAAGCCCAAGGAACGATCGTAGCTCCAAAACCTTGGATGGCACCGGCCACTCCAAGATAGCTTCAACTTTCTGCTAGTACATCGGGACCTCTCCTTGCACTATCAAGTGCCTTAGGAACTTGATACTACGTTGTGCAAACTCGCACTTCGCCTTGTTATAGTGTTATGCTGCCGCAAAAGGGACCCATACCCTTTTGCTTAGTATCAACAAGATAACATAGCATAAGGACTATTATCCTTGGTTCCAAATTACAAACAAGTTCAAAGAAAAATACATCACAACAAAATGGAATGTAACAACATTCACTTTGACTCAACGGAATAATAAAAGACTCAGTTTCCTTTCTTGATGCATTCCATTTTTTCTCCGCCAGCCAACATTAGCACCGAGCGTTGGCCATGGCGCCGGCCACGGCCCTGCCCATCTAAAGGGTCACTGGGCTGTCGGGAGAATCCAAAGGAGTATAGGATTCCTCACCTACATTATTCTCCGACTTCACCTTCATAATGATCTCTCTTGAGCGGTTTGTGCTAGGCCCAGCGGTGCAGTTTTCCACGGAATGAGAGCTTGTCGTGGATGTGCTCCTAAGAGTTCTTGTCGAGGAGGTCATGGATTCAAATCCTTACCCCTGTAGTATTGTTCTTGGTGTTGTTTATGCACTGTTCACATGGAGCTCTTATACTATTTCTATACTGTTCATACACTATACACCCGAGCTCTATTACTATTTATATACCATTCACGCAATGTACATTCGGGTCCAGTACTATTCTTGTACTGTTTACTGCCTGTGTGTGGGTCCCCTGTGGGAGAAACAGTGCACCTTCATACCTATCTGTCTCTTTGATAAATCCTTTAAATGGGGCCGCTTGTCGCCTATTAGTTAAAAAAAACATATATGAAAATACTGAGACAACCTAGATGATAATTGATTGAGGAAATCAAGCATTATGGCCCAAATTTAACCTTCTCATTCAATACATATGTCAATCTCTGTGTTTGGATCTGAAATCATTTTCATACATTCACCCCATATCATCAGGGGAGCCAAAAAAAAGTCAAGATTGTGATTGATTGTGGGTATTAAAACTTTCAACTTGTTACTTTTCGTATTCGACGTTGTAGATAATCAATATGAACATAAGATTAGTTTTAATGAGAATTGATAGGGCTAGTTAAAATTATTATTAATTATGCAGTTATTCCACCCCCAACACGCATCTTGTGTCTTGGGGAGTAAATTAGCTCTCTTTAAGGGTGTGTTCAAGTAACTCCAAATCCCTTATGTTTTAAAATCATGTGATTGTTTTGTGGGATTTGCTTTTCCATAGGATTTCAAAACACCATGGTGGAGGGATTTTGGTTTACGATCATTGTGACCGTAAAACCAAATCCCGGGAGTTCAAAATTAATGTATATGCATATATACATATACGTATACACAGACATATGCATATATACACACATACATATACTTATACATATACACACATACATACATATATGCATACACATACTCATACATATACATATACATATATGCATACACATACACATACATATACATATACATATTTATAGGTATAAATATCAAAATGGTCCCTCTATTTTGCGATTTCCGCCCTTTTAATCCCTCTAATATAAAATCAGCCCTTTTGGTCCTTGTAATTGCACATTTTCGTCCTTAAGCTGTAAAATCCGCCCTTTTGGTCCTTGTATTTGCACATTTTCATCTTTTTTAGTATCTCTAATTTATTAGCTGAAAGGACCAAAAGGGCTGATCCGTCAATTGGAGGGACTAAAAGTACAGAAATGTGCAAATACGAGGACAAAAAAGGTGGATTTTATTTTAGAGGGAATAAAAAGGCGGAAAACGCAAAATAGAGGGACCATTTTGATATTTTGACCCATATTTATATATACATACATATAGATATATGTATGTATATGCGTATACATATTTATGTATATGTATAAACATACATATACACTTCTAGATATACTTGTACATAGTATGTTTACATATACAAATACACCTATATATGTATGTATATATGTGCATATATGCACAGATACACATACATATACTTATATAGATATATATACTCATATACATATATGTATATACACATATGCACACACACACACACACACACATATATATATATACTCAATACATGTACTTATACACATGTTTTCCAATTTCAGATTTTCAAATCCTTCCAAACAAACATAAAATCTTATAATACAGTAATTCCAGTTACATCCAACCAAACACGAGATTTAACTGCACTGTATTTTAAAATCCAAGTATTTCCAGTTATATTGTAACTAGAAGTCCACTGCATTTAGAACTACATTCAACCAAACGCTACCTAAGACAATCAAACCTCAACAATAACTAGCAAAGCCAAATATTTAAATAAAGTGATTCTAGATTTTGAAAGTAAAAGGGCATTGCAATATTAAATGGTCCATCACTTCCACAATAGAATGGCAAAGCACACATGCAGCATGCAGCATATTGTAATAATAATTAGTCTATTGTTTCCACAATAGTATGACTAAGCATACATGTAGTAATAGGCAAACCATTATAGCTATTTGTTTGACAAGATTATCTAGAGTCAAGATTTTATTATCTCAAACAAACCAATTAAATATAATAAAATTTCAAACATAGGGACTTTTCAAAGAATTGATTTAAAAAGACATTTGAGACCCGTAATTGAGAAAATATTAAAAAGATTAAAATAAAAACATTACTTTTGAGATTCACCTAATTCACAAGAGGGGTAATATCGATGAATAAGCTTCGCAAGGATAGAAGAAGGGTTTTCCTTAACAGAGGGATAAAAGGAAATTAGCTCAATTAGAAAATCATGAATGGAGGTTGATGATTTTAAAAAAAAAAAATCATAAAGTAGTATAGACCAAATGTCTAGTAAGGCACTACCATTTAAAGGGGTTGTCATTCTAAAAGAAAGTGGAGCCTCCATCCCTGATGGTTGGTAAAATACAAGCACAAAATGAGGGGTAAGGAATAGAGGAACACACTCCATTAGAAAGTTTTTTTTATCCGTGATGGGTATGATGGAGGTTCAATCTCTATGATAGTAGTTAGATTAAATAATTTAATATTAGTACCAAACCTAGCTAAAGCATACCATACATTTTGCCTAAGAAGGCATTATTAGAACCATGGATATCAGTAATACTTTATCCCATCATGATATCTACATATTCGTTTACAAGCAACACAAGAAAAACCCCCATTGGGCCCAAGGTTAGGTCCACATCATAGAATGCTCTTCTAAACTTAACAGTCACTTGGATTATATAATTTTATAATTTGAAGATTGAAGTCTATTAGGCTTGTGTGACAAAGGAAATTGAGTTTAGAAGAGTAAATGTTCCTTCCAAACGAGAGATATTGGTTTTCCATCCAAGAGGTAAGACCAAACAGAAAGGATAAGCTTCACCCAATCTTAATGATGGGGGATGCCTATCAATGATTATTGACCACACACACTCACAAGAGAATGAGGAAATTGTTAATGTATTGAAGGTGGCCAAATTTTTGGCAATTATTGAAAAACATCTAATAAACTATTTCCAGAATTAAGTGCATGGTCAATACAACATTAATGGAATTAGTGGCCAACACAAATAAAAAAGGGAAAAAAGATCTTTCTAATTTAATCCATGCTGGTAGTGGACATATCCCTAAGGTGTTTCATTAACAATAATATTTGCCTTCAAGAAGGTAAGGATAGCTTCAATCCAACTAAGCCAATGAGGCCAAGAGCCTTCGGTATCAAGAATCTTCAATAAGAAATTTTAATTGATTGTAACAAAAGTATTAGCAAAATCAACTTTGAATATATGGCAACTTTTCTTCGGTCTATTTGTGCTTTCAATTATAAAATAATTTTTTTAATGTACAAATTTTTAATAGAATTTAAAAAGAAGTTATGGTAATTTTTTTTCTAAATAATTACATTTTTGTAATTTAACCATATTATTCATAATTTTTTTTTATTTGAGAGTACAAGTGAAGACCACTTTTATATTAAGATAGTTGGTTCTTTATTCTCTTTCATACTCAGCGTTTGGTTCGATGTAATTCTAAATGCAGTGGATTTCCAGTTACAATGTAAATGAAAATACTTGGTTTCCAAAATATAGTGCAGTCAAATCTTGTATTTGATTGAATGTAACTGGAATTATTGTACTATAAGATTTGATGTTTGTTTGGAAGGATTTGTAAATCTGGAATTGAAAAACACATGTGTATATATACATACATATATATGTGTATATGTACGTGTTGGTATATATACATATACATATATGTATATGTATGTATACATATGTAAAAATACCTATGCATGTTTATATATATATATATATATACACACACACACACATGTATATGAGTATATGTATATGGTGTGTATATACATGTATATATAAGTGTATGTATATGTATGCATGTATATGAGTATATGGGTGTGTATGTATGTATGTATGTGTATATATATATATATATATGTATGTATATGTGTGTATAAGTATATGTATGTGTATATATTTCTGTATATAGATAAATATGTGTGTGTGTGTATGCCATAATTCTAACTGAAGGATTTGGTTTTACGGCAAATTTGGGTGTAAAACCAAATACACCCAAATGTATACTGTAGTGTAAACCCAATTACATTAGGATTTACAAATACACTCAAACAAACAAAGGATGTTTAAAAATAAAGTATTTAGTTTTACATGTAAAACTAAATACATCCAAACAAACACCCTTTAAGTGAAAAGTCTAGGGTTATCATTTAATGATTTTTTTTCTTTAACAAATGCCACAAGCACAATAATCAGAGACTTTCGCACAACAAGAAATTGATAGTCCGAGCATACACTCTCACTTGACGATAAAAGGGATTAGGTTGCAAGCTCGCTCGAAACATTTTTTGACACCTTGTGCATAAGAGACCCCCCACCGCTTAGGCATAGAGGGCCTTTGCTTACCATGCGTTACGTGGGAATTGAATACGAGATCCTTTGCGTGGAAACAAAGTGTCTTGACCGTTGGATTTGCCCAATATTGGCTTCTAATAAAATGAAGCTTTTCTTTTTAATACATTTTGTAATATCACAATTCATGCAACATTTCGATTTATTATCAAGAATTAATAAAAAAAAAAAATTGTTGAGGGGCATGGTTTTGATTGCAAGCTTTGTTATGTGTGTGGGCTTATCCAGGTTCACCCACAGATAACACTTTTACCCTACAAATATTTGGCCAAGATATTATGTATATTTGAAATGTCGGCAAATGCAGGGCCACAAATCAATTAAAATGCACTTTATCGGTTAAAATTTGTAAGAACTCATAGAGCAATTCTTTTCTTGCGAATAAAGTTATTCTTTTTCTTACTTTAATATAAACTTTTTTTTTTTTTTTTGAGTAATTTACTATAAACTGAAATATTAATGCGGCTCACTAAATTTTAAATTGTTTTATTAAATTTTTTTGACAAAGATTTTATTAAATTTTCCAAAAAATAACATAAATACTAACGAAAAAAGTACTAACAAAAGAAAAAAAATTACACCAAAGCAAAAAAAAACCTACTACGTGGTATATCCATTTTTTCTATAAAAAAACTACTAAATCAACTCTACTCCATCTTAAACCAACCGACCGACGCGCACTTAAGAAGAAAAAAATAACATTTCTATAAAAAGAAAAAAAATCCCTAACAATTTTTTAGTCTCAAAGTGCAATTTTTTTAAAATAAATGGACAAACCAATGATATTTTTTACAAGAAGATTATATTTTTCTTTGATCCAAACTACTTATACAACCTTCAAAAATAATTTTAGAAGAAAAAAAAAATCTTACAAAAATAGTCATTTGCTTTTCAATAGGCCAATCCAAAAGACCCTAAAACAAATTTAGAAATAGATAAATATAAGAAAGTACTAGTAAGTTGTACTTGTGACAACATCATGATTTTCTGCAATAAAAACCAAGAGTTTTAGCAAAATAATAATAATAATAATAAATCAACACAATCTTGGCATAAAGAGATGCATTATTATTTTCAAATTCAACCAAAACACAACCGAAGAGGCATAAATTTAGCAGCCATGGACAAAGCTTGAAAAACCCCCAGAAGCTGCAGCAAACTTTGTCAATGCTTCTATGATCAATTTACCAGGAAAAAGAAAAAAAAAAGAAAAAAAAGTTAATCTCAAAATAACCAATCAGACAGTAACAAAAGTATGATGTGCAAATATATTGAAGCTTCTGCCCCATAAGTTTTTTCCATGTGTCATAGATTATCAGGAAATTTTGCATGCCTTCTTGTCTGTTGAAAACTTTAATTAATACTGTTTTATCAGTGACCTGCAAGCATTCAGATGAAGAAAAAACAGTCACACACTAACAACTTACCTTGTTTGAAATGGAAGGCATAAGTGTGAGGAACGAAGCCTGGTCCGAGACCCCCCTGACGACAAAGTTCATCGTGGAAGGATCTTGGAGCAAGCTTCATTCCAAACACCTATTCCCTTCTTCCCTTCTTTATCTATCAAAAGGCCATCTATATATCACAAGTAGGTTTTTTTTTTTTTTTTGCTGCAGAAATAACAGGAACATCATCCATCATAGCATGGCCTAGTATTATAATTCTGGGGAACACATGGGCATAAAGTAACAATGTTCAAATTTGGTTGGTTTCTAAAGATGCATGATGTTGTTTTCTTCTACGGGGTGTCCTAAGCTTTTACTGGGTTTGTCTTTAGGAAAGAATAAAAACAACATTGTACAAGAACACTACTATTTGAAGGGTTGTTTGGAGAAAGTCATACTTTACCCCACAAGCACAAGAAGAAAGCATCATCATTGCATGGTTTAAAGATATGAAGGATTACCGAACTCATCCACCAAGCTGATGTATATATGTACTAAATACTAATTAAGCATGATATTAGTTGAATGTAAAGCACCATATAAGCTTGCAAGCAAGGTGTTGTTAAATTTAAAAATAAGCAAATGATACAGTAATCATCTGGCTAATCTACTGCAGTGGATCATTATCTAAAGTGGTTGTGCATGTCAAGATCAAGGCCGCGTGCTTCCCAGAGTCAAATGATGCCAAGCCACAAAGAGTCAATACCCATTAATTCATGAAGATATTATGCCATTATTCAACATGGAAATCAAAGTCAGTGATCAATTTTATTCTTGTAAAAGGAAAAAAAAAAAACAGAAAACTAATTAACTGAATCAATCAATTTGCAACAGGTTGGAGGGTACATATGACACTCTATTATCAGCAGATTTTGAGGGATGAAATTCACAGAGTCAGAATAATTTTAAAAAATGGCTGTGACTATATAATCAATCTGTCACTAGATTAGCAAAATGACTTGATAAAGATTTCTACAAATAATACTAATCATCAGGAGATTAAGATATCAGATTATTAAAAAAAAAAACACTTCTGAATTCTGTAATACTGTTCCTTCTGTGAGCAACCTTGTCAGGCGTATTATAACTTGTAAACATCAACCACAAAAATTATTTCCATATACCTTTCACCATGTCAGCAAAAACTTCATCGTCAGGTCAATCTTTCTTTCCCTGGATACTTGTTGCTGCAATCTAATAATGAAAAGCACATTAAAGAGAGAACCTAAAGTATCAGTTTTTACCTTTAATACAATATATGTACAATACTTGGAATGAACATAAAAGCCAAAAAAAAAGGAAAAGAAAACATTCAGCCGTCAATTTTCTCTATTCATATCATGTGTCACCTCTAAATGTGATTGGTGTCATCAACAGTTCAACCATTTCTAACTACCAATCTTGGATGAGAGGCTATACAACACTCCAGAGTTGAGAGATACACAGCTAAAACGTCCGAATGAAGAGAAATCCGGCATTCAGATAACTATTTCCCAATAAACCATAAAAGCACTGTGTGAAAACAAAAATAACTTCAAGACTCAGAATACCTAATTAAATGAAATGCGTGATGATCAGTTTGAAAGTGCTGCTCCAGGAAACCAAAAGAATTGCATTACATAGTATCTTTGAGCATTTGTGTAATGTGCAGGCAAGTGCCACACCACATTTCCACACTCCAATGATCGCATGAAAACGGATTTCATGTTTGCTGTGTACTGTTAGATAACATGCAGAGGTGAACTTGATAATCATTAAAATTTGGTAGTGCAAGAAAAACAAAATAACAGGACAGACACATTCAAATTATCAACATCTTAAAAAGCACCACGTATCTTTCATTGACCCCACCTAAAACCATATGGGGTATAGGAATGTATCTGTCTAACAATACAAATTACAAGCCTCTGTATTTTCACTTCAATGCTAGCACCACCAACCAATTTGATACAACTACACTCCTAAAAACAGTGAGGAAGGAACATGAGAAAAATGAAGGAGAGATAGCAGAGCTTAAAATTAATAGGTCATGAAGACTCAATCCCACACATCTCGCACCATTAACTTGATGCTGCAAATCAATCAAATTCGTCTGCTGCTGCTATGAACTTTTTTTTTTTTTTTTTGCCACATCAATGCATGCAGCAATGACAGGATCCTGTTGATAAGAAAAGGAAACAAGAAGATAGGTATTTCATTTGCATAATTTTAAAAACTGGATGGTTGAAAGAGTTGAACCAAGCCTCATTCAATCTTCAAAACTAACCATATCAGACATCAAAAGATGATGTGATGCAGTGACATTTAAACTTCTTCAATTTAATACCAGTGAGAAGAAGATAGCAACATTAGTTAGCAGATCAAAATTTCCTGATAGGCATTTGTATTTGCAAAATATTTACAATTTGACAGTTCAAAGGAATTGAGTAGATAACAAATCTATTTATTTCAAATCCTTGAAGGGGCATTTATTAAATGGAATATTCGAACAAGATCGGCTAATCAAGACTCATTTTAACTTTCAAAACTAACCCAAATCAAAGACATCAGAAAATGAGGTAGTCCGAGTGCTGCAAGAGTTCAGTGCGCAAATTAAGTGAAGTCTTCGAGCTTGTTATCTTTGCAGTCAAGTGTTGGATACTGCAAGTTGGAACTTCTATCTGGTTCGGGTACCAGTCCCACATGACCAGCGTAGGCCACCTTGATGAAAGCACATGCACCACTAAGCCAAGCTGGTCCAACAGCCACATACCTGCTCATCCATTAAATTTCACATCAGCAATCAATCATGTTAGATAAACTAAGCGCACTAATAACTCTTGCGACCACAAAAATGGCAACATTATGTAGGAAAAGAGATGTATCAGTAATTGGTTCAGTTCCAGTAAACAGTGTTATGAAAAGTTCCACCAAACATTCAAGAATTCAAGCAGCATGTTACATCAGCGAAAAAGTAGCAATAGTTACATGATACAAAACTTCAAAGTGATACAAAATATAAGATCTTAATATGCTCAAAACAAAGAAAGATGGTGCTTGCAGCTAGCAATTTGAGTCATAGTAAGCCACCATCTACAATAGGAGACAAACAACACCAAATATGTTGAAGTTTCTAATTCCAGGTATCCAAAATAAGGAGTTTAAGATAAGATATTGCCTAAAATGTTGTCTTCCTCGCCATTCTTTTGGAGAGAATCAAATGACCGATATAAAGTATTGCAATAAATTGCCTGTTTGTTTGCACAGCTGAACCTGTATTATTACTATCCTTGCTGCCTCAAAATTAGAAAGGCAACAACTTGCTGAATAGTAACCATCACAGCCAGCTCACAATATAGTTTTAAAACGATTGAAAAAAAAACCATAGAATTAATTTAACCTCCTCATCTTCAGCATCGTAATTCTGAACAGGGGTATCTCACTATCTGGTCTACAAATCAAAGCTATTATGGTAATAAATGATTTAGCAAAAACACAATCTTGTTTAGGTTACATTTGAAGAGCATGAACAATATGATGTTTGTCAAGGTTGATAATATAATAACAGTTCAAATATTATTCAGTACAAGTGAGTAGATTCAATAGCCTGATTCACTTCACAAAACTATGTATTACTTGCTAAATGCTCTTTTATATTTCATAAAATTTAGCAAGTAACAGAAAGATGACTAAATAGATATTACCCAAAGCAACGAAAAAAAAAAAAAAAACAAAGCTGATTCCATAGAATGGCTAACTTTAATTTCTCCTTGTAAGCAGGATGAGAGATTTCCAGAAACATAGCATCTTGGTGACTTTAGAAGATTACTGTTAAGATAGATTTTACCAAAATGAACAAGGAGGAATAAATAGAAATAGATATTGGTATCAAACAAACAAAAACTATGATTGTGATCAAATGAACAAAAACCAGCAATAATTCCTATAAGCCTTCAAATACGTCTCTCCAAGACACTATCTCGGACAAAGAAATAGCCACACAAAGCACATAAACATCTCAAATATAAAGGGAAAGATGAAACAAATGTTGTTAAAACAATAAAAAAAATCAAGAAACTTTTAACTTCAAGTATGAAGTATCTTGAAAATTTTACAGGTATTTTTGAGAACTCAGCCTATATGCTATGGTAACTCAATATATAAATAATTAAAAAATTCGGCTTAAGTCTTAGTAGTTTTTCCATTATCTAATGAGTAGCATGCATCTCAGGTTGCTCCCATTCGCAAATGACCTTTTTAAATATCCAGTGCAATCTTGCAAAGTAGCTCCCCGATATTGTATACCACAACTCATATCATGAGTTTTGCCCTTGATTCCAGAAGAGTAGCTCTCAAACATGTGAACTCATTGTACATATGGGAAACAATCTGCATAGGTGATTTTTTTACAAAGAATTATCACCCTTAAAATAAAAACAAGTCTTCTATTGCTTCTAATGCCTTGGTAGCAACCCACAGATGCTATAGAGTAGAAGGAAATTGAGAAAAAGTTTTGAGATCCTGCATGGCTAGCAGGAGAACAATTTGCTCAATGAAAGACAACCATGCCTTGGATTGAAAGGTCTATGCATACGGATGCACCTCAACACATGCCCTTCCTTATTACCACTCTGCGGAAACTATTTGTAAGACATCCCCTTGATTTTTCCTAAGAGTTAGAAGGACTCTTCTACAGCTCAACAAGGACAGCTCCCATAAGTCCAGAGCCAGATGTAGCCCACAAAGTTTCTCTTTAATAGCCTTCAGTACATTGACATCTTCATCTAGATCACCTAAATTACCTCTCATTAACAAGATTGCTTTGCTACTACATGCAACAGTTGTTGCATGTGAGGAAGCAAGAAACTAGTATGACAATTCGTCTAATACTTGATGTGCAATATCACAATACCAAGCAATGGCACAATGAATAGACAATGTAAGGACAACATACAACCAATGTCACAAGAATAAAATAAGAGATACCAAATTAACGAGATTCAACTAAGAACAAGCCTACATCCACAGGAGAACAATGCTTCACTATATCATGGGGAAAAACAAAAGTACAAGAGTACAAGAAATCAGCATAAAGCTACAAGAGGATTACTAAACTCTATGGTCTTAATCCCATGTTAAAAACAAGGATCTTACCTTGCTTTAATGAGATCAAGCAAGAACAAGAGCTCTCCTCTACACTTTCTTCACTCTTTCCACTCTCCAAATACAATACAAGAGAACTCACCCTCCCTTTCTCTCTGTTTTTTTTTTCTTTTCTAACCCAACATCCAACAAACATAACCCTATATCAACAATACCGTAGGATTAAAAGAGATCAAGATTTGACTTCATCCCAAGGATAGCAAGCCAATATTTAACAACAGCTTCTATAGTTGAAGATTTAATGTGTGAGGTAGGCAAGTGGAGATGAGAGCATGGATCTCTCGTAAGTTAAGGCAACAACTCCATCAACTCTTGCCATCCCCAAAAATCCTCTTTTCTTTCCAAATTGTTGATAACCAACAAGAAAGGGATGTCTCTCATCAAATTTTTGTGCACATTCCTAATAGCTTCTTCCTCCGCCTCCTCCTTGTTTGCCCAAAGAAAATTCATTCTCTGCAACCACATCTACATCTACACCGAGCAAGGGAAGCAACCTCATATAATTCTGACAAATGTATCTTGCTTTACCTCCCACCCAAAGAACCATCTTATATCTTTCATAAACCATGTAAGCAAATTCGAGCCAAAGCCCAGTCTTTTTTAATGCGAGTCATCGATAACTAAAGCAAAACCATTCCCAAACTGCAATCCAATGGAGCTCTCTATTCTCTCTTGCCAAACTCATTGTAATCTAATCTCATCATCATCGTCGCCATCATCATCATCAAAATCCTCCCATATTGTAGGCTTCTTGCCTTTCCTTGATACATCCTCAAATATCTTCCTTCATCTTTCTCCAATCATATGTGGATTGTAGTCATTGCTCCTCAGAACTTCATCCTCCCCTTTCTCTTCCGCATCTCCAAACAATAATGACTCAAGCTTAAACAATTATGTCTTCCTTCCAACAAAACTAACATTCCTTGGGAAAGGGAACTCATTTGCAACAAACTCCACCCACCTTCTCACCTTCTCCAGAGTGCCTTTTCTTCCAAACATTGTCCTAAGGATTCGAACAACCCCTAAGATGCAACTTCTCATTTTATCATCTCTCACCACAAGCTTGACATCAACATGAGCGAGGTCATTCATAACCTCCGTATGGTCCTTCTCAATCCCTTTATAGTAGATCCAACACAAATCACCTCGTTTTCCTATAGGTTCATCCTCCTATCCATGATATTAGAATGCCTGTAAAAGATTTGGGGACGCTATGAGTTCATATAAGAGAAAAAATACAGAGAAGAAAAGAAGAAGGAGATATTCCCGAATGGAAATAATTAAAAAAAAAAAACAAAAAGAAAGCGCAAAATCAATCTCTGTACATTTGCATTGTATATTCAAGTTTGGAAGCAAAAAGGGAAAAGGTGCCAATGCAAAATCTCAGTAGATTTGCATTCCATGACCGTGACATTAAAGATTTGCATTGTCTTTGAGTTTGGAACCAAATAAAAAAAAAAAAAGAGTACCTAGGCAAAATCTTTGTAGATTTGTATTCCATGGCTATGTCTTCCTTTTCTTATCTCTCTATATATACACCTTTTCTTTGTTCTTTCTTCTCACATGCACACTCATGGATGCAAGGCTCCTCTTGCTCCTTTTCCACTCGGTTAGGCTCCAAAATGCATGCTTGATGGCTATTGTGAGGGCTGCCATGGACATTGCCACCATAGGGATGGTCATGTTGACGGTGAGGGAGTCATCAAACTCTTGTAGTATAGAGGAGTTAGGGTGTCTTCAGAGTGGGAAGTTAATTCCTATCTTGCTTAAGTTGACTCTAACCGAGTGCTTACCAAAGGGCATCATGAAGAGAGGAATGATCTGTGGGAGAAACAAGGTGGTCCGTATTGGACATCTTATGGAGGGATTGAGAAGGAATAGACGGAAGTCATCAATGGCCTCTCTCATGTTGATGTCAAGCTT
Source organism: Dioscorea alata (assembly GCA_020875875.1). Classification (NCBI taxonomy): domain Eukaryota; kingdom Viridiplantae; phylum Streptophyta; class Magnoliopsida; order Dioscoreales; family Dioscoreaceae; genus Dioscorea; species Dioscorea alata. Next base: position 28,653,201 of record CM037023.1, on the reverse strand, counting down.
GAGCTGAGAGAGGATAATATAGGGAGTTGCAACTTGGCAGTTGTTAAAATCCTTAGGGTGATGTCGGGAAAAAAAAAGCACTATGGAGAGGGTGAGAAGATGGGTGGAGTTTGTTGCAAAAGAGTTCCCTTTCCCGGAATCCTAGTTTTGTCGAAAGGAAAAGAGAATTGATTGAGCTCAAGTCACTGTTATCTGGAGATGTGAAAGGGAAAGAAAAGGATGAAGTTGAGGAACAATGACCAAAATTCAAGTATGATTGGAGAAAAAATATGACAATCTTTGAGGATATAGCGAGCAAGGGTAAGGAGCTTGCTGTATGACATGATGATGATGATGACGATGATGATGAAGATTGGATTACAAGGAGTTTGGCAAGGGAGGATGAGAAACTCCATTGAACTGCAGTTTGGGAATGACCTTGCTTTAGTTATTGATGACTCCGACATCAAAAAAATTGGGCTTTTGCTCGAATTTGCTTATTGGGTTTCCCAAAGATATAAGATGGTTCTTTGGGTGAGAAGTGAAGCAAGATACATTTGTCGAAATTATATGAAGTTACTTCCCTTGCTTGGTGTAGATCTAGATGTGGAGAATGAACTTTCTTTGAGCAAATAAGGAGGGGCTAAAAAGTTTACAGATATCGAGGGAGAAGCTATTGGGAAGGTGCATAGAGAGTTGATGAGAGACATCCCTTTCTTATTAGTCATCGACAACTTGGAGAAAGAGGAGGATTAGTGGGATGGCTGGAATGTAATGAAGATATTGGCATTGGCTTGATGACGAAACCCACTGTAATGGATATGAGAGACGTGGGCAGAAGGAAATAAGAAGGAAAGGATGATAAATAATAAATTTCTTCCAAACAAGAAGAGTCTATTTTAGCAAGTATTTTCTTTACAATTATGAGTTATTAATTTTAGCTTTCCTATTTCGACAATAATAATATCCTATATAACCTCTATTTAAGAGGATGATTAAGAGAAAATAAAGGCAAAATAATATTTTGTTTGAATGATGGAGGATTAAGACTCTCCATCTTAACAATTCTAAGGTTAGGAGCTACATTCAACAAATTCCAAGGCTGGGAGCTCCTTTTAACGAGTTTCATATATTGTCAAAAATAGGTTCTTCATGAGGCAAGAATCACAACAAAGGAAAAACCCATTTATCGAAGAAGATTTTTTCACGCATCTCCACATGAGTTGATCCTTAACCAGGGGACATAACACCCATGTTCTCATCTCCACTTGCTCAGCTTATGCATTGAATCTTCGGTCTCAGAAATTGTTGCATTTATCTAGTAGTAAAGCAATGTTGTTGATGAGTGGTAGTTTAGGTGATCTCCTAGCTAAAGATGTTGATATGTTGAGGGCTGTTGAAAAAAAACTTGGAAGGTTATATCGGACATTGGGACTTATGGGTGTTCTCCTTGTCAACTCTTAGAAAAAAAAAATCAATAGAACGCCTTATAAATAACTACTATGGAGTGCCAACAAGGAAGAACATGAGCTAAAGCATAACCCATAAGCATAGGACATTTCATCCTAAGACATGGTGTCTTTTATTAAGCAAATTGTTTTCCAACTAGCCACGCAAGATCTCAAATATTTCCTCAATTCACTTCCACTCTAAACCATTTATGGGTTGCTACCAAGGCATTAGAAGCCACGGAAGACTTGTTTTTATTAAAGGGTAATAATTTTTCCAATGAATCACCTATTCACATTGTTTCCCATATAGACAATAAGTTTACATGATTGAGAGCCACTCTTCTAGAATCATGGCCAAAACTCATGATACGAGGTAGAGTATTCGATATCGAAAAGCAACTCTACAAGATAGCAGTGAATATTAAAGAAGTTATTTGTGGATGAGAGCATCTTGGGATAAAAGCCACTCATTAGATAATGGAAAAACTGATAAGACACCAGTCAAACTTTTGAATTATTTATGAATTGAGTACCATTGAATATAAGTTGAGTTTCTCAAAGATACTTTAAAATTTACAAGATACTTCATGCATGAAGTTAAAAACTTTCTCAATTTATTTTATTGTTTTTGTTGGAAAATAAACTTAGTTTTGGAATATAAAATATATTATTATTATTATTATTATTATTATTATGAGTATTGGAATATGAAAAGGTAGTGGGCTAGTGATGGGTAAGTTGTTGGTCTTGGTAATGAGAATTGTAAATGCTCCTTGAAAGTCTTTCCAACGTTTAATTAATGTATTCAAGTGTGTCTTCAAGAAAAAGTATGATATAATGAGAAAAAAAAAAAAAGAAGAAAAGAGAGAAATAGACTATCCAAAACAAAACTATTATCTCTTGGTGAGCCTTCCAAGAAGTGGTATCAGAGACCTTGTGATCCAAATGGCAAATGCGATGATGCAATTTCCGGTGCCCCGACTCAACAAAACCAACTATGACAATTGGTGTATACAAATGAGAGCATTGCTTGGCTCTCAAGATGTTTGGGAGATGGTGGAGAAAGGTTATGAAGATCCTCAAGATGATGCAACTCTTTCGGCAAATCAAAGGCAAAGCCTACAAGATGCGAGGAAGAAAGATAGCAAAGCTCGCCATCTCATTTATCAAGGATTGGAGAAACCCGATTTTGAGAAGATTTCCCAAGCAACTACATCAAAGCAAGTATGGGAGATACTAAGGAACTCATGCAAAGGTGTTGAGAAGGTGAAGAAAATTCGTCTCCAAGCACTTCGAGCTGAATTTGAAGCATTGAAAATGAGGGAGTCCGAATGTATTTCGGATTATTTTGCTAGAGTCATGGTGGTTGTCAATCAACTAAAGAGAAATGGTGAGAAGATTGTGGACACTCGAGTAACAGAGAAAATTCTACGCTCGTTAGATGCCAAATTCGATTACATAGTGGTTGCTATTGAAGAATCCAAAGATGTGGAGTCCATGTCCATTGATGAACTCATGGGTTCTTTACAAGCTCATAAGCAAAGGTTCACCAAGAAGAAAGAAGAACCTTTGGAGCCAATGCTTCAATCCAAGCTATCTTTGAAGGAAAAAAGGAAGGACTTTAAAGGAGGTCACAGCCAAAGCCAAAGCCAAAGCCGAGGTGGACGAGGTTATGCTCGAGGTTTTGGACGTGGACAAGGACGAGGAGTTCTGACACACCAAGATGAAGATGAATGCCAAAGTTCAAGAGGACGAGGAAGAGGAGCATATATAAGAGGAAGAGGAAGACATAGCAAGCATATGTTCAATGCTATAAATGCAAGAAGTTTGGCCATTATTCTTCGGATTGTTGGTATAATGAGAATAACAAAGTTGATGTGAAGGCTAATCTTGTTGAAAAGGATGAAGATGGCGTTCTATTGCTAGCATACAAAGGAGAAGAAGAAAGCAAGCAAGAAGTTTGGTATCTTGATACAGGGGCAAGCAATCACATATGTGGACGAAGAGACATGTTCTTTGAGCTTGATGAAATAATGGATGGGCAAGTTACTTTTGGTGACTCTTCAAAGATCTTGGTCAAAGGCAAAGGTAAAATCTTGATAAGGTTGAAAAATGGGCAACATCAATTCATCTCAAATGTCTACTATGTTCTGGACATGAAGACTAACATCTTGAGCTTGGGACAACTTTTGGAAAAAAAGCTATGATATACACATGAAAGATCGTAGTCTCTTCCTAAGAGATGAGAGAAATGTTCTCATAACAAAGGTTGGAATGTCAAAGAATAGAATGTTCATATTGAACATAAAAAGTGAAGTGGCTAAGTGCTTGAATGCATGTATGAAGGATACTTCATGGCTATGGCATCTTCAGTATGGTCATCTAAACTTTGATGGTCTCGAGCTATTATCAAGCAAAGAGATGTTGAGAGGCTTGCTATTCATCAATCATCCATAGCAACGTTATGAAAGTTCCGTTCTTAGGAAGCAATCTAGAAGGAGTTTTCAAAAAGAAGCATCTTATTAATCAAGGAAGCCACTACAACTTATTCAAGCCGATGTTTACGGGCCAATCATTCCTACCTCATTTGGTAAGAACCGGTATTTTCTCACTGTTATAGATGATTTTAGTAGGAAGACATGGATTTACTTCTTGAAGGATAAGTCCAAAGTTTTTATGGCTTCCAAGAAGTTCAAAGCTTACTTCGAGAAGCAAAATGGTCTTCCTATCAAAGCTTTGCGTTCCGATCATGGTGGGGAATTTACTTCCAAGGCTTTTGAAGTATTTTGTGAAGAACGAGGAATACGACGCCATCTTACGGCTCCATATTCTCCTCAACAAAATGGAGTTACCAAGGAAAAGAATCGAACCATATTAGACATGGTTCGAAGTATGTTGAAGAGTAAGAACTTGCCAAAGGAGTTTTGGGCAGAAGCCGTTGATTGTGCCATCTACTTGCTTAATAGATGCCGCACAAGAAGTCTAGAGAACAAGACTCCTCAAGAGGCATGGAGTGGATTGAAGCCAAATATCTCACTTGAAAGTGTTCGGGAGCATTGGGTAAGTTGTTGGTCTTGGTAATGAGAATTGTAAATGCTCCTTGAAAATCTTTCCAACGTTTAATTAATGTATTCAAGTGTGTCTTGTAACAAGAAAAAGTATGATATAATGAGAAAAAAAAAAGAAGAAAAGAGAGGTTCTATTATCTTCTTCATCTTCTTCTTCTCTATATTCTTGTGTGTGAGAGAAAGACTATTCACCATAAAAATATTATCTCTTGGTGAGTCTTACAAGAGTTTTAGCAACATTTGTTCCATCTTTGCTCTTATGGTCGAGATGTTTATGTGCTTTGTTTGGCTATTTGTCAAGGTGGTGTCTTGTAGTGAGTGGTGGGTTTGATAGATTATAGCAATTATTGCTGGTTTTTGTTTATTTCATCATAATGCCAATTATTGTTTCTTTGATGCCAATATCTACTTCCATATATTCCTCCTTATTCTTTTTCTTAATATCTACCAAAACAAAAACCTCCTGAAAATCTCTCTTCCCTTGTACAAGGAAAAGGAGAAATTAAAATCAGCGATTCTATATAATCAGCTTTTTTTGTTTGTGTAATGTCTATTTAGTCATCTTTCATCACTTGCTAAATATTGGTCATTTGATTCTATTCAAAGAATGTTATGGTGTCAATACCAAAACAAGGACTCACTGATAGGTGGGGCTGAAAGCAAGGGATAAGAAAAAAAAATTCATCCAACAAAGCAATTATTAATGAAAATAGTGCAATAATCTAACCACAATTTGAACTAATAGTGCCTTTACTTTTTCCAATTTATCCTTTTAGTCACTCACTTTAAATTGTAACCTTTCAGTCCCTATTTTTAATGGTATAGGGTTAGAGTTTAAAATTTAGGGGGATTGACCTAGCTAAATTAAAATTATAGAGGGACCAAATAGTTACAATTCAATGTAAATTGACTAAAAGAGTAAGTTTGGAAAAATAGACGGAATTATACCCATATAGTGTTATAACCGAGCACATTTGTCATACCCCATGTTTCAAATTACTAAATTTCTTTTATAAATTTTATATAGGTTTTTATAATTTTTTATAACGTTTTCCAACTTATAATGATTTTTAAAATAAGAGAATTTTGAAATTCCAATATTTTTTTAAAATAACATATTAAATCTAACCACTCTTAACACTTCCACCTAGGTTGTTCATATAGCATAAGACAAGTTATTATAACATCAACTTAAATATATAAATAAATAAATAGTAAAGATTTTACTATCGCCTTAGGGGGGCCACGCTAGCACCGGGGGAAAGGTGGGCGGGGGCACGGGTTTCAGCCTCATCTAGCTAGTAGTTCCCCATTGGTTCAGCCCCTCGATGGTGTAATTTGTTTTTAATAAGTTTGTGGTTTATCATAATGCCACGGAAGAAAATGTTTTCGGTGATATTTGATCTTAAACCCTCCATCATTGGAAACATGGAATTTGAAACATCGACATATTTAATGTTGTTTCTCCTTTGGTTATAAATAGTGAATTGTTCTTGATTAACATTTTAGACTATGATCCATATTGATAGCTACAAGAACTATACCATTATCAGCATAATACAGCTTAAACTCCTCGAGTATGTATTCCACGTCATTACCTGATCACAAACTCTTTAATTTTAAACTTGTCTCACTCTCAACCATAGCCTTCCAAGTCATTAACGCAAAATAAACTTCATGCTTATGTTTGACAAAATAGATCAATACCTTTCTATTTGAGTAATCAATGATATAGTAATCAAAGCCTCCAGAAGTAGCAACTGTAGAAGGTCCCATATGTCTATATATACCAACCCCAATTTGGTAGGCTTTAACCTTTAGGCATTTTCCAATCATTGCCAGCCATCATGGATTCTCTTCTATCTTGTAATGCTTAATCACTCCTTGCATTTGGAAGTCCAATACAAAGTTTTTATATCAACATCGATAAATTTGGCATGTATATACATATAGCAGGATATTGTTACATGAATAACAACCATTACATTCATGCCTACACAATATTTCAACAAATGATAGAGGAAAAAAACAAAAAATTAATTTAACCTCCTCAACTTCAGGGATGCAATTTTAAATGGAACTTGTATCTAATCTACAATCAAATGTCAAAGCAACGATGAAAGCAAATGATTTAGCAAAAACACAACATAGTTTAACTTAAATTCAGAGAGTATGAATAAGAAGTTGTTTATTAAGGTTGCATAAAATAAGAGTTACACACATATTATTTAGTACAAGCTAGTAGATTCAATTGCATGATTCACGTCACAAAATGATACATTACTAACCAAATGCACTTCTATACTTCAAAAAATTTAACAAGTGATAAAAGATAACTAGAGAATACTCAAGAGAACCTGATTCCATGAAACGATTAACAATAATTTCTCCACCTTTCTCTTATGTGCAAGAAGACACTTCCAAAAATGTCGCATCTTAGGATCCTCAAGAGAATACTGATTAGACATATGTTACAAACAACACAAATATATATATAACAAAAACTTCCACTATAACCAAATGAAAAAAAAAAACAGCAATAATTCTCACAATCCATTAATCCCGCCATTCCAAGGCACCACCTCAACAAAGAAACCGAACAAAACACATAAACATCTTCAATATCAAAAGAAAGGCTAAGCAAATGTTATTAAAACAATGAAATAAATCATGAAAACTTTAATTTCAAGCAAGAAGTATCTTGTAAATTTTATAGATATATTTGTAATACTCAACCTATATGTTGTAGAAACTCAATTCATAAATAATTCAAAATTTGACCGGAGTCTTACCAATTTTTCTATCATCCGGAGAGTAGTCTCAGAATGCTCATCACCATAAATAACCTCTTTAATATTCAATGTTGTCTTGCATACTTGCTCCACAATATCATATAATCCACTTCGTCTCATGAGTTTTGGTCTTAATTCTTGAAAAGTAGCTCTTAGATGTGCAAACTCATTGTACTGAGAATCAAATTGCACAGGTTATTTGTTGCAAGAATTACCATTTTCGAATAGAAGCAAGTATTCCATGGTTTCCAAGGCCTTAGTGGTAACCCACAACAGCTCTAAAACACAAGTAAATTAAGAAAAAGATTTGAGCTCCTCGATGGCCAGTTGTAGAACAATTCATTTAATGAAAACAACCATGCCTTGGACTGAAAGATCAACAACTGAAGGATTATTGCCAATTTTGAACAACAAAAAGCATGGTTTGAGTGCTCTTGGATAGGCCCTTTTGTGCAAATTGCTTCACAACATAAGCATTATTAGCATGGTCGGTGTTACATACATAGAACTTAATGATGTCATTCACATAAATGTATCCTATTTTTGTCTAATGAAGGGTTATACACGGAGCCTCACCATAATATCAACCAATTCATCTTCTTAACTCAACATTATCAGGCTACCTCACGCACATTCAAGGGAACCTAAGTCAACAATTTTGTTCAAAAAAAGGCTGCCTAGACTCTCTTTTTAAATCTCCTTCCTAGCTTGAGCTAACAGACACTAGGACAGGTGTAGGAGAAACCCATCTGCTTGACTGTATCATCCTCAAACCTAGCTTCTTAGGCTTCTCAGTTTGATCAAAAATGGAGAAATAGAAATTCAACATTCTAACAAGAAACAGGTTGAGCCTCAGCACAATTTCACAATTGTTACCACACTGCGGCAGCTGTCTCTAAGGCATTCCATTGATTTTGTCTAAAATTTTACAAGGACTAATCTGCCAATCAGCAAGAACAGCTCCCACGAGTGCCACAACTAGATGTAGCCTACCAAGTTTCTGTTCAATAGCTCTCAATGCATCGACATCTTCAACTAAGATATCACCAAAACTACCTCTTATCAATGGCATTGCTTCACTACTATGTAAGTGTGAAAACTTTTGGAGCCGAATGTTCAGTATGAAGCATGTGAGTGGAGATGAGAACATAGGTCTTTCCACCAAACCGAGGTAACAACTCCATCACATTCCTACCATCCCACCAATCCACCTCTTTTTCTAAATTGTCGACAACCAATAAGAAAGGAATGTCTCTCATAAGCTCTATCCACACTTTCCTAATAGCTATAGGAAAATACTATCCATATAACATGCAAATAATACAAACATGTACAGAAATCAAACTTGGCATGCGCAGAGTCCTACAAGAGATGATTGTAAAGTCAAACTTAGCATGTCACTGCTTAGGGGCTTGCTTCAGTCCATAAAGAGATTTTACAAGTTTGCAAACCTTTTGCTTTTGTCCGGGGACAACAAAGCCTTCAGGTTGCTCCAGCAAGTTTCTTCCTCTAAATCACCAATAAAGCAGTATTTACATCCATCTGATGGATTTCAAGACTGAAAGTAGAGGCAAGTCCTATAAAGATCCTAATGGTGGTAGTGCTGGTTACTGGCAAGTAGGTGTCAAAGTAATCAAGTCCCACATTCTGTTTGAACCCTTTTTAAACTGACCTGGCTATGAACTACTCAATAGATCTATCAGGTCACAATTTCTTCCTGAAAACCCATTTGCAACCCAAAGCTTTACTCCTACGAGGTAAGGAATTAAGTATCCAGGTATGGTTACTCATGACTCAGTAGTACCCATCATCTACAGCTTTTTTCCAGAATACTGAATCAACAAAAGCCATAGCCTCCGGATAAGTGGTATGAGTATGCTTAATCATGAAGGTGACAAAATCATCACCTAGATTCCTTTCCGCTCTTCCTCTCTTGCTTCTTCTAGATTCTTATCCAAGAATAGGAACTGACACAGAAGTGGAGGTAAAGGTCAAAGATACAGAAGGAGTGGGACTGGAGGCTAATCTCAGAGGGAAGATGTTCTTAAAGTAGATAGTGTCTCTAGCTTCAATGATGGTGTTTTGAGCTATCTCACTCACCTCTGAATTAATAACTAGGAATCTCCCAACATTCTTGTCTAGAGCATACCCTACAAACACTGCATCTAGGGTTTTGGGACCTATCTTCTTGGTTCTAAGATCCCGGATTTAAACCTTAGCTAGACATCTCCACATTTTGAAGTAGTTGAGCTGTGGGGCTCTTCCTATTGCAATTTCATAGGGTGTTGTGCTATGGTTCGTAAAAGGAATCCTATTCAGAAAAAAGCAAGCTGAGAGCAAAGCCCTCCACCACAAGTTCTTAGATACACCAAAACTTAATAACATGGCATTTATCATGTCCATTAATATCATGTCTTTCCTTTTAACAATCCCATTAGACTTAGGAGTGTAAGGAGCTGTAAATTCATGCACAATCCCATTCTGTTCACAGAATGAAGTCATAGAATTCGAAGTATACCCTCCACCTCTATCAGATCTAAGAACCTTAATGGTCTTGCCTAGGTAGTTCTAAGCTTCGGCTTTGAAAATCATGAACTTGCTAAGGACTTCATCTTTGGATTTGATCAGGTAGATATAACAGAATCGGGAAAGATCATCGATAAAAATAATGAAATAACGATTATCCGCTTTGGTAGGAGGCCTACAAGAATCACAAATATCGCTGTGGATCAAATAAAAAGATCAGAGTTTCGATTGATGTGTTGGAAAAGTTTACTGGGTAATTTGGCCTCAACACAGATTTGACATTTACAACCTTGATCAATCTTGGATTTAGGAATCAGTTCAAGGTTCATCAATCTTGACCTAATCTTCCATGCCAAATATCACAAGACTCAACATCCAAGACAACACATAAAAAAAAAGGATAATCAGAACTTTCATTCACAGATAAATCAAAAGGTTCACAAAGATTGTGTTTGAATATTCCACAAGGTACAAAACATTTACCAATAAAAAGATTACTTCCACAGATTACAAAATGGTTTGACACAAGTACAATTTTATAACCGGACTAAATCAAAAGGAACCATTGATAAGATTTATCCAAATGTCACGTACATGCTAAACGCCTAACAGGGTGAAATTTTTCCAAAAGTCATCTTCAAATCAATTCATCCTTTCCCTACCACATGTGCTACCGACCAGTTTCCAAGAGTCAAATCCTCCACTTTAGACCAAATAAGTGGAGAACAAGAAACGTTCAGCACAAACATGGACATTACCAACAAAATCAAGAAACCACTGTAGGTTTTGACAAGTGAAATTGACAGAAGGAATAAAGGAAATTGACCTAAAGAAAGTCCCATAAACACATTTACTTGCGGTTTGGGTAGACCAGGAATTTTTTTTAAATAGGTTCAGCCTTGCAGAAGAAGCAATCACGAGCGACATGGTTTGTCCTACCACAAACAAAACAATGTTTAGGATTTTTTTCAACAGGTTTAGGAGCAAAGGATTTTGGTTGCTGAGAGTTTTGAGAATGTGAGTAGGTTGGCTTGCCCTTGGCTTTAAAGGGTTTCCCTAATGGAAAAACTAGTGACCTCTATAAAAAGAGTGGGAACTCCTAAAGCTCTTAGAACTATTAGAGATACCACTATATATGCTCAGACAGATAGATACGGTCATTGTGAGAAAAACTATGCCTTCGACTGTAAAAACAACTAAAGGATTATTGCCAATTTTGAACAACAAAAAGCATGTCGTCCATGCATGGTTTGAGTTCTCTTGGATAGGCCCTTTTGTCCTAATTGTCGATCTTGCATGCATAGAACTTAATGATGTCATCCACATAAATGTATCCTATTTTTGTATAATGAAAGGCAATATACGGAGCCTCACCATAATATCGGCCAACTCATCTTCTGAACTCTTAACATTATTAGGCTACCTCACACACATTTAAGAGAATCTAAGTCGACATTTTTTCGGAAAAAGGCTGCCTAGACTCTGTTTTCAAATATCATTCCCAATTAGCGCTAGCAGACACCAGAACTGGCATAGGAGAAACCCATCTGCTTGACTGTATCATCCTTAAGCCCAACTTCTTAGGCTTCTCAGTTTAATAAAAAATGGAGAAATAGAAATCCAACATTCTAACAAGAAACGGGTTCAGCCTCAGAACAATTTCACAGTTGTTACCACACTGTGAAAGCTGTCTGTAAGGCATTCCATTGATTTTGTCTAAAAGTTTACAAGGACCGATCTGCTAATCAGCAAGAACAGCTCCCACGAGTGCCACAACTAGAGGTAGCCTACCAAGTTTCTGTTCAATATCCCTCAACGCATCAACATCTTCAACTAAGAGATCACCAAAACTACCTCTCATCAATGGCATTACTAAGCTACTACATAAGTGCGACAACTTTTGGAGCCGAATATTCAATATATGAGGCATGCGAGTGGATTTGAGAACATGGATCTTTCCACCAAGCTGATGTAACAGCTCTATCACATTCCTACCATCCCACCAATCCTCCTCCTTTTCTAAATTGTCGATAACCGGTAAGAAAAGAATGTCTCTCATCAACTCCTGCGCACCTTCCTAATAACTGTAGGAAAACACTATCCGTATAACACGCAAATACCACAAATATGTACTGTAGAGATCAAGAAGAATTCATCTATCACAAATTGCAATTGTACAAATCAAAGATATAATTTTCAACAAGCATGAAAATTCAGCAATAATTAAAATAAAAGTTTAGAAATCTCCAGCCTAGGGTAGACGTGCGTAAGCAATGTCTTAATGCTGAATTGACCTCCTCATGTAGTATGTTCATGAGTCACTCCAAGTGCCAAGATACATTATCCCCCGGGATGGATAAACTTGTCACCTAGCACGTTTGGCAATGAAGTTTCCAGTTGCGGAAACACCAAGTTCAAGCTATGACAAACCAGAGAGTGAAAGATGATGATGACACCAAGGTTTTCCAAATGTACAAAGCTCACAACCAGAAAAAAACAAAGTGGAAGATGAATAATGTCACTACGGCTAAGCTTACAAGAAATGATGCATATATACCAGTTGGTTCCTCAATTGGTAGATTTCTATCCGTTAGGAAGATCAATAGCAGGGAATAACACTATTGCTAAGATGCAAAAACCCAAAAAAAATTAAGACATGAAGCAAAGACAACCATTCATCCGGACGGGCAAGCGTACTTGTGGTGTAAAACATGGCCTAATGCTCTCTTAAAATCCTAATCAATACAAATGTAATATATAAAGTGACCAAAGTTCTTCAAATCTGATGTGGGACTTAACAAAATAAAGTAACAAGGTTTGAGTGTACTAGACATGTGGGATCATTCGGAGACTGACAGGAAACAAAACAACGAATAAATAACTCAAATTGTAGACTCCGTAGGACCCACTCCTTTGCCTTTGTACCTGCATAAGTGCCCCTACTCCTTTGCTCAAAAAAAGTCGACTCTCCGCAACAACATCTTCATCAACACCAAGCAAGGGAAAGCAACTTCATATAATTCCAACACAAAGAACAACCTTATATCTTTGGGAAAACTTGTAAACAAACTTGAGCAAATGGTCAGTTTTTGTAATGGAGTCACAGATAACTAAAGCAAGGACATTCCGAAACTGCAATTTAATAGAGTTTTCATTCTTCGCTCCCAAACTCCTTGTAATACAAGGTCATCATCATCATGCCATATATTGGCTCCTTGCCCTTCCTCACTACATCTTCAGATTCCTCACGTCTTTTTCCTTCAATCAAATTTGGATTCTGATCACTGCTCTTAACAATTTCACCTTTTCGTCTCCCTCTCACTTCTCTAATTAACAGTGACTCAAGCTCAAACAATTTTTTCTTCCTTCCAACAAAAATAGTGTTCCTTGGGAAAAAGAACTCCTCTCAAGTAAACCCTACCCACCTTCTCACCTTCTCCACAGTGTTTCTTAATCCCAGCATCGTATGAAGGATTTAAATAACCACTAAGATGCAACTCATCATCATGTTATATTCTTTCAACTCAAGCTTGAAATCAACACAAAAGAGGCCATTGATGACTTCCATCCACTCTTTTTCGATCCCTCCATAAAATGTCTAACATGGTCCACCTTGTTTCTCCAAAAGACCACATTTCCTCTTGAAGATGTCCCTCGGCAAACACTCACGTTGCCTCAATCCGAGAAAAATGGGTATCAACTTCCCACTCTCCAAAAACACAGGTAACTCCTCATCACTGTACGGTTTGGAGAATGCCCTTGTCATCACCACAACCATCCCTACTGGGAAGTGTCCATGGCGGCCCCTGCAACAGCCAAGGATGTGCATCCCGGAGCCAGCTCTAGCCAAACAACGAGCAAAAAAATCTCCGCATCTTGAATTCTGCGTGAAGCCACTTCACGACATGTGTCTCCGAAGGAGAAAGCATGCAGGACTCAATGAACAAGATGCCTGTGAGAAGCCGAGGCATATGATAGGATTTTGAGAAGCTCCAAAGTGTGAAACCATTATTCACTAAAGTGTCACTCCCACAAAAACGTTTCTGAATAAATGCTAGAAATTTCTTTCTTACATATCCACATTCCCTAGCGAAGAAGAATGCTTTACAACAGCTATTGGATGTATCTTTTCCAAGTAATGAGAAGTTCATACGTGTCAAACGGGAGTTACACGACGATGGCAATCCTCATTTGGATGTTTTAATACAATTAGAAGGAAAGCCAGATGTGAAGGCGTATATTGAAAAAAAAAATGATTACATAGATTGGGGTGTATTTAAGATTGATGGCAGATCATCGGCATAAACACTTGATAAATCATGTCTTCCATCCCTCGAAGATCAACCATTAATCTGAAATACACCCCAAACTATGTAATCACCCTCCTTTTCAATATACGCCTTCACATCTGAGATAGATTTGACACTCTGCACGTTCAGATGGAAGACGAGTGATGATACAAGTACCTTCAAATCAAATAACCTTGGATTAGTCAGTTGTACACATCCTTCTAGTTGTATTAAAACATGCAGATGAGGATTGCCATCGCCGTGTAACTCCCGTGCAACTCCCGTGCGACATGTATGAACTTCTTGTTACTCGGAAGACATACATCAGGTAGCCGTTGCAAAGCATTCTCCTTCGCCTGAGAAATCATAAAAATGATGAGTGATCTATGGGAGAAAAAAATGGCCAATGTTGGACCTCATATAGAGTATGGAGGAATTAAGAAATGGATGAAGGTCATCAATGGCCTTTCTCGTATAAATGTGACGTTTGAGGTAGAGGATGAGGAGCACCATTGAATTATAGTTTTGGAATAGCCTCGCTTTAGTTACCGGTGATTCGCATTGGACAGACTGAGCTACTAATAATACTTATGTTGTGGCTCAAGCAATCAGCACAAAAGTGTCTATCCAAGAGCATTTTGACTATGCATGGGCAATAGGCTTTTGGCTATTCAAATTCAATAATAATCATTCAATTATTGATCTTTGTATTCAAAGCATAGTTTCCTTCATTAAGCGAATTGTTCTACCACTACCCATGCGGGATCTCAAAGATTTTTCTCAATTCACTTGTATTTTAGAATTCTTGCGGGTTGTCACCGAGGTCATAGAAACCATGAAAAACTTATTTTTATCTAATGCTGATAGTTTTTCCAAACAATCACCTGTACAATTTGACCCCAATCTGTGCAATGAGTTTGCACATATAAATGCTACTCTTCTAGAATCAAGGGAAAAACTCATGATAGAAGGTGGATTATACGATATCACAAAGCAACTATGCAGGACAACACCGAATATTGAGAAGGTTATTTGCCGATGATAGCATTCTAAGACAGGCTACTCACCAGATTATAGAAAAATTGATAAAACTCTAGCCAAACTTTTGAATTATTTATGAATTGAGTTTCCATAGCATATAGGCCAAATATTACAAAGATACCTGCAAAATTTACAAAATACTTTATGCTTGAAGTTAAAAGTTTTCTTGATTTCCTTCATTATTTTAATAGCATTTGCTTTGTCTTTCCTTTTATATTCAAGGTGTTTCTGTGCTTTGTCTGGTCATCTTTGTTAAGATGGTGTCTTAGAATGAGGGGATTGATGGATTTTGATAATTATTACAAGTTTCTCTTCATTCGAGCAAAATGCTAGTTTTTGTTTGATTGATCTCAATATCTATTTTTATTTATTCCTCCTTATTTTTGTAATATCTATCTAAATAGTAATCTCCTGAGAGTACGAAGATGCTACATTTTTCAAAATATCTTCTTGCACACAAAGAGAAGGAGAAACTCATGTCAATCATTCCATGGAATCATGTTTCCTTTTTTTTTCTGAAATGAATAAGGCTATTAAATCTACTGGCTTGTACAAAATAATATATGTAACTCTTATTGTATGCAATATTAATAAACATTTGTTGTTCATGCTTTCTGAATATAAGCTAAACAATGTTGTGCTTTTGCTAAATCATTTACTACCATCATAGCTTTCACATGTGATTGTAGACCAGATAGTGGCACAACTCTGGTTCAGGGAATTACATCCCTGAAGTTGAGGAAGTGTTCAATTAGTTCTATGTTTTTTTCCTCTATCTTTTTCAAAACTACATTATAGGCAAGACCGTGAAGGCTATTATTCAACTAACAATATCCTGCTATTTATATATACATGTCAAATTTATAGATATTGATAAAAAGTCTGCTTATGATGATGCCGTAGTAGATAGAAGAGAACCTGAAATGGCTGGCGATGAATGGGTAATTGCATTGATTATTTCACCAGCTTTAGAGGACCATGGCCCTTCTTAGAAGGATGCCAGCCTTCAATGTCTTAACATGGGAGACAGTAACCACCGGAAAACAATCTTCAAATCTCTGAACCACATGCAATTTCATAAAAGATGTTTGTCATTCATTAAATTGATTTTTAAGCTTATGAAAATGCTCAATTGATGAATAAAAATAAGTGACAATTTAAGCTATATAAGTTCACCAAATTGGTGTGGAGAGTTAGTAGGAGAGTGCACAAGAAATTACCAAGCAATAGGAATAGATAAGGAAAGTATTGCTCATCAATCAACATACAATCGCATACGGTCATGCCCATAATGACCAAACATCTAAGACAATTAGAATCAGTATCACCTACAGCAGGAAAAAAGATTGGATGGTAAATAAAGGTTACAAGTCTGCAAACCTGCAGGGAGGATTTGTGATTCTTGTCATGGCTGCAAAGCTTCGAAGCCAACACAGTATAATTTTTGTTGAAGCAGTAAACAAGGACCCACATAATTTCTCTATCCTGGCATTTTTTTTTTCACAGACAAGTGTGAGAAAGCCACAGTGAATGCCAAATAAAATTTAAAGCAAGGACACTGATGCAGCACTGGGAAAAGACCTGTTTCCAAACAACTCAAGGTGCAGGATCTTCCCAAAAGCATTAAGATAGTCTTCAACACATAATTATGCAAAATATTGCTCTCCTTATGTCAAGTGTTCATCATCTAAGCAACCACAGGTTGCACCAATTTTTGTGTCTCCACTGCCACATCTTCAACATTATCTGCTTGGGACTACCATTGGGCTTTATTTCAGGATCAAGCAGATTGCGCTATTTGAGCCCATGAAGTGTAGAATATCCTCTGCTCTCAACTGCAGAAGTGATTCAGTCATTGAAAAATTCAGTCCTCTTGCTTGCCACTAGAATACTGATCAAAATGTGCAGATGCTAAAAAATAGAGAAACACCATGGCTAAAAGCAAAATATAGAAACCCAAGTTTTTCAGCACATAGCATAGAGCTTACAAATTGTATCAAATGCTAGTAACATGCATGAAAAAGGAACACATTATTTCTCATGTTTCTTCCAAAACATTGATGGCCATTTGACATCTATAACGCTAAGAAGACAATAACTTCTCAAAAAGTTTATTGAAAGACCTTTTGCAGCCATTTCTTTGTCCATGTATGCTTGGCAGAACCCACCCTGGGCCTTTTTTTTTATTGTTCGTGATATAACATATCACCTCAAGCATAGACTGCATCTGCACATAAAGTTTCACACGTGAAGAAATTCATATCAAGATCTTGTAAAAGGAAAGCACTAACAAGATTCTTACTCTTTTACTATTGATCTTTGATTTTGCATCTTGCATGAGATTAGAATTTTTTAGCTCATTCACTCTGTTCTGAATGTCGAGGACAAAATCTTTCATGGCAGTGGGATCATCACCCCTTAGTTTCATTGCACAACCTGGTAAAAGGTAAAGAAAAAAATATAGATTGCATTATCAGCTAAGGAATAGTCTCAAAAGCAAAAAATGGGATAACTACTAACAAAAAGAACGGTAACAAATTTCATGGTTAGGAAAAAGTAAAGAAAAAACAACAGAGCTAGTAGCCACTATTCTCGTTCCTATTAACAAAAATAAATTAAATCCATAAAGTAGCTAAGCTCAAATAAGGCTAGCCTATAATATGTCTTCCTTAAATATTTATTAAGCAAACTATAGCATTCTTAAGAAAACAAAAACAAAAGGGTTGTAGGTGTTTGTAATTCAGTATCCAAACACCACATGAACCAGAAAGTATATAAATCAGCTCCTTTGTAGCATAACACTCTTAGAATTGACCATAAACCGAATTGCAGTAAAACAGGTTTTCTCACCATGCTTCGCACGTAGAGATCTCATACACAGTTATTTTGCATTTTATCCTAATAGGACTCAATTCCACTTCAATCATGTGAAAACACCAAAGATAATCATAATTAAGGAATAACAGAAGTTATATGTTTCATATTCAGAATTAAAACTATAAATAGCAAATCTCATTCCATCAGCAAGGAAATGAGATACTGAACAATCAATGCTGCTATGAAGACAAACCGTATCCAACAAGTCCCATAACTTAACAAGCATCAGCAATATTTAAATAATAAATTTCCCCATGTTAATTACCTATCAGTTGCCATATTTCAAATACTTCATCAATAATGCATTTTGATTTATGAATCTTGCATCTATTCAGAAGAATGCCCCCCTAATACTCTACCAGCTGGAGAAGATAAGCACAAGCATAACAAACAAGCCCAAAAGCGATTGATCTGCGAACATTGACGATTATAGACAACTAGGTTTGTAAAAAACTTAGAACCAATTGCTCTTCATTCTTAAAAACAAAGCATAAAATGGTCTTAACTGTCCGTTTCCATGAGCTCCTCTAGAACATAATGCCAGCTGAACTTCATCTCCAGTTATCTGACAAGCAACAATGCAGCCAATTGTCAACAGATAAGTTAGCAATATAGTGAAGAAGCTTAAATTTTCACACCTATCACTTAAACAGTCACATCTTTGGGTTCACAAGTCCCATGACTCAGATTCAAAGGAGAGCAAAATTTAAAAAAAAAAAGTGGCTGTAAGGAAAAAATTAATACTCGAAATTATGAATCAGCTACATACTTCACAGTTGCATCCTCATGAGGCTCCTCCTCAGCTAACTCATTATGCTTCTCAGAAACCCCCCTTGTCCAATTAACTCTGCAGTATTATCCTCTTTGAGACTCGTCTCTGAATCATTCCAGATTTTTTTTTTTTTTTTTTTTTTTGTTCTTTATACTTTTTAGACAACTCATTTGATGGAACTGCTTCCTCCTTTTGAAATTCCTCATCTGCATCTTCCTCACTATGATAAAAAAAAAATAAAAATAAAATAAAAAATGTATCCCTCAAGCAACGGATTAAATCCATCATCATCACCATCCAACAGTTTCAATACTCTGAGACTTACCCCCTTCAACTTCCGGTGCTTCTTTTTCATCATTGAGAGTTCAACAGAAATTCTGACCTTGAAACTAGCAGGCCTTTCTCATCATTTTTCTTCTTCGTCTTCTCGCCTCCATTCTGATTTGCATGTTTAACTACAAGATCAAGTCAAGTCCAAGTCTAAGTCCAAGTCTTAAACGTCTTCAAGAAACTGCATGGGAAGTAGGGAAAATCTAATTGCCTTGTGACTGAAATCCATAATGATAAAGATGTGGGATTGTTTGTATACGGTATACCTCTAAAAAAATAAAAAAAATAAAAAAAACATGTCTAGTGCAATATACGGCCTGGTGGTAAGACATTTTTTGTTTTTTAGGTGCGGAGAAGGCATGTACAAATTCCATTCAAAGCATCCTAGATAGCGCCTCTTCTGATGAGCATAGACTTTGGTGGATCCTCCATGCTCCCATTCATGTGGGCCTCAGAATTTTTTTTTTTTTCATTTGTAAAAGCATTCAAGCCCTGGATTCCCGGCCTCAATTTGTGCAAACTTTTGAATGAATTCACGAAGTCTTGTTTAATTTTTTTTTTTTTTTTTTTTTGTCTTCTTCTTTCGTCTTTGTTGAAGCCCTATTGTTTTGACATGGTAATCACTTTAACTTTTACTATTAATCTTTATTTAGTATATAATAAAAAAATAAATAGTATTTTTATCAATTTCTTTGTCATAGAATTTTATTCCTCTCAAAATTTAAAGAGTCGTATTTTTTTTTTGTTAAAATGATATTTTTGTCTTGTTTTAAATAATTATAGTAAATTATTTAAATAGGTTAATAGTTATATAAATTATTTTATTTAAATATTTAAATAAAATAATTACAGTGGATAATAATTAAAGGAATTTATTTAATAAAAATATATTTTTTTTTTAAAAGGTGGATATTTAATAATAATTTGTTGTTAATAGTTACATTAATTATTTTATTTAAATATTTAAATATAATAATTAACCATCATCGATTATTTTTACAAATTATTATAATAAATTATTATGCAATCTAGTAAATTTAATTATTATTAAACCCACCTTTTTATTTTACAATTTTTATTATTTATTATTTTTTTAAACTTCTTTTATTTTTAAAACACCCAACCTTATCTTTTAAAAACCATGAACCACGTTTCAGGATATTTTTATTTCAAAATTTAAATTATTGAATAGAGAAATTTCTTAGCTTTTTCTCTCTATTCATTGCTTCAGAGGTGTGGGTGGAAGGAACCCAAAGTTCACTGTGAGCGTGATGAGTCTATTAGTAGGTGTTGTCAATTACTCCACATGTTTCCACTTTCCATTATGTCCTTTGAATTGAGTTTTTTCCAATCTTCTTATTCATGCTTTCTTGGGGTGCGTGTGAAGATTGATTGTGTCTGGGTTTTGATTAATGTTTTGTTTTAAAAAAAAAGGGATAGCATAGAATTATGGCATAATTCGTGCATTATACCATAATTTTACATTTTCTAAAAATTATGTTATATTGGTTGTTTGGATATTTATATTAGAATACAAAATTATGGCATAATATAGGTATTATAGTATAAAAAAATATTCCACTAAGTGTGTTTAGAATAAATCTTGGGTGTGTTGTTGACTTTTAGGTTTCATTTGGATTGTCTTTTAATAGATTAGAATTTATGAGTGCACTTGCTAAGTTTTTGTGAACATGCTCTAAATTGTCTAGTGGCTAGTAATATTAGGATTATTGAATTTGTTTTATGTTTATTGGATCTTTTGTGGAAAGTTGAGTTGGGCTCCAAATTGGATTTTAGAAATTTAGTGAAAATCAGGTAAGAAATCACTTATAAATTATACTATTTATAAACATCTTTTGGCACTAGCTAAATTTGTGAAATTAAATATTTTATTTATTTCTTCTGGATAATTGGGTTACTGTTTATTAATTAAATTGTGTTTATTTAATTATTATTATTTTCAAAATTGTCTTTAAATTATTTAAAATTTAGAATTAATGATATATTTTCATGAGTTAGAATTATTTCATATGTTTAAAAATTTATTCAAATTCTGATTATTTAAATTTTAAATTTTTGGATAATTTATTTAAATTCTGATTATTTAATTCTGAATTTTCAGATAATTTATTTAATTTCTAGATTATTTGATTTTGAACCATTAGACTTTTTATTTAATTTATGATAATTTATATTCCTCCGAGTCTCTTGAAAATCTTATATATTTTTTTGTGGTCTGATTAGTTATATTTTTTAAATTATATGTTCAAGTTTAGATTCAAATAATTGACTTATTTTGATATGATAAAAATGGGATCACACGACTGTTGAAAATGTTGCTTGGCAAATTACTATATATTTTGCTCAATCTGAACTTATTTTGTTCAATTTAAATTTTGATAGTTTGCTGTTTTGTGAACATTAAGTATTTTGACATAGAAAATAATCCCTAATTAACTATACACTAACCCTATCACTGGGGGTTAACCACTGACCATGTCGACATGTATCTCTATTAAGAAACTATAGTTTTGCACCGTACCGTCGATGAAGTATAACAGCTTTTGATATTTTGGTTTGGGTCAACGAAGGTAAACATATGAGCTATAATATTCTTGCTCAGGTCACTGATGATAAACAAATGAGCTATGATATCCTTGCTCAGTTCATTGAGAATAAACAAATGAAACATTCTGACTCTGGTCACCAAGGGTAAACAAATGCTCTTTGATATTTTGTTTTCACATTACTGAATTGGGAGACATATATTCTGTATTATTTGAAATAGCTTATATTTTTGTTGAATTATTCAAGTAATTCCACAAAGACATGACCACAATCGAAACCCAAGAACTCGCAAAAGTAAACAAAGCAACTCTAAGCAAAGAAATAAAAACCAAATGAAGATACATCAGAACCTCTTTTGATATAAAATACATAGAAGACAAGATAGTGGAAAAACACAAGATGATGCCCCAGAAAGAAAGGAAAGAAGGTGAGATTTGGAGAAAAAACCAACCTGATTTGGAGAAACACAGCCGCCTGAACAATCGAGAGAGGAGAACGATTGAGAGAGGAAAGAGATAAACATTTATACAAGGGCCAATATGGTAATTTCACAAGTCAGTAATCAAGAATCCCCCATTTTCTGGTGATTCTGAATACCCCTTCACAACCTTTTCACTCCTTCCTCAATATAGCCTCACTCTCGTTACTCCACGTCCAAACACATGCTTAGCTAATGTAAAGAATCATTCCCACTCCATTACTCCAAAACAAACGCCCCCTTAAGTTTCAACGGCGCACTTGTAAGTGCATTATCCATGCAAATAGTAATGGACACATTGTGCATGTGTTGGTTATTTTGATATCTTCAAGCAATGTGGCTCGGATACATAAATTTACATATCCATAAAGGTGATATGCAGTTTTTCTTTAAAATACATTTTGATACATTGAGGGCATGTTTGGATTGCATCCCCTCCATGTGATTATACTTTATATTTGTTTATCTGAACAATAAGGGTTTGTTTCACTTATGTTCTTTCCCATCCAGTCAATCTTATTTTTTCTTTATTTTTTTCTAAGTAAATGTGGATAAGCCACGCATTGGGGATGTACACAAGCATTGAATTAATACTCTCAACATACATATGCCTTTACCCTGCGTAAGCTGAAGTTTTAAACCGCATCTTTGGCGGAACATGAACACCCTACGTAGGGTATATGGTGCCAATAGACCAAGAGGTTATTGGCCTTAATTTTCCTTTACCATTTTAATATCAATCTTCAATTTATCTAAGGTTGTTTTTTTAAATCTTTTTAAACTCCATAATTTTTTTATTTTTGTGATTTAATTCTTATTTTTCTAATCTTTTTAATACTGATTTTCATAATTTTAAGAATCCTGTGTTATTTTAATTTAAATTTTAATATGATTTGAATCCCTCTCTTGAGCCCTATTTCTTTAAAAATAACTTGTTTTACTAAAATGTTTGCCGCTCTTCTGAAAACAGTGTGCATATTCATGACCATATTCAGATATCTAGCTCATTATAGTGTTGGATACTCTCCAATGCTTGAATACTCAAAACCCATATCTACGCCCTTCTTACACTGCCTTTTAAGGATCAAATTATATCCTGCCTCTGCCTCACTCGAATTTCTACGGCTAGATTTTCATTGGTTAAAATTTGCTTTGTTGCTTGCACAAGAATGTAACTGTGTATATATTTACTTCTGAACTGATAGCACTTTAGTACATTGCATATATATTGCTTTTGAACTGAAATGCAAGTTATTGTCTCCTTCTCTGTGTGTACAATATACACTGGCAACCAGAAACACACATACAAACATAGAGCATCAACATCAGATCATTCATGTTAATTTACCTGTGAAGATATGATTATACTTGGCAACAATGATCACAATTTCTACCCATCCAAAAATGAAACATAACAGCTGATAAATCTCTACTTGTAACATTGTGAATCATTGGAAAATGCACTGCAAAGAACTTTGCTAACTATGATAGGCTTATTCAATCAGATGACTGATGCTCACTGTCCAAGGTGCATGGAGAAGAAAGTTGGTGTTGCAAGTATCATCCAGACTGCAATTATCTACTAAATGTAAACAGTCCCAAATAACAGAGACAAACTAAAAAATCAACCAATCTAATTCATGTGTTATACAATGATCAGAAAAGTTCAATTTGTCAGACAATCGAAATCAGAATGAACTGAGAAGGAAACCTTAACTAGGTCTGTTTGCTCTGTCTTCTCAATCTTAGTCCCATCTAAAAAGAGTCCGGAGGAGGTATGCTCAGCTCTTTAATCAAAGCTTTGTTCCTCCTACAATTGAAGAATATATATGCCTTCAGTATTTATATTCATATAGTCTGGAATGTGAAACATCTTGAGGAGCTAAAATTAGTCGGCTACTCACTGAAATAATTCTGAAACCAATCCAGTACCATTTTGCCTCAGTAAACATTCCACGAGATTTGATGATCCATTAAGGACCTGCAACAAAATATAAGAAGACATGCATGAGCTAATTTTCTCTAGTAAGCCACTGTGATTCTTATAGTTCTTACTTCGCTCCAACTGTGTCCAAGGAAATCATTTGTGGAAATTGCATTCTGGGTATACATCAGAGGTGATATCCAGTAACCCCAAATCCACCACTTCTTGATATTATTTGTCAAAGAGACAAAATGGTGATGATTTAGCCTATAGAAAGCAGTAATTTTAGCCATATAGTGGATTGAAACAAAGTACTGCTTGGGAAATCTAGTCTAACAAAGCAAGTAATAATGCATATCATGCTTGAGGATAAATCCACCCGATATTATCATGATAAGCAAAGTGAAGGCTGATAATGTACTTGCAACAACCAGGTCTCTGCCTAAAACTGTAATGAAACGGAACAAGGCTGAAGCCATCTGATTGAGGTCTAGAAGCAGCAGATATTGCTTAAACAGCGTACCCAAAAGAATTAGTGTTATTACCTATGCCAAGAATTGGACATCAGAAAGAAAATATAGTGGATTATAAAACATACTTCTTGCAAGAAGTCTTCCACGCCTTTCCTCGCAAGGCATTTGAACCCCATAGATTCAAAGAACTCAAGCACATTCTTTCGGGGTCCTTGGTAAACAATCAGCCAATCTGAGAGAAAAATTATATCATCAAACAGATCATACATCTCAGGTGCAGGCTAGACCAAGGAGATGACTGTTGTTCCACTAGGAATGTGAATGGACTGTTGTTGAACTATCTAAACCAATGGAATACAGCATGGAGGAAATCCGAACCCTACCAACATATTGAAAAATGCAAGCATATGAATGTTAGTCCATCAGCCTTGGCAAGTGTTTGTGGTACCTGTCGTGACACGCTTCTAACCCCAAAAGCTGTAACCATTTTCACGTTTAGATAAGAAAATAATTGGATGCAAGGAGTAACATCTTGAAGAACATCACATATCCACATAATATAAGCTGCTGATTTCTTATCATAATTTAAAAAAGCAAAGAATTAATAGTGAACAATAAACAAAAACAATGCATTGGTGGAATTCATACACCTTATCAGAGGGAGAAGCCTCCAAGCACTCCATATAAGCTACCCTCAAGATTTTTTATGCTACCATAACTTAATGAAAATAATTACATAAGATAAAAATTTATTAGCTTACACTTAACTAAAAATGTAAATTGATATTTTTACTTTTTGGCGTTCCAAAATTTTTTCTTTTCTTCCAAGATGAATATCCGCATCAATATTATCTTGTGTAAAGGATTCTTGGAGTTTTGAAAGGATCTTCAAAACTCGAACATTGTCCGAACTCATAATATTTTTCTCATCAACTACTTTATGTCTTCTTTTTCTTTGATGAAATATCGGAGGAGTGCGGTGCATGCTCTCCACACAAATATACCAACAAAAAAGATCACTTACTTGCTCATTAAAAAATAAAATCACTTGAATGGTTGTTCTGAAAAAATCAACTTACCTTCAGCCACATCTTCTAATGCCTGAAAAACCTCCTCAGGCATGTCATCAACTGGACAATGACCTGTGACATTTAAATAAAAAAATCAGTAATTATTAGAATGTAATTCAAGTAAGCATATAAGTTATTGCATCATTCGTGAATTACCTGCATCAACAGCCGATAGGATATAAGCTGGACAAGAGATGTTCCTTGTGCAACTGGCTCTGCAGATGCTTCTTTTTCTTCACCTACCACATTTTAATAAAAAAATCAGTAATTATTGAAATGTAATTCGAGTAAGTATACAAGTTATTGCATCATTTATGGATTACTTGCATCAACATTCGATGGAACATCAGTTGGACAAGGAGATGTTCTTTGTGCAACTGGCTCTGAAGTTGTTTCTTCTTCACTTGTGACTTAACAATAAAAAAAAATCAGTAATTATTGGAATATAATTCGAATAAACATACAAGTCGTTGCATCATTCGTTAATTACTTGAATCAACAACTTCAGAATTCTCTGACTCCAGGTCAGCAGTGTCCACCTCTACGTGTGCTGGTGCAGGGGTAGAAAAAAATGGGGAGAACTGAATTATCATACTAGCAGTCATCCGAACTAAACTCCTACCCAGTCATCTGCTGAAAAAGTGATGAACTCGAAGACGATGTAGTATGGCTGGTGGAGGGACTGGCCGCTGGTGTCACCGGGGAGCTAGGGGTGCT
This sequence comes from Dioscorea alata, assembly GCA_020875875.1. Lineage (NCBI taxonomy): Eukaryota > Viridiplantae > Streptophyta > Magnoliopsida > Dioscoreales > Dioscoreaceae > Dioscorea > Dioscorea alata. The sequence goes on along the minus strand of CM037023.1, from coordinate 28,626,846 downwards.
GGAGGTGAAGGAGAGACTGATTCAGAAAGAGGAACATAAGCACCAATGACGCGGAAACGAGTCCGTGGCAGTCTGTACAAGCTGAACCATCCTCATAGCTCGGAGGGTGTCGAGAGTGATCGGGGCACTGCCGTCCTCGATCTTGGTACCGCTAACCCTACCTTGAAGACACATCCCCCGAATGAGCCGGGTGATGCATGGTTTAGCGAATATAAATCTAACCCTATGATCGATCGTCTAATAATGCATAGCGAGAACGATCTCATATCCTAAGTGCAGCTGGAACCCATCAACCATACTGAGGAGGTAATCGGCGTGGTAAGACACTTCAATTACTCACCACTTCAATTACCTTATCAGTAAGGTTGATGGGTACCAGCTGCACTTAGGATATGAGATCGCTCTCGCTATGCATCATCAGACGATCGATCCTAGGGTTATATTCAAATCGTTGGCCCTACATCATCAGGCTCATTCGGGGGATGGGTCTTCAATGTAGCATTAGCGGTACCAAGATCGAGGACGGTAGTGCCTCGATCACTCTCGACACCCTCCGAGTTATGAGGATGATTCAGTCTCTACAGACTGCCCACGAGACTCGTATCCGTGTCATTGGTGCTCCTGTTCCCCCTTCTGAATCAGTCTCTCCTTCACCTCCAGTACCCCTCGCTCCCCGGTGTCACCAGCGGCCAGTCCCTCCACCAGATATACTACATCGTCTTCGAGTTCATCACTTTTTCAGCAGGTGGCTGGGTAGGAGTTTAGTTCGGATGGCTGCTAGTATGAGAATTCAGTTATCTTCCCCATTTTTTCCTACCCCCGCACCAGCACATGTAGAGGTGGACACTGCTGACCTGGAGTCAGAGAATTCTGAAGTTGTTGATTCAAATAATCCACGAATGATGCAACGACTTGTATGTTTATTTGAATTAGATTCCAATAATTACTGATTTTTTTATTGTTAAGTCACAAGTGAAGAAGAAACAGCTTCAGAGCCAGTTGCACAAAGAACATCTCCTTGTCCAACTGATGTCCCATCGAATGTTGATGCAAGTAATCCACAAATGATGCAATAATTTGTATACTTACTCGAATTACATTCCAATAATTACTGATTTTTTTATTGAAATGTTGTAGGTGAAGAAGAAGAAACACCTACAGAGCCAGTTGCACAAGGAACATCTCCTTGTCCAGCTGATATCCTATCGGCTGTTGATGCAGGTAATTCACGAATGATGCAATTACTTATATGCTTACTTGAATTACATTCTAATAATTACTGATTTTTTATTTAAATGTCACATGTTATTGTCTAGTCGATGACATGCATGAGAAGGTTTTTCAGGCATCAGAAGATGTGGCTGAAGGTAAGTTGATTTTTTCAGAACAACCATTTAAGTGATTTTTTTTAATGAGCAAGTAAGTGATCTTTTTTGTTGGTATAATTGTGTGGAGAGCATACACCGCACTACTCCGATACTTTATCAAAGAAAAAGAAAACATAAAGTAGTTGATGAGAAAAATATTATGAGTTCGGACAATGTTCGAGTTTTGAAGATCCTTTCAAAACTCCAAGAATCCTTTACACAAGATAATATTGGTGCGAATCTTCATCATGGAAGAAAAAAAAGATTTTTGAAACGCCAAAAAGTAAAAATATCACCTTACATTCTAATAATTACTGATTTTTTTATTAAAATGTCACGTCATTGTCCAATCAATGATATGTCAATGATATGCATGAGGAGGCTTTTCAAGCATCAAAAGATGTCTATTTTAATTTATGCCTCCTTATTTTTTTTGTAATATCTATCTAAATAATAATCTCCTGAGAGTGGAGACGTTACATTTTTCAAAGTTTCTTGCATACAAAGAGAAAGAGAAACTCATGTCAATCATTCCATGGAACAATGTTTCTTTTTTTTTTTTTTTTTTGTCTTTAGGAAAAATCTTTCTCGTCATCTTTCATCTGAAGCATAAATGTATGTTTAATAAGCAATGTGTCATTTTCTGAAATGAATCAAGCTATTAAATCTACTAGCTTGTACTAAATAATATATGTAACTCTTATTGTATGCAATCTTAATAAAACTTTGTTGTTCATGATTTTTGAATTTAAACTTAACAATGTTGTGCTTTTGCTAAATCATTTACTACCACCATAGCTTTCACATGTGATTGTAGACCAGATAGTGGCATAACTCTGGTTTAGAATTACAAACCTGAAGTTGAGGAGTTGTTAAATTAGCTCTATGTTTTTTCCCTCTATCTTTTCCAAAGCTACATTATAGGCAAGACCGTAATGGTTATTTTTCAACTAACAATATCCTGCTATTTATATATATATATATCAAATTTATAGATATTGATAAAAAGTCTGTTTATGATGATGCGGTAGTAGATAGAAGAGAACCTGAGATGGCTGGCAATGAATGGGCAATTGCATTGATTATTTCACCAGCTTTAGAGGACCATGGCCCTTCTTAGAAGGATGCCAGCCTTCAATGTCTTAACATGGAAGACAGTAACCACTGGAAAACAATCTTCAAATCTCTGAACGACATGCAATTTCATAAAAGATCTTTGTCATTCATTAAATTAATTTTTAAGCTTATGAAAATGCTCAGTTGATGAATAAAAATAAGTGACAATTTAAGCTATATAAGTTCACCAAATTGGTGTGGAGAGTTAGTAGGAGAGTGCACAAGAAATTACCCAGCAATATGAATAGATAAGGAAAGTATTGCTCATCAATCAACATACAATCGCATACGGTCGTGTCCATAATGACCAAACATCTAAGGCATATTTAGAATCAGTATCAGCAACAGCAGGAAAAAAGATTGGATGGTAAATAAAGGTTACAAGTCTGCAAACCTGCAGGGAGGATTTGTGATTCTTGTCATGGCTGCAAAGCTTCGAAGCCAACACAGTATAATTTTGTTGAACACTTTCTCTTGCAAGCAGTAGTCAACAAGGACCCGCATGATTTCTCTATCCTGGCATTTTTTTCCCACAGACAAGTGTGAGAAAGCCACAGTGAATGCCAAATAAAATTTAAAGCAAGGACACTGGAGCAGCACTGGTAAAAGACCTGTTTTCCCAGACAACTCCAGGTGCAGGATCTTCCCAAAAGCATTAAGATAGTCTTCAACACACATAATTATGCAAAATATTGCTCTCCTTATGTCAAGTGTTCATCATCTAAGCAACCACAAGTTGCACCAATTTTTGTATCTCCACTACCACATCTTCAACATTATCTGCTTGGGACTACCATTGGGCTTTATTTCAGGATCAAGCAGATTGCGCTATTTGAGCCCATGAAGTGTAGAATATCCTCTGCTCTCAACTGCAGAAGTGATTCAGTCATTGAAAAATTCAGTCCTCTTGCTTGCCACTAGAATACTGATCAAAATGTGCAGATGCTAAAAAATAGAGAAACACCATAGCTAAAAGCAAAATATAGAAACCCAAGTTTTTCAGCACATAGCATAGAGCTTACAAATTGTATCAAATGCTAGAAACATGCATGAAAAAGGAACACATTATTTCTCATGTTTCTTCCAAAACATTGATGGCCATTTCACATCTATAACACTAAAAAGACAATAGCTTCTCAAAAAGTTTATTGAAAGACCTTTTGCAGCCATTTCTTTGTCCGTGTATGCTGGGCAGAATCCACCCTGTGCCTTTTTTTTTATTGTTCATGATATAACATATCACCTCAAGCATAGACTGCATCTGCACATAAAGTTGCACACGTGAAGAAATTCATATCAAGATCTTGTAAAAGGAAAGCACTAGCAAGATTCTTACTCTTTTACCATTGATCTTTGATTTTGCATCTTGCATGAGATCAGAATTTTTTAGCTCATTCACTCTGTTCTGCATGTCGAGGACAAAATCTTTCATGGCAGTGGGATTATCACCCCCTACTGTCATTGCACAACCTGTTAAAAGGTAAAGAAAAAAAATAGATTGCATTATCAGATAAGGAATAGTCTCAAAAGCAAAAAATGGGATAACTACTAACAAAAAGAACAGTAACAAATTTCATGGTTAGGAAAAAGTAAAGAAAAAACAACAGAGCTAGTAGCCACTATTCTCGTTCCTATTAACAAAAATAAATTAAATCCATAAAGTAGCTAAGCTCAAATAAGGCTAGCCTATAATATGTCTTCCTTAAATATTTCTTAAGCAAACTATAACATTCTTAAGAAAACAAAAACAAAAGGGTTGTAGGTGTCTGTAATTCAGTATACAAACACCACATAAACCAGAAAGTATATAAATCAGCTCCTTTGTAGCATAACACTCTTAGAATTGACCATAAACCGAATTGCAGTAAAACAGGTTTTCTCACCATGCTTCGCACGTAGAGATCTCATACACAGTTATTTTGCATTTGATCCTAATAGGGCTCAATTCCACTTCAATCATGTGAAAACACCAAAGATAATCATAATTAAGGAATAACAGAAGTTATATGTTTCATATTCAGAATTAAAACTATAAATAGCAAATCTCATTCCATCAGCAAGGAAATGAGATACTGAACAATCAATGCTGCTATGAAGACAAACCATTTCCAACAAGTCCCATAACTTCACAAGCATCAGCAATATTTAAATAATAAATTTCCTCATGTTAATTACCTATCAGTTGCCATATTTCAAATACTTCATCAATAATGCATTTTGATTTATGAATCTTGCATCTATTCAGAAGAATGTCCCCATAAACATAACCATAACCATAACAAACAAACCCAAAAGCAATTGCTCAGCAAACATCCGCAATTATAGACAAATAGGTTTGTAGAAAACTTAGAATAAATTGCCTTTCATTCTTGAAAACAAAGCATAAAATGGCCTTAACTGTTCGTTTCCATGAGCTCCTCTAGAACATGATGCCAGTTGAACTTCATCTCCAATTATCTGACATGCAACACTGCAGCCAATTGTTAACAGATAAGTCAGCAAGATAGTGAAGAAGCTTAAATTTTCACACCTATCACTTAAACAGTCACATCTTTGAGTTCACAAGTCCCATGATTCAGATTCAAAGGAAAGCAAAATTAAAAAATTAAACAAAAAAAAGTAGATGTAAGGAAAAAATTAATACTCGAAATTATGAATCAGCTACATACTTCCCAGTTGCATCCTCATGAGGTTCCTCCTCAGCAAACTCATTATGCTTCTCAGAAACCCCCCTTGTCCAATTAACTCTGCAGTATTATCCTCTTTCAGACTCATCTCTGAATCATTCTGAATCTTTTTTCTTTTTTTTTTGCCCTTTACACTTTTTAGACATCTCATTTGATTGAACTGCTTCCTCCTTTTGAAATTCCTCATCTGCATCTTCCTCACTATGATAAAAAAAAATAAAAATAAAATAAAAAATGCATCCCTCAAGCAACAGATTAAATCCATCATCATCATCATCACCATCACCATCCAACAGTTTCAAAACTCTGAGACTTACCCCTTCAACTTCCAGTGCTTCTTTTTCATCATTGAGAGTTCAACTGAAATTCTGAGCTTGAAACCAGCAGGCCTTTCTCATCATTTTTCTTCTTCGTCTTCTCACCTCCATTCTGATTTACATGTTTAATTACAAGATCAAGTCAAGTCCAAGTCAAAGTCCTAAACGTCTTCAAGAAACAGTAATTTCCAACACGTAATAAATACACGTGTCATGTAAAAAAACTGCATGGGAAGTTGGGAAAGTTTAATTGCCTTTGTGATAGAAATCTATACTGATAGAGATGTGTGATTGTTTTTATACGGAAAACCTTTAAAAATAAAAAATAAACAAACATGTGTAGTGTAATTGCTCATATATATCCGGGTAAAAATGATATTTGTTTATGTATATTAACAAATTGTTAACGCTAATATATGGCCCGGTGGTAAAGCATTTTTTTTTTTTTGTTGGTGTTACAGTTGTGTTTCATGCATCAAAACTCAAAATGAGATATTCAGAAATAAATCAAAAGGAAAAAAAAAGAACTTGCTGTTCTTCCTCAAATTTGTTACTTGTGACTAGTGTTTAAGCACAAATCCAACCCAAAAGCAAAACCACTCTTTGCCCTTCAATCAGCACTCCATGTTTGTCTGTATATCACAAACCCAGTCAAAATGAGAAAGAAAGAGATTTTGGTTGTATTCTTTTGACAGAAAAATTCACAATCCACAAGCTCAATAGAACCACATGATATTAATTAAACATATGTTGGTCTAAATATATCTATATAATCAATCAAATACAAGAACTTCGATTTCTGCTGAAATCTTGAGCATGATGATATAAACCAGAACTACATCTGCCTTATGAATGCCATTTCTGACATACACACACACACACATATATATAGATAAAGAAGAAGCAGGAAATATGATGTTTGATAATCATAGTATAGTACAAACTCTCACTGAGATCAACCTTGAAGGCTTTTTATCTTCTTTTTCTCAAGAGTTACTAATTTTGTTTCACTGGCTGAGTGGTGAGGCCAAAGCCAAAAGGAAACAGAGGATCATAATGAGGATCACCAACATTCATTGGCAATTGATCAACAGTCTTGAACCAGGTCCTTGAAAGCTTACCAGAGAAACCATAATCACCAAACAGAACATCAGCTACTCCTTGGCCTTCTGTGCCAGGAAGCCATGCTGCTACAAGAGCGTCTATCATGTCGACATAAGGCTCGATGACAACTGGTCTCCCAGAGATCACAATGACTACACACTTGACAATGCCACACACATTCTTGATTATTTTTGGTCCAGGGCTGGAGATTGTGAGATTCAAGCTGTCACCATATCCCTCTGCATATGGGGGCTCTCCGACTGCTATTATAGCATAAGAGGCTCCGGCTTTTCCTCATAAATGTCTTCATCAGGATTCTCAGAGTATATGACTTTCAGTTTTCTGATCAACTGTAGATTTCACGGCATCAAGAATTGTTGTTCCTATGCATACACACAAAGAACATCAATGCTGAGAATTTTCTCAATGGTTTTTGCAGTGTTTCATATGTGAAAAAGTTCAAAAAAAAAAAACATAAATAGAAAAAGCAGAAAAGAAAAATGTATTCCTGCATGTCATATGTATTATGATGTTACTATATTAGATCATTCCTTGGTACATTTGTACTTTAACATGAGTAAGTTTCATATCATTTCTTGTTCATTGGTACTTTATAAGTAGTAATATAGGTGAGCATTCTTATTTTCTAACCTCCATATATTCAGGGTCTTGCATATTTCTAACATTAACCTAGGTCATCATGTTCTTTGTAATTAATAGGCTATATGAGCTATTGTTTTCGATTCTTAATAATGCAAACTTTGCCGATAACGAGTTAACTACCAGTTGTGAGGTTGTTGGTACTAAGCCCTTGCCATTGGATCGTCCATCCTCCGCATTGATAGCCCAAGTTGTTAGCATGAATGCCAGCAACAAGGATTTTCTTAGCCTTTTTGGGTAGTGGCAACATTGGTGCATTACCAGGCTTCCCATTCTTCAGAAGTACTAGTGATTTCCTCACAGCTTCTCTGGCCAACTCCCTGTGTTCCTGAGGAAAATATAGAAAGTATTAATGATAATAGTCTGACATTGTTTAATTAATACATTAAAAACACAAATGCTATTGATAATTCTTATGTTTGTAGGATTAAGGCAAAGTTTTGCAACCTTCTTTCCAAGCTCATCCGCTAAGCTATGGTCCGCATAAGGCTTCTCAAAGAGTCCTAGTGTGAATTTCACCCGAAGAATCCTTCTTACAGCATCATCAATTCGACTCATTGGAATGATACCATTTTTTACTTGGAAGGTAAGATCATCAATGAACTCAGTGAAGTTGTGGGGTACCATTACCTTCAAAATCATGACCAAACGAAAAAAAAATTTCAAGAATTTGAGACATTGTCATTGAAAGTCATCAGTTCATGAACTAAGGACAAAATATGAGAAATTACCATGTCAATGCCAGCATGAACTCCAGCCTGAACTGAATAAGAGTAATTAGCATGAGGAGGGCTGGTAATCTTATCGATGCCTTGCCAATCAGAGATCACAAAACCCTGCAACATGTTGAAATTCATGAGCTAGTAATTTTAACTGATGATAATTTTCAGCCAGACAAAAACACTAACTCTGAAACGAAGTTTGTTCTTGAGGAAATCAGTAACTAGATAATGGTTAGCATGCATCTTAATCCCATTCCAGCTTGAATAAGAAACCATCACACTGGAGACACCTTTGATGATGGCATTGTAGTAAGGTGGCATGTGAATGCTGAGCAGTCCATTCTGACTGATAATTGTGTTATTCTCATTAATACCATTATGTGTTCCACCATCACCGACATAATGCTTTGCACATGCTGCAACTTTATTCCTGTATAAACGCAAAATTGAAGATTCGATCCAAATACGTGAAGTTTATTTTAAGTACAAGTTAAGATAATGCAAGCGGCAGTATTAAGAGTGTGAGAGTGGGATGATTTCTTACGGTCCAGCAACAAAAGGTACTCCTTTTCTTGAATTTGCAGGAATTTCTCCTTGGAGACCAGAAATGATCTCTGTCATTTCTTGGACAATCTTTGGATCTTCGCTAAAGCTTTCATAGCATCGACCCCATCTTGGATCTCTACAAACCTGGAAACATTCAATGAAAGGGACAAAAATATGAGATCATAACACTACATTATATATATAACATGAGGCATCACACTAGTGTACATAACCAAAATTAAGAAGTATATGAGCTTAATTACCGCAACACATGGTGCAAAGACATAGGGAATCCCTGTGGCTCTAACTTCAAGAGCAGTTGCAGCACCGATCTTCTTCACAAGTGCCGGATCCCTAGCCAATATTCATCATAGTAATTGCTTCTCAACAGGTACAACAGAAATACGAAAAAAATTTAAACCATGAGGGCATTGTTCTAGCACTTCTTTTCATAATTGCTTGCAATTTTATACAGCCTAAATCAGTTTTAATGTAAATTTTCAATGAAGTTGAGATGAAACCATCCGACAAACTTGCCTGGTAGCTCCAAGACCGATGTTGTGCGGGAAGATAGTAGCTCTATAGACGTTGTTGTGTCCATGGACAGCATCAATACCATATACAATTGGGATTCCGAGACGAGTAGATATAGCTCCTTTTTGCATATCATTCACCATATTCACCCAAGTTCCAGCAGAAGCCTGAGGAGATGGTACACTACCTCCACCACTCAAAACACTTCCTGGATATCAACTAGTCACATTCAGCAAAAATCATCCTTTACCATGCAAATCAGTCTCGTTATAAAGTACATATATACAGACCTATGAAGTATTTATTAATCGCTTGAGCTGTTGCATTTTCCCTTTCGATTTGCGTCATTTGGCCGATCTTCTCAGCAAGAGTCATCCTTCCTAATAAGTCATTTATTCTAACATTCAATGGCTTCTTGGGATCCTTGTACTTGACATACTCTGCTGCTCCTGAAGTCACTCCCCAGCAGCAAAAGAAGATGAAGGCATAAAAAGCACTTCTTCTTCTGAGTCCAAAGCCCTCCATCATCAGCCTCATCAAAATTACTAATAACCAAACAAGAGATGGTTTTCAGAAAACATTAAGAACAAAACCTCTATTTTTGGGTTGCAGGAATAGCAGTGGCATGTGATGATTGATTCAAATAGTACAGTCAAGAACAAAGCTTGTCAGGTTTCAACAAAAGATTTCAGACAAACCAAAGCAACTCCTCAAACACATTGTTCTCATAATTGAATTTCAGGTAATCCCATCAGTAGAAAAAAAATAAATCAAGCACAGAATGAGATGAGCACATCAACAGCATCTTAAGACCACATAAACAATAGAAATGCTGAGATCTTAAACTACCAAATGTAAAGCATTAGACTCACGCATCAATATGAAAGAAGACATCGAAAAAAACTATAGTGATGAGATGAAGAACTTACCTAACATTAATGTGAAAACACAGAGTGGGAGGATTCTGCTTTAAGCTGGCATATACATATCTATATATAGCATTGTGGATGAAAAGGGAGTGAAGTGGGGAGCACACAGAGTCACAGTAACAGTCAGTCACTCTTCCACTAGCTCTCCACACCAATTTGTTGAACTTATATAGCTTACATTGTCACTCATTTTTATCCATAAATTGAGCATTTTCATAAGCTTAAAATGAATTTAATGAATGATGAACATCTTTTGTGAAATTGCATGTGCTTTGAAGATTTGAAATTTGTTTTGTAGTGCTAAATGTCTCCCATGTTAAGACATTGAAGGCTGGCATCCTCTTAGGAAATGCCATGGTCCCTTATTCATTAATCTTTGCTAGTTATTGGTCCTACAAAGCTGGTGAAATAATCAATGCAATTGCCCATTCATTGCCAGCCATCAAGAATTCTCTTCTATCTTCTAATGCTTCATCACTCCTTGCATTTGGAAGTCCAATACATAGTCTTTATATCAGTATCTATAAATTTGACATGTATGTATATAAATATAGCAGGATATTGTTAGTTGAATAATAACCATCTCATGATAGAGGAAAAAAAACATAGAATTAATTTAACCTCCTCAACTTCATGGATGTAATTCTGAACAGGCCTTATCCCCTTATCTAGTCTTCATTCAAATATCAAAGCAACAATGGAAGTAAATGATTTAGCAAAAGCACAACATTGTTTAGCTTAAATTTAGAGAGTATGAACAGCAAGATTTTTATTAAGGTTGCACACAACAAGAGTTATAGATATTATTTAAGCGAGTAGATACATATAATTCATGTCACAAAATGATGTCTTATTTGCTGAATGCACTTTTATACTTCAAAAAATTTTGCAAGTGATGAAAGATAACTAGATAGATATTACCCAAAGAAAAGAAAGTAAACCTGATTCCATGGAACAGCTTATGACAATTTCTCCTCCTTTTCCTTGTGCGCATGAAGAGATTTTTAGAAATATCACATCTTGGTGTCCTTGAGATTACTATTTAGATAGATATTACAAACAAAACAAGGAGGAATAAATAAAAATAAATAAATTGGGATCAACTAAACAAAAATTGGCACTATAACTATATGAAGAAGAACCAACAACAATTCTAAGAATCCATTAATCCCGCCATTCCAAGGCACCACCTTGACAAAGATATTAGACAAAGCACATAAACATTTCGAATATCAAAGGAAAGACTAAGCAAATGTTATTAAAACAATGAAATAAATCATGAAAACTTTCAACTTCAAGCAATAAGTATCATGTAAATTTTATAGGCATCTTTGTAATACTCACCCTATACATTCATAAATAATTCAAAAGTTTGACTGGAGTCTTATTAATTTTTCTATCATCTGACGAGTAGCTTGTGTATCAGGATGTTCCCATCCGCACATAACCTCTTTAATATTCAGTGTTGTCCTGCATAATTGCTCTGCAATATCGTATAATCCACCTCGTATCATGAGTTTTGCCCTTGATTCTAGAAGAGTGGCTCTTAGATGTGCAAACTCATTGTACCAATGGGGATCAAATTGTGCAGGTGATTTGTTGGAAGAACTATCACCGTCGGGTAGAAGCAAGTCTTCCATGGTTTCTAAGGCCTCGGTGGCAACCCGCAAGAGTTCTAAAACACAAGTGTATTGAGAAAAAGCTCTGAGATCCTGCATGGCTAGCGGTAGAACAATTCGCTTAATGAAGGAAACCATGCCTTGGACGGAAAGATCAACAACTGAAGGAGTATTGCCGAATTTGAACACTAGAAAGCATGCTGCCCATGCATGGTCAGAGTGTTCTTGGATAGACCCTTCTGTGCTAATTGCTTGAACCACAGCATGTGCATTATAAGAATTGTCGGTGTTACGTGCATAGAGCTTAATAATGTCATGCACATAAATGCATCCTATTTTTGTACAACTACGAGCAATGCGAAGCCTCACCATAATATCAGCTAGCTCATCTTCTGAACTCTTGACATTATTAGGCTGCCTCGTGCACATGCAAGTGAGCCTACGTCGACATATTTTCCATAGAAGGCTGCCTAGACTCCCTTCTGAAATATCCTTCCCAGCTAGCGCTAACATAGACACTGGGAATGGTGAAGGAGCAAACCAACTGCTTGACTGTATCATCCTCAAGGCCAGCTTCTTAGGCTTCTCTGTTTGATAAAAAATGGAGAAACAGAAATCCAACAATTTGACAAGGAACGAGTTGCGCCTCAACATAAGGTCTTCTTTGTTACCACTCCGCGGCAGCTGTCTGTAAGGCATTCCATTGATTTTGTCTAAAAGTTTACAAGGACTGATTTGCAGCTCAGCAAGAACAGCTCCCACAAGTCCCAGAGCCAGAGGTAGCCTTCCAAGTTTCTCTTCAATAGCCCTCAGCGCATCGATATCTTCAACAGGGAGATCACCCAAACTACCTTTCATCAATAGCATTGCTTCACTACTAGATAAGTGCAACAACTTCTGAGGCCGAATATTCAATGCATGAGGCAAGCGAGTGGAGATGAGAACATGAGTCTCTCCACCAAGCCGAGGCAACAACTCCATCACATTCCTGCCATCCCACCAATCCTCATCTTTTTCCAAATTGTCAATAACCAGCAAGAAAGGGATGTCTCTCATCAGCTCTCTGCGCACCTTGCCAATAGCTTCTCCCTCCATATCTGCAAATTTTTTTGGCACCCCTCCTTGTTTGCCCAAGGATAATTCATTCTCAGCAACCACATCTATATCTACACCAAGCAAGGGAAGCAACTTCATATAATTTCGACGAATGTATCTTGCTTCACCACCCTACCCAAAGAACCATCTTATATCTTTGGGAAAACCTATAAGCAAACTCAAGCAAAAGCTCAGTCTTTCCTATGCCAGAGTCACCTGTAACTAAAGCAAGCCCATTCTGAAACTGCAGTTCAATCTTATCATCATCATCATCACCATCAGAATCCTGCCATACAACAGGCCCCTTGCCCTTCCTTGGTACATCCTCAGATATCTCATGACCTACTCTTTCTTCAGTCAGACTTGGATTCTGGTCACTGCTAGTCTTCATAATTTCTCCAAATAACAATGACTCAAGTTCAAGCAATTCTTTTTCCCTTCCAACAAAACTAGTGTTTCTTGGGAAAGGAAACTCCTCTTCAGCAAACTCCACCCACCTTCTCACCCTTTCCACAGTGCTTTTTCTTCCTAATATTGTTCCAAGGATTCTAACAGCCACTAAGATACAGCTCCTCATGTTATCTTCTTTCACCTCAAGCTTGACATCAACACGAGAGAGGCCATTGATAACTTCCATCCACTCCTTCTCAACCCCTCCATAAGAAGTCCAACAAGGACCACCATGTTTCTCCCAAAGATTACCCCTCCTCTCCATGATATCCCTTAGCAAGCACTCACTTTGTGTCAATCCAAGGAAGATGGGTATTAACTTCCCACTCTCCAAAAACACCTGCAACTCCTCAACACTGTATGGGTTGGAGAACGCCCTGGTCGTCACCACAACCATTCCTACTGCTGTGGCGTCCATGGTGGCTCGTGCAACAGCCAACGAGCGCGCATCCCGAAGCCTACTTCGGTCGGACAAGGAGCAAGAGAAGCCCTGCATCTTGAGCTCCGCGCGAAGCCACTTCACGAAATGCATCTCCCAAGGAAGAATCACGCATGACCCAATGAACACGTCGCAGCACCGGGCTTTGCCAAACTGCATGGAGATATCACCGAGGTTCTTCTCATCGGAATGCATATGAGAGGTGGGAGCATCGGTGGGATTGATGATGAGGGGGGTGGAGGGGGATTGGATGGTGGAGTGGAAGGTTGATGAGGAGGAGGAGGAGGATGATGAAGAGAACTTGGCCATGAGTGTGTATGAGAGAAGAGAGAACAAAGAAGATGATATATATATATAAAGAGAGAAAGATTAGAAGAAGAGGTTGGCATGGAAAGAAAATCTATAGAGATTTTGTCTAGGTACTGTATATGTAGCATACTATATTTGGCGCCTCTACCAAATCTTTTCCTTTTTTTGTTTCAAATTCATAAATGTTATTTTCCTTTTTTGTTCTTCTTCTCACTTTTTGTTTATTTTTTTTTAATTTACATTGTAGAACATGTTAATAATATTTGTTATAATGAAAGAAAATATTAATAATATACATTAGGGTTGCTTTATTATATATTTTTTTACTAATCAAGTTTGTGAATATAAATACAGTTTTTTTTTTAAGGAAGAAATTGAACTATTGAAATTAATATGGTGTGTAAATTAGTACATAAATTTTGTTGTTATTGATTTTTGTCGTCTTTAACGTTCATAGATCACAATACAATCTTTAGATACGACGAAAGTATAATAAGTTAGTCATGCTGCATATTAACCGACAATTCGCTTTATATTTAAATACAATGTACATGTATGACGTAAGTATAATAAGTTGGTCGTGCTGTATATTAACCGACAATTCACTTAAAGTGAAAGATGTCCCATTTTTTTTTTCTTAATCAAGTGCGTGAATCTAATTACACTTTTTTGTTTGAAGTAAGAAATTGAACTATTAAAATTAATATGGTGTGTAAATTAGTACATAAGTTTTGTTGTTAATGTTTTTTGTCGTGTTTAACATTCATAAATCACAATACAATCTTTAGATACGACGAAAGTATAATAAGTTAGTTGTGTTATATATTAACCGACAATTCAATTTATAGTTAAATACAATGTTTGGGTAATAACGTAAGTATAATAAGTTAATCGTATTAACCGGAAATTCACTTAAAGTGAAAAATGCCCCCATTTAAAACAAATAGATTGTGTAAAATTTATATAAAATTTATCAGCCTTCTTATTAGTGTGGATTAAAAGTAATTATTTTTATAATATGATAGATATAATTTAAATTTATTTATTTATTTATGTTGAATAATTATCACATGAATCTTATTTTGGGTAAATATTTAGAGGCTTCTCATAATTTGATGGAGTACACCTTGCTTTCTAAATATGTGTTTTCTTGATTGTATTATTGGAGTGAATTAATCATGATCTACATTTAAAGCAAATTCATGCACATCACCCAAAAATGTGTCTAGTTTCCATATTTTATTTGATGCTGGTGAATTTAGTCATTTCCAAATCAAGGTAATACATAAATTTTGGAAATCATTGGCTTGCCTTTCTCTTTTTGTTAAAACAAGAATGTTCATTCCTATATGGTGGTTTCTTTCACTGTGCATATCATTCTCACTTACATGGTATGAATCCATGAGCCAAACGCTTTTTTTAATGATTTAAACTTGAGTGTTTTCACAAATTAGCCTCAATTTTTTTTAATATTATCAAAATGATCTTAATATCATTTTATTTGTCAAAAATGACTTAGACTTATCACATCAATACCCAGTCAGCATTCATATACAGATTGGGTATTTTTAAATTAAAAAAACATGTTTTTCTTTTAATATTTTAACCCCTCATTTTTTATAATTATTTGAATAATTTAATTGTGGTATTTTTAACCAAATTTTTCTTAAAAATTGTTATTTAAATAAAAAATATTATTTAAAATTAAAATTATTATTATTAATTATAAAAACAATAATTATTTTAATAATATTTTGACACAAGAGTAGACTGTAGACCCAAATATCTTGTCGATTATAATTTGACTATATATCATTCTAAAATTTTGATTTAATTTGGATTAGGATATGCAAATTTTTTATATAAACAAACTTTAATTTTAAAAATAAGCACTTCCTTACTGACCTTACCATTAATTATAAATTTATAAAGTTATCATTAATTTTAAAGATATATAGGCAAATATAATTTTCATGAGATATGTTAACAATTGCCTACTTTTATAGGGGTGTGCAAGCAAATTTCTCTTTTATTCTTATGAGGCATGTTAGCAATTTTCTGCTTTTAGAGGGGTGTAAAAGCAAAGTTCTCTTTTATTTTATATAATTTTGAAACCTCAGGTGAGAAACAAAAACCAAAACCCTTGTTTTCTTGTTGCCACGCTCTCTTCTCTCCTGTGGATGTCGCCCCGCCACCGCCGCCTCTCTCCGGGGAAGTCGCCGCCGCCGCCGGCAAGCCTCTCTCTTTAACTGATACCATTATCTCTCTCCGCTCGGCTCGTTTACAACCCTAATTACAACCTGCAGATCCTCGAGCTGTAGGTACTTGAATTTACATCTCTCTCTCTATAATTGCCTTTTTTTTCTCCCATTAATTTCACATAACCGATGTAGTTAGATTACTCGAATTTATTGATGCAAGGTTGCAGTGTATTGTTTTTGTGCTTCTGTGTGTGTTCATTCTGGCATCTATGAATTTATAGTTTGTTATTGGGAAACTGATAATTTCAGAGGTTTACTAAACCATTGTATTTTATAAGAACCTATGCGTGAATCTTTTTACTTTGTATCTGTAATAGCTTGAATTTGCATCTTTACCAGGATTTTTCTTTCATTCTTTTCTGCGAACTTGATAATCTATGCTACTCATGTGTAATTATTTTATGGTGAGGATTTTTATAATCTTGTGGTAATTCGAGATTCACAATACATACTGATTGTTAAAGGTTTGGTTTTTAGTAATTTCATATTTTTGCTATAAATATCTTAGTAGAAATACAGCCATTTATCTGAGTTGCAGGCTTGCAGGAACAAGATTTTTGTAAAACCCTTTTGATATTTATTTGTTGTCTGAGATAGTTGCTTGAGTTATTTAGCTTAAAACTGAAACTAAAGGATTACTATTTGATGTTGAATTTATGAAGATGGAGATAATAATAGTCAAATCAAGCCTTATCCTAATTTAATCAAAACTTAACTAAGGGGGTTTGTGAACTCAATCTTAACAGACAAATACTATTCCTCTTTTGACCTGAATGGCGGATCTATCGTTTTTGGTTCACCTCAACAGTCAAGCAATTCATGCTTAACCTATGAAATGGTTTTGTTGGTTTCGTTACTTTCGCATTCAGTTTTCTCATTGGGTTGGTTTATAATGTTTTATCGTTTTTCTTTGTATAGTTTCTCTTTGATCCCACCAGTGTTTTTCGTTATTCTCTGACAGCAGAGAAGTGCCGGAAATCAGAATGAAGGGAAAGAGGTTTCTTTCATCTCTCCATTCACAGGTTGATGTTCAAATCTGCAATGCATTTTTTCTCTTTTTTTTTTTTTTTTTTTTTTTTTATATTGAGAAAATTGCTTGCTTACCCCTATGAAGATGGGTAATTGCTAATATGCCCTCATAAAAATCATGTTTTCTTTTGTGCTCGTATTTGTGTATATGTTCATATGGTAAATGATTATTTACACATTTTTTTAAAAATATAGATTGATTAATTTGATTCTTGATTTTTCCCCTCTTATTTTATTTTTCTGATATAAATGAAGAGAAGAGAGTAAAAAATGGTTTTTTTTTTATAAACTTTTGAGTTGACTTTTGGTCATAGGGTATATAAGCAAATAAAAATAAATTGTCAGGGTACATTAGCAAATATCATTTTCACTAGGGTATACAAACAATTTCACATTTTTTAGGCGTATGCAAATAATCACACATCTTTATGATTATGGATTTATATCTCAAGGGCAATTAAAATTTCCCATTCAGTTTTTAACATAACATGTTTTTATTGCATGCATTTTCGAATTGAGATGCTTAGCAAATTCTATGGTTTTATCACCTTTTTGTTTTGTTATTTGAAATTACTGTTTCTTGAATAGTTTTGTGACTTGGACTTGACTTGATCTTGTAAACATGGAAATCAGAATGACAATGAGAAGATGAAGAGGGAAAATGATAAGAAAGGCCTGCTAGTTTCAAGGTCAGATTTTCATTTGAACTCAATGAAGAAAAAGAAGCAACAGAAGTTGAAAGGAAAGTCGCAGACTAAATTTGAAGAGTTCTTGGAGATGGAGAAGGCCAACGGTGTTTTTTCTGCTGATGAGGATGCGAAGACACTGAGGAGACTTACAAAAAGACTCAAAGTGAAAAATGGAGCGTTGGATGGTGATGATGATGGGTTTAATTCGTTGCTTGAAGGATTACCATCTGGACTGGATATGTTTTTTGATGAATCCGCTATTGATCATACGGAGGAAGATGCTGGTGAGGAATCTCCCAAGGAGGAAACAGTTCCATCAAATGAAATGTTTAAAAAGCGTAAGAGGCGAAAAAAGATTCGGGATGATTCAAAGATGAGTCTCAAAGAGGATAATACTACCGAGTCAGACAAGGTGGTTTCTGAGAAGCATAATGAGTTGCCTGAGGAGGAACCTTGTGTCGGGCTGCTCCCGTTGGATGCAACTGTTAAGTATGTAGCTCCTCATATGAGAGCCTCTCAGGGCAGTGAATCAGAAGAGCTCTCCCAGGTCCGCCGCAGGATTAGAGGTATCTTCTTTCTTGTTGATTATAGTTTGAGAAAATAGACTGCTTCCCTGTGATTCAGATTGTATTCCATTGTGTTCACGGTCTCTTGGTAAGCATCACTAAATTCTGGATACTTGTGTACAGGTCTTCTTAACAGGCTTTCTGAATCAAATGTGGAATCAATTACAGGGGAAGTTGCTGCAATATTTCGAGTACTTATTTTTTCCTTATGGGCCCTTTGTTTTTCTGGAATTGATAATTTGGCTCTCTTTTGAATCTGTGTCATGGGTCTTGTGAAAATTTAAGTTTTTTCACTGTTGCTGACTTATCTATAGACGGTTGGTCGCAGTGTTGCTTGTCAAATAATTGGAGATGAAGTTCTGGCATCATGTGCTAGAGGACCTCGTGGAAATGAACAGTTAAGATCATTTTATCCTTTGTTTCAAGAGTGAAGAACAATTTATTCTATGTTTTCTACAAAACTATTTGTCTGTAATCGCCAATGTTAGCTCAGCAATCGCATTCAGGCTTGTTTGTTATGGTTATGCTTATCTTCTCCAGCTGGTAGAGTATTAAGGGGACATTCTTGTGAATAGATGTAAGATTCATAAATTAAAATGCATTATTGATGAAGTATTTTGAAATATGGCAACTGAGAGGTAATCAACATGGGGAAATTTATTATTTGAATACTGGTGATGGTTGTGGGTTTTCGTAGCGGCATTGATTGTTCAATATTTCGTTTCCTGCTCATGGAATGATATTTGTTAGTTATCGTTTTAATTCTGGATGTGAAAAATATAACTTCTGTTATTCCTTAATTATGATTATCTTTGGTGTTTTCACATGATTGAAGTGGAATTGGACCCTATTAGGATAAAATGCAGAACTGCATATGAAATCCCTAAGTGTGAAGCATGGTGAGAAGACCTGTTTTACTGTGATTCAGTTTATGGTAAATTCTAAGAGTGTTATGCTACAAAGGAGCTGATTTATATACTTTCTGGACCTGGTTTATGTGGTGTTTGGATGCTGAATCACAGACACCTAGAGCTTTTTTTTTTTATAAAAAATATGTTATTAACCCTCAAAAGAATGTTATGCTTTGCTTAAGAGATATTTAAGGTCGACATTCTATAGGCTAGTCATATTTGACCTTAGCTACTTTATGAGTTTCAGTTATTATTATTATTATTTTTATTTTTAATTGGAACACAAATAGTGGCCACTAGCTCTGTTGTTTTTTCTTTACTTTTTCCTAATCATGTTATCTTGAAATATAGTGAACTGAAATAGTGTAAACATTATTGAGATTGGCTGTTTTGTTATTAGGTCCTTTTGTTCATGCCAACAAAATTATTTTGTCTGCTATCAATAATCAAGAGTGTTTTTCTTTTTGTCATTATTTCTTTTTCTCTTGATATGGACCAATCCTCTTCTCTTGTGCAGGTATGCCGCTGTTTTTGCAGCTTTTATTGGAGGCATGGCATGTCTAGTTGGGACTGACTTCAGTGCTAGGTTTCTTGCATCCCTTGCTAAAGTATTTGAGGTATAAAGAAGAATATAGCAGGCAATGCATCATTTGATCTGGCCAATGGCTATTAAATATTATTTGTTAACCTTAGTATATGTAACCTAATGTGCATCTTGTTGATTATATTCGTGAATATAACCTTTTGCTTGCCCCCAGTCACTTCTTTACCTTTATAGCTTTTTTCTGCAAATAGCCTTATCTACTGTGCACTGTTTTTGTATTTGTTTCTTATTAACAATTTTGCTTTTTTTTTTCAGGAGGAGTACTTAAAGGATGATAACCTTTCTTTGCGAAACATTACATTGTTGCTTTCATATCTATGCATATTTGGTATTTGCGCCAGGTATGAATAAAAATAATTTTAATTGAAATTTACCTATTTTGTTTCTAATGATGATCACCTTTTATACTTATAAGTGGAAGTCTGGGATACAATGACTATGATTAGTTGGCGATCATAGGCCTTATCTTTTTGTTTAAGCCAGTTGCTGACCAATAGACCTATGTACCCAATATATTTATGTGCTTGATATCATGCCAGTTGTTGTGTTTTTGATGCTTCTCTTAATCTGATGTCGTGCTACTGGATATGTACAGTGATCTTGTATATGACTTTCTTTTGGTGCTGAGCAAGCGCTTAACGGAGCTGGATGTGTCCACCATCTTGACACTGTTGCAATGTTGGTAACATTTGCCATGGATTCATGGAATTTAATCTTTCTTGTCTTGTTTATTCAATTGGGATGCTATTGCAGCTTAATGTAATTGTCCCAATAGTCTCAAAAGCTAAAAAATTTGTCACTGTTCTTTTTGTTTGTAGTTATCCCATTTTTTGCTTTTGAGACTATTCCTTGCCTGATAATGTAATCCATTTTTTTCTTTACCTTTAACCTTCAACAGGTTGTGGGATGAAACTAAGGGGTGATGATCCCACTGCCATGAAAGATTTTGTCCTTGACATTCAGAACAGAGTGAATGAGTTAAAGAATTCTGATCTCAAGCAAGATGCAAAATCAAAGATCAATAGTAAAAGAGTAAGATTTCTGCTAGTGCTTTCCTTTTACAAGATCTTGATATGAATTTGTTTTCATGTGTGTGACTTTATGTGCAGATGCAGTTTATGCTCGAGACGATATGTGATATCAAGAACAATAAAAAAAGGCCTAGGGAGGATTCTGCTCATCATACACGGATAAAGAAATGGCTGCAAAAGGTCTTTCAATGCACTTTTTGAGAGGCTATTGCCTTCCTAGGTTTATAGATAGCAAATGGCTATCAATGTTTTGGAATAAACATGAGAAATAATGTATTCCTTTTTCATGCATGTTACTGGCACTTATACAATTACTGAGCTCTATGTTATGCACTGAAAAACTTGGGTTTCTATTTTACCCTTTTAGCCATGATGTTTTTCTATTTTTAGTGTCTGCACATTTTGATTAATTTTTCAATGACTGAATCACTTCTGCAGTTGAGAGTAGAGGATATTGTCTTCCTAGGTTTATGGATAGCAAATGGCTGTCAATGCTTTGGAAGAAACATGAGAAATAATGTATTCCTTATTCATGCATGTTACTAGCACTTATACAATTACTGTGCTCTATGTTATGCACTGAAAAACTTGGGTTTCTATTTTACCTTTTTAGCCATGCTGTTTTTCTATTTTTAGCGTCTGCACATTTTGATGAATTTTTCAATGACTAAATCACTTCTGCAGTTGAGAGTAGAGGATATTCTACTCCGTGGGCTCAAATGGGGAAAGCTGCTTGATCCTGAAAAGAAAGGCCAATGGTGGTTATCAGGGGAAATTGAGTCCCCAGCAGATAATGTTGAAGATGTGGCAGCCACAATTAACAAAGAGATATTGGAGACACAAAAATTGGTGCAACTTGCAGCTGCTCAGAGGATGAACACTGACATAAGGAGAGCAATATTTTGCATAATCATGAGTGGTGAAGACTATCTTGATGCTTTTGAGAAGATCCTGCGGCTAGATTTGTCTGGGAAACAGGTCTTTTTTCCAGTGCTGCTTCATTATCCATGCTTTAAAGTTTGTTTGGCAATTGGCATTCACTGTAGTTTACTCACACTTTTCTGTGAAAAAAAATGTCAGGACAGAGAAATCATGAGGGTCCTTGTTGACTGCTGCTTGCAAGAGAAAGTGTTCAACAAATATTATACTGTTTTGGCATCTAAGCTTTGCAGCCATGACAAGAATCACAAGTTCTCCCTGCAGGTTTTCAGTCTTGTTACCTTTCTTTTTTTCCTGTGAAGTTCTACTTCAATCTTTCTGTTCCATTATTTCAGATATTTTTCTTTTGTCTCGTTTGTTGTGTAACCTTATTTACCATCCAATCTTTTTTCCTGCTGTAGCTGATATTGATTCTAAATATGTATTAGATGTTTGGTCATTATGGGCATGACCTTATGCAATTTTATGTTGATTGATGAGCAATGCTTCCTATCTATTCCTTTTGCTTGGTAATTTCTTGTGCACTCATTATAGTATGCAAATTAGGCTTAACACACTGTGGATAGGGAGGGATTTCCATTCTTATGAGACATATCCATTGCCTATATACTACATACCATATGTATGAGTAATGTACAGTGCAGGCTTGTGGTCTTGTTGTCTTCTTTTATGTAAAGTTTCAATTTTTTGGTCTTTCTTTTCCTATTTCGAAAATAATTTATTTTTAATGTTTTTTTCCTTTATCCATGTAATCATCCAATCCTATTTGGATTTATTGATTATTGCTATGCCATCCAATCTTTCTACTGTTTCCAAACATGCTGCACATGTTTTCTCATTTTTGGTATATCCTTATGTAACTATATATATTGCCTTCCCATCCTTTTCTTTTGCTTGACAATAGCTTGTGCATTAGTTAATATGTGAATCAAGGGTGATTCAGATAGTGAAGTGTGGATAGAGTTTCATATTTATGTAAGTCATGTTCATCATTCATTTGCTACTTCCAGCACATATCATCCTAATATAGATATAGATGAGTATAATTATCAGACAACAACATTTGCTTGCTTACGATTACAAGACAAAATCACATTTCAACTTGTTAGATGTGTTGAGCACCAGCTTATATTTCTCATGATCTCTTGAAAAATGTTTCTTGCTGTTCTGATAATTATTTTTAGGCGCCACTGATTGGTTTTTCACATGCAGACTCCAAATCAAACTATATGGCAGAAATTATAATAAGATTGTAACAGGATCCTTTATTTGCATACATTTGTTACCTTGGTTAGGTTTTATTTTTTGTTGTTTTACTGAATTTTCTGCATCTTATTTCTGATGATCCACAGTATTGCTTATGGGATCACTTCAAAGAACTTGAATCGATGGAGCTTCACCGTTTGGTGAACCTTGCAAGATTTGTTGCAGAAATGGTCTCCTCCTTCACTCTCTCACTTTCTTTATTGAAAACGGTTGATCTGACCGATCTCAAGCGGTTAACCCCAAAAAGGATTATGCACTTCCGAATACTATTTGAGGCCGTTCTGGAGAACACTGATGCACTTGTGTGGAATATCTTCACCCGAGTCGCTGCTGTACCTGAACTTGAAATCCTAAAAGACGGCATTGTGTACTTTATCAAGCAGTATCTCCTTGCTGCAAACTCCGGAAAATCCTTTGCTCAAAAATACAAGATTGCCAAGAAAGCACTTGCCAATGAGGCTGGTGTTCTCATGTAAAATTTTCATCATGTAATCTTTTTGCTGTTCTTTCTAATTTATCCACAGCATCATCTTAGTTTCTTTTCTTTTTTGTTCATTGTATTTTTTCCCCAATGTTCATGTTGAGGTGTTGAAATCTACAGTTTAAATCCAATTTTGCAAATTTTGGGATACAAACATATGCTTGTGATTATGTGAACAGAGTCATGTCTGGGGATTGCTTGCTTTGTGGATGTGGTGTGGTTTGTTACTATGATATGGTAAGGTTGTCAAGTTTTGGCCTCCTTGAAAAATTAAATACCAATTTAAAATAAATACCATTTTTTTTTTTTGGAATAATGGTTATTCATTAGTGTTTTCTTTAAATAACTATTAATAATTATCCTAATTTAAATAATTAAGACTTAAAAGAAAAAGGAAAAAAAACTTGTACTTAAAATTAGGTATATTATATTTAAATTATTTTATCTTTTATAATAATCTAACCTCAATTCAAAAAAAAAAAAAAAAAACAGCTAAATATTGTGAACCAAAAGGTTGGATGCTAGATTTGATCTTTAGAAAAGTGCTAATGGTAGAGCCTTTTCTAAATTTTTTTTATTTAAATATGACAAAGATGAAGGACTTATATGAAAAGTATTACCGTATAAATTCTCCATCTCGCTCTCTCTCTCTCCGTCTCTGTCTCTGTCTCTGTCTCTCTCTCTGAGGTTTTAGGGTTTAAGATTGGGACCATGCGCTTCGTGCCATGATGTCTCCCCGATTAGGGTTAGGGTTTGGGCTAGGGCTTCTTCTGAGGAAAGGGAGACCTGTGAGGAGGACGAGGGATTACTGCTTTAATTTTCTTCCCTTTCTCCATCGTCGCTCGGTCTCTCTTGGAGGCTGGCGAGGCTTTTCTAGCTATTCCGTCGAGCAGTTCTCCGATGATGAGTACGAGTGCGAGTTCGAGGATCAGAAGGTATGCGTTCTTCTCAGAATATTATAATTGTAATTGTAGTGTCTTCTTGTTTGCCTCTATTAGGCATTAATCCGAGATTTTTATGCGTTTTGTGCTTTCATTTATTTGAAAAAAAATGGTATTTTAAAATCACGGGCTTCATGAATTGTGAGAAATGTTGTTGGTTTTATTCGTTTTACCACAATTTGTGGGTTGTTAGATGCCATAAGGTGAAGGTGGCGTGTAGTGATGAAGTCTAGATTTTGACTGGAGTGGGAGGGAGAAGATGTGTGTTAGACGAATGCCTTACAATGAGAACTGAGCTAATTGGGAAAATTGGGAATGTTTGTGCTTTTGATGAATCATGAAGTATTTCTTATACATGTCTGAAACTAATTGTTTTACACTCTTATGACATGAGAATTAGTTACTACTGTAAAAACTCTTAAATGATCAACCATGAGTAGGAATGACAAAGGATTTCTCTGTATATCTACTAGAAGCAATTAAATCCTGAAAATGCTGAATTGCAGCATAGCATCAGAGATAATTCTCTGAAGTGTTTGTTAATTTGCAAATCCCTGCAAGAATAAAATAAAGTGAAAATTTGCATGGTAGATAATACTTTAAGTAGTGTTTCATATTCTTGTAAAGTTTCGCATTTTCTATACCTTTTAGTTTATGCAACTTCTGCAATGATATCTAGATCTAAATATATGCATCTTCTTGTAGCCATCCTCATCAGTGGCCAACATAGATGAGTGGAGGTGGAAACTTAGTTTGCTTTTACGGAATACTGAAGAACAAGAGATAATTTCTAGAGATAAAAGGGATCGCCGTGATTATGAGCAAATCTCTAACCTAGCAAAAAGGATGGGTCTTTACAGGTAGTGCTTTACTTTCAATTCCTTCCATTTTATATATACTTGAGATATATGAACTGGATTACACTTTGTAATTCACATTTTCTATATAGTGAGCTTTATGGGAAGGTAGTAGTTGCCAGCAAAGTACCTTTGCCAAATTACAGGCCTGATCTTGATGACAAGAGGCCACAGAGAGAGGTAGATTCTTTTGTCTTTTTAATAAAGTTATTTGAATTCAGTTTCATTTTGGGGGAAAAAATAGTGATAATATACAGTTCAAACACGTAGTTGCTTTGCTGAGTATGTGAAGAAGAGTTTCTAGCATAAAAATTAGAAATTTATAACAACTCTTGGGCAGGTTGTTCTCCCACTCAGTTTGCAAAGGAGGGTTGAGGGTCTACTGGAAGAATACCTTGATAGATTCCAATTGACATTTGGCAAGAGCAGAGGTGATATGGGAGCTGATTCTTCAATCCAGAATGTTGAAGATGTGAGCCCTGATGAAAACCAGGAATCCTTTGTTGATGATATAGTCATGGAAAAGATTCTTCAGAGAAAGAGTTCTCGAATGCGTAACTTGCAGAGAGGCTGGCAGGTTCATCGTTTCCCCCCTTACTGCTACTAGTAAACTTCCTGCATGCTTTGTAATTTATGTTTTATTATAAGTCATGACCTTTTAAAAGTGTTTATCCTGATAAAATGCCTAATAATTGATAATTGCATATAGATACGAGTTGTGAAATATCTATTTGTATATATGCCTCATTGTGTTTTGGTAATTGCTTTAAACAGGAATCTCCTGAGGGCATCAAGATGCTAAATTTTAGGAAATCTCTTCCTGCATACAAGGAAAAGGAGAAACTGCTGTCAGCGATTGCACGGAATCAGGTTTTACTTTGGAGCTGAGATCCTTCCCTAACCAGTATGTTAAGCAATACCTTATGGATGTTTAGTGTAAGCTTATGCAATTATAAGTTACTCAGAGGGATGATACAACTTGCATTACATGGATGTGATATTCAGGTCCCACTGCTTGTTGGGGTGTTTGACACAGCAAATAAAATAGGGTCAATGATCCATAAACAGACTTAAAACTGATGTTACATTTATGTTGAGTTGATGTAATGACAAATGACTAATTTTTAGACATATATTTGATTAATTTAATCGTCAAAATAGTGCCAAATTGTATTTCCCTGATAAACTGAAGCACATTTGTTACAATTGTAATTGTGTGAATATTAGTCAATTGCTTACATTTTGGGGGATGCATATCACTGGTCTCTGAGTAAAGATAAATTTAAATAATTATGTTGACAGATATTGATGATTGCTAAATATAATGGTTGGTCCTCATTTGTAGTAGTTCTAGTTTGAGTTGCAGAAGCTGTTTTTGGTGGTTTCACACTTGCGCTACACTTAGATTTGCAATGTGATCATATTCTCATAGCGTGTTTGGATGCAGCATAACTCTTAGTTGCGAGTAATCCAAAATTCAAAACTGGGGAGACATTTAAGATAAACAACTCTTGTTCTCTATTATTATTCCTTCCTGGTTAATTAAGCCTTTTAAGATTTGGAAATGTTTCCGAGAAAATTGAATTTGGTCCAGAGCATTTAAGCTGTATTGATGATTGCTTATTGGCTAATCAAAATTGCTAAGCATGTTGAATTTTTTAATTCTTTTGCGAATTTGGGTTTAATGGATTGAATTTTCCATGGATGAGTCTTTAGATTCACAATCATTAAACATTTTGGTGTTTCTATAGTTACTGTTGTGGCTGATGTTAATAATTGATAACAATCTAGAATTTTTGTAATTTCAAAGAACAAACAAAACCTTTAGCATAAGTATATATACACTTCAAACTTTCCCGGAACATGAGACATTATAGGACTTCATTATAATTTGTTAACCATGAGCTTATTCACTTAAGCTGGTTACACTGTCTCAAAATTTCTTTTATGTTGTGGCAACACTCAAGCATGTGCAGATACCTTCTTTATTCAAGTGATACTGTTGCTCCGACAGGTTGATTGCAAATTCAGCAGAACCATTTGATTTTCCTGACAGGTCGTAGTAATTTCTGGAGAGACTGGTTGTGGTAAAACTACTCAACTTCCACAATATGTCTTAGAATCCGAAATAGAGTCTGGTCGTGGGGCTTTCTGTAATATTATATGTACACAACCAAGAAGAATATCTGCTATGGCTGTGTCTGAAAGAGTATCTGCAGAAAGAGGAGAGAATTTGGGTGAATCCGTAAGTTCTCCTTAATCCAGTGTCATTATCGTTGCGGCTTTTCTTCTTGCCTTCATACAGTTAGCCTTTTCTGTTAGGTTGGTTATAAAGTTCGATTGGAGGGAATGAAAGGAAAAAATACACACCTTCTTTTCTGTACCAGTGGTATTTTGCTAAGAAGGTTGTTGGGGGATCGCAATTTGAATGGTATAACACATGTTTTTGTTGATGAGATCCATGAAAGAGGCATGAATGAAGGTACTCTTTTAAGAAAATAATTCATATTTCATATTGTTATTGAATCGTTGGTTCTGTTCTTATCTCCAATGCCACTTCTTAAAGGAAGTGATATATACTCATCCTGTTTATGCATTCTTTTGCAGACTTTTTGTTAATTGTGTTGAAAGATCTCCTTCCACGCCGTCGTGACTTGAGGTTGATATTAATGAGTGCCACCTTGAATGCGGAACTTTTTTCAAATTATTTTGGTGGGGCTCCCACAATACATATTCCTGTAAGCTCTTCTTAAAATGAGAGTATGCTGTAACTTTCATTTGCAATCACTCCAGTCTATCCTGTTTATGTATGTTACTATGTTTGTTATGTGTTTGTTTTTTGGTGATGAGCTGATAGTGGATGGACTTTTAGGTTTGATATAATGGTCAGACTGAATGAAGTTTTTGACATATTAAATTCAGCTGAATAAAACTAACTTTTCCTGCTGAATGTGCTTTTAACTGAATGAGATTTTGTGGTTTCTGATGGCAAGGTCATAGTCTGGTTTTTCATGGATCTTACCTTTGAAAATCGTTCTATTATTCAAAATTCAAATTACATGCTGATTCTTGAAACACTGGTTTATGACAATTTCACAATTTGCTATAAATCAGCTTCTAGTTGAAGTATCATTGTTGAAATCCAGGCATTTATATGAGTTGCAGGATTCTAAGGACAATATTGTCTGGTCAGGTTATTTAGTCTAAAGATTAAATTGATGGTTTAATATTTCGTGCCGAATTTATGAATTTAAATATGAAATCTCATCAAAGTTTTCTGTACCTTATTTATTGTCTGATAAATCTTGTCAAGTTATTTGGTTTAAAGTTTGAACTAACAGATAAATATTTGGTGTTGAATATGTAAAGATAAAATCTAAACTTGTGTAGAAGATGAAAGCATAAAAGGATTTTATACCTTCAATTTTCTTTAGTTAACCATGTTTGGAGCTTTTGTATCCTTCGGGTGCTTTTCAGCTTTTTCCGTTGTTACATAAAATGTTTTTGTTGTTGTCTTTAGGGATTTACTTACCCTGTAAGGGCACATTTTCTTGAAGATGTTTTGGAGAAAACTGGATATAAGTTGACATCGTTCAACCAAATTGATGATTATGGCCAAGAAAAGATGTGGAAAACACAGAGGCAATTAATACCACGGAAGAGAAAGAATCAAATAACTGCACTGGTTGAGGTAAAATAATTATGGAGTTATCTATGGTATGTGTCATTTTATGTTTATTGGTTTTTTATAATTTTGTTTTTATTTCTGGACAGGATGCTCTTAAAATGTCTAGCTTTGAAAACTACAGTTCCAGAGCACGTGATTCTTTGGCTTCTTGGTCACCTGACTGCATAGGGTTTAATCTTATTGAAGCTGTTTTATGTCACATATGTAGGAAGGAACAACCGGGTGCTGTGCTAGTTTTTATGACTGGCTGGGATGACATAAATTGCTTGAGGGATCAGCTTAAGGCACATCCCCTCTTAGGAGATCCTAATAGGGTTTTGCTGCTCACATGTCATGGCTCTATGGCTACGTCAGAGCAGGTAATGTTTGTTTCCATTTTCCCCCTTAATTTCTTTTCATCTGTTTTGCTTGAAGCTGTCAATTTTGCCAGATAATATTTAGCTCGTTTTGGGCCAAGTCTGTGTCAGTGGTGTCTTAATGATGCGTGGATGTCCTTGTCTGCATTGTGAAGTTAAACCAGAAGAAGATGCCAACTGCAAACCAGTCATCTATCTAGGACCAACTTGATATCTATTCTAGATAACATTTCGGGTGCTTCTAGACAGCAGCCATATCCAGGACCTGATCTTTCCACTTGTCTAGGTTTACCACGAATGTTTGACCAATATAGTAAAATCCACTTAACTTTGGCGTATTTCTCCAATGACAACAGCAACTTTCTTTTCCTTGAAAAGGAAATAGCTGCCTTATCTTTGTGGTTGATGAGGTCCCCAACTTTTTTGTCTAGATGTTAAATTCATTGTAGGCTTGTCAAGTATAGACTCTAAAATTAAATGCTCTAAGCATGCTTCTAATGCTCTGTGAATTGGTAGTGTGGAAGATGGGAAACTGGTTTCGGATGTTTAGTTAGATGTTGCTCCTTCATTTGAACAATGTTATTCAATGCAGACAATGTGGTATAATTTTTCTCGTGAGGTATTGCATTTCTGTAGGTATTTATCTGCTACTTCTGTCTCAATTGCATGTGAAAAGCACTATGTTACCATGCAAATTATAACAGGGTCGATATTGTAACATCTGGCTTTGAAGAGTTTATGTTACCATGCAAATTATAACAGGGTCGATATTGTAACATCTGGCTTTGAAGAGTTTTGTTGGCGTAAAACAAATTTAGGTTTCTTTTTTCTTTTTCTTTTTGCAGTTTTTTTTTACTAAGTGAGATTTATTATCTATGCCATTATTTTGAATTACTACCTGTCTGATTTTGGTTGCAGAAATTAATTTTTGAGAAGCCACCACCTAATGTACGGAAAATAGTCCTTGCTACAAACATGGCTGAGGCAAGCATCACAATCAATGATATCGTTTTTGTGGTTGATTGCGGAAAAGCTAAGGAGACCACATACGATGCTCTGAATAATACACCTTGCCTGCTTCCATCTTGGATTTCAAAAGCGTCTGCACGGCAAGTGAGTTTTACCTTTTCTTCCATTTTATTGCTTTTTCACAGACCTGTGAATTTAAACTTTTGTATAGTTTTGGCAATGCCACCTTTTGAAACTTAGTTAAATGAGATCCATGCCATGCTATTCAATATATACAAGCTAACCATATGTACTCAAACATAATATGTTGATTGTTGTCCCTTGCATTTGTTAATTGTTTGCTTCCTTGCTTGTTCATAGCTTCATATCTACTTGTTATTTTAGTGTGGTTTTAACTTCATTTTTAGTTCAAAAATCAAGGTCCTTGCGCAAATCATTTCGGTCACTTGTTCTCTTGGGCTTGTTGGCTCTATGCTTAGTTGGTTTTTAACTGTAGGGATTAATGTAGATCATCAAGGGGACATGTTAGTGTAAGTTGTGACCGAAGTAACCCTATTCTTGTGCCAATGTTTTATAAGTGTGCGACAGTTTTTGGACTAGCTAATACCAAATTTGACGTTTGCTTTATGTTAGACTAGGCTAGCCTGAGTTGGTTAAGTATTGGGGTTTGGGTGCTGGGCCAGTCTTAAACATGGTTTGGCCTGACTAAAGTCCAAGCAAAACTGACCCTTGTCTATTTCACCGGTCAGCCATTTTGTATTCTAAAAATGTTAAAGTTCAACAAATGTAAACATGTGAAATTATCTGATAGCTTTTTAAAAAAATATAAATAAAGTGAAAATTTTTGTAACTATGAAAACATACTAATTATCACACATTTATAATACTTTAAAACAGTATCACACATGCACAAATTGCTGAAAATGCAGTTTATGTTTGGAAGGGGATCTCTTACATGCACATTTTCATGACAAGCCAATATTTGTGAGATTGATTTGTTCCCTGCTTATATTATGATGTGAAATTCAAATGACTGCCAATGCACTGTAGGTCTATCATGCAAACAGGTCAACCCTAAATGCAGTGTGCAGATGTATGAAGTGTATTTCCCTCCTAAAGACTTGACATTTAAATTACATCTAATTTTGGCAACTGTTTTTTTTTTGTTTTGAATGGTGTAATTATTTTCCTGTTGCTACCTACCATTTGTAGAGAAGAGGCAGGGCTGGTCGTGTCCAACCTGGAGAGTGTTATCATCTCTACCCGAAATGTGTATATGATGCATTTGCAGAATACCAGCTTCCTGAGCTTCTGAGAACTCCTTTGAACTCTTTATGTTTACAAATAAAAAGCTTGCAGCTTGGCACCATTAGAGAGTTTTTGTCAGCTGCATTACAACCTCCAGAACCACGAGCTGTAAGTAATCAAATTTATACAATTAATCAACTTGCTGTTCAGAGCCACTGTTAAATTACTTGCTCTTTGTATTTTCTGCCTCTTATCTAATGTTGCAAGCAATATGGTGGCCTGTGGCTCTTCACCTACAGAATATAAGGAATGCATTTGGTGTCATTTCATATATACTAATAATCTTCCTGACTTTATTCTTTTCACACAATGTTTCCATAGTCATGTAACAATTGTGTTTAGAGTTGATTTTATTTGGGCAACATTCCACTGTGTGTGTGTGTTTGTTTGTTTGTTTTATGCTGACACCTATTTTTTGATACTGCACTACTTGAATCTGGGCATTAAATTTTGATTGAAGTTGAAGTACCTGAAAGTATGTTCAGTAAAAGTTAGGAGAGGAATTATATTTATTTAATAAAATCTGTTCCCAAGCCATCATCCTGATCGATTTTGCTCCTGTGTTTAATGGTATTTTTGCTGTGGTGAATCTTCCTGCTTCTGGCTATGAACGTCAATAATACATCCTACTATTTGTTTTACTTGCCGCCCTTTTTGAAAAGCATGTTCTTGTCCTCATTATCAATATTTTGAAAGTTTGGATTGGGTTTTGCTGGTTAATAACAAAGGACTGCAGGAGTTAGTCTTGATGGATAAATATTTGGATGTCATGTATATATATTTTTTTCTCTTTTCTTGCTTTAAAGCATTCTCTTGACCACTTCTTTATCTCTTTATTTTTGAATATGTCTTACTTATTGAGTTGAACTCTTGAATGTGCTAGGTCCATAATGCAGTTGAGCTCCTAAAGATGATCAGGGCATTAGATGATAAGGAAAACCTTACTAATCTTGGTATAGTTTCTCAATCCATCACCTGCATAATAGATGCTAGATGCAGGAAAACCTTACTAATCTTGGTATTGATTTCATCTAATGGTGTATTGTATCTTACACAAATTATTTGGTTTCTTTGGATTCTACAGGGCGCTTTCTTTCTGTGCTTCCAGTTGATCCAAAGCTAGGGAAGATGCTTGTCATGGGTGCTATCTTTCATTGTCTTGATCCAATTCTTACAGTCGTGTCTGGCTTAAGTGTTCGAGATCCTTTTCTCTTACCCCAAGATAAGAAGGATGTAAGTGCATGCAATTAGTAGTTACATGTCCATGATCTTTTCATCCTTTTTATGTACATTAGGAATTTAATATGTAAAGAGTGAACCCAGCTGAAACCTACATGTTAGCGTCCCTGTGCATTATCATTTGCTTTATCTGAGCCACCACATGTTGGGTTAAGCTAAGTAAATTTATTTTCTTACAGCTATCTCTGACAAAATATTACATTTTTTTCTCGAAATTAGTTGAACTTCATATGTGGAAGGGAAGGATTCATGTAGCCTACTTTGATAGTTGGGACTAACGGCTTGTTGTTGTTGTTTAGTTGAACTTCTAAGGCTTATTATAATTCCTACTTTTTTGTAGGCATCTTTTATTTTTTACTGTTAATTATTACAGTTCCTGTTTGAGCATAGACATTTCACACTTGATATCTCTCTCTCTCTCTCTCTCAGTTAGCAGGAACAGCAAAATCAAGATTTTCTGCGAAAGACTATAGTGATCATATGGCTCTTGTTCGTGCGTTTGAGGGCTGGAAAGATGCAGAGAGAGAAGGCTCTGCTTATGAGTACTGCTGGAGAAATTTCCTTTCAGCGCAAACTCTTCAGGCCATTAATTCTCTCAGGAAGCAATTTCACTTTATCTTGAAAGATGCTGGCTTATTAAATGCTGACATGGCCATTAATAATAGCTTGAGCTGCAATCAGTCATTGGTCCGTGCAATTATCTGTTCTGGTCTCTTTCCTGGGATAACATCTGTCGTGGTTAGTTCTGTTTCTCATGGATGCCATTTTTCTAATGTGTGCCTCCTATTCTAGGTTAGTGACTTTAAATAATTCTTCCTACAGCACAGGGAGAAATCAATGTCGTTCAAGACAATGGATGATGGCCAAGTGCTACTATATGCAGTAAGTTAGAAGCCAGTTGGGCCAGTTTTCTTCAGCAATTCTTATATTTATGCTACGCTTATATTTTTTAAGGATAGATGGTTGCATTGAAATCAAGTTATAGTATATTTTTTTTGGCCCCTTCCAACTAGAGATGCGTGTCTTTAGGTTCTTGGTATACTGAGGATAAAGATAAGATTTGCATTTTCTTCATTGAAGATTTAAGGGAGTTTTAAGAACTCTCATTTCGTATTCTTTGTATTGACACCTTTGATCTATGACTTATCTTTTCCTTGAACTTACCCAAACTATTTTGGGCTAAAGCCTCATGAGAGTCGTATTTTGTAGCATCTGCCAAGCAAATCATGCCCTAACGGCATAACTGAGTAAATGTGGCAGGGAATCATGGAAAGATGCCTTTTGATTTCTCAATGGCTGGATATAGTTGAATGTCTAATTTGTCCCAATGTGGCATTAGTAAGAAAGCCAAGATTGCTTATTTATGCTTTTAAAAGCTGACAAGATGCTGTTTGCTTTATTCATTGTCTCACCATCATTCCTGACTTTCTTCAGTGATCCTAAGCTGCTTCTTAGTCTCTCATGACTTATTTTATTACTGAAAAAAGTTGCATGCATGTTTATTTGATGCATGTATCTTCATTATTCTTCATAGCTTCTTTAGAGTGCGCATATGTTCCCACATGCTATATAGAGCATCATGTTCATAATCTCTATGGTATGATATGAATTAATATTTTTGACAGACCTATGTAAACTGATATAATTGACATATTGCTGATTGACTGAAACAACAATATTTTGTACTTGATATGCATCTACTTCAGAACTCTGTGAATGCACGGTACCAGACTATTCCATACCCATGGCTTGTCTTTGGTGAGAAAGTGAAGGTCAATACAGTCTTTATTCGTGATTCAACTGGTGTGTCTGATTCCATATTGATCCTTTTCGGTGGGTCACTTTGTAAAGGAGAGATGGTAAGTTCTTAATGGGTAATACCTTCTCTTTTTGTTATTCGTGCCATAAGTTGGGCTCTCATTAGATTGTCGATTTACATTGTAACAATTGCATTTAGGCTGGACACTTGAAGATGTTGGATGGCTATCTTGACTTTTTCATGGATCCTGGTTTAGCAGAATGCTTTTGGAACATGAGGATAGAGCTTGATAGACTTCTCCAGAGGAAGGTATTTTCCTGTCTTCAAATGGAATAGAACATATTTTCTTGAAATTTAACTAATGCCATGATTGTTAGAATTCATCATGGATGACTCTGCCATCAAATATAAACAAGTTAAAGAGAAATTTGAGTCCGAAAGACTACTCGATTTAGTTTTCCTCTCATGTGTGATTACCTTTGATTCATCTATTGTTACAAATTCATCTACATGAGCTGGATAAAAACGTGACAATCTTGAACTTGAAAGGATTTGTGTCTACATGCTCAATCTTCAACATTATTATCTTGGCAATAGTTCTGAAATTTTCTGTGTTATATTGACTGGTGGATACCCTCATCTGTGTGCAGCTTGAAGAACCCTAGCTTCGATATCCACAAAGAAGGGAAATACCTGATGCTGGCCGTGCAAGAGCTAGTTGCCGGAGACCTATGTGAAGGGAGGTTTGTATTTGGTCGGGAAACAAAACGTGCCAGGACTAGCAGCACCAACGAGAACGACAACAAGAACAAGTTCCTGAAGGATGGTATGAACCCCAAGAGCTTGCTGCAGACCCTGCTGATGAGGGCCGGACACACCCCTCCCAAGTACAAGACAAAGCACCTGAAGACCAATGAGTTTAGGGCAATAGTTGAATTCAAAGGGATGCAGTTTGTGGGGAAGCCGAAGAAAAACAAACAGCTTGCAGAGAGGGATGCTGCCATTGAGGCATTAGCATGGTTAACACACACATCTGATAACAGCCACCAGAATGAGGATGATGATTCCCCTCTTGACATTACTGATAACATGTTGAAACTTCTTAACAAGAGGAGGCAAAGGAGGCGCACATGATTGATTTTGATTTTGATTTTGATTTCGATTTTGAGTAGAAGATTTGCATGTTCAAGGGCTGAATCACGGGTGAGTATGCGACTTGACATGCATGACAGTGAGCTGCACCAGCTTCTTTGCTTTGATTTGCTGCTAGCCATTCACTGTGTGCCATTGTCAGCCAAGCCTTTTCCTGGTTGGCTCCTTTGGTGCTAGAATATACGTGTCTGTTAGCTTATTTTTAATTATTATTATTATTATTATTATTATTATTATTTATTTGTTTTGGAGCATGTATTTTAAAAATATTGGTAATGATAAAAATTGTTACGAATGTAAATGAACAGTCTGATATTTTTGGAAATGATGACAACATCATTGCCCCCTTCATAGTTTCAGCCAAATAACAACGAACTGCACATTCAAAGTGAGTGACGTGTACACACCTGATAAGGTTTTTCCCAAGGGGCACGTCACTCACACGGTCGTACCTGATATGATATGATACTATTTTAGGTTTTGTAAGTGCAGTAAATGCTTCAGCAGCAAATAAAGCAGCAATATGCACAATATAGTTCCGTTTGACAGCTACAATCGTTGCGCTTTTTTCTTTTTTCTTTTAACCTGTTAGCTAGGTTGGTTACAAAGAAAAGGAAAGAGTACACACCAGTACACCACACCTTTTTTGTACCAGTGGTATGTATTTTGCTAATGGTGTAACGCATGTTTTGGTCGATGAGATCCATGAAAGAGGCATGAATGAAGGTACTCTTTTTGGAGAAAATAATAATTCATATTTCATATATGTTGTTATCAAATCGTTATTTCTTATATATTTTCAGTGCCACTTATTAAAGGAAGTAATTTATACTAGGGGTGATGTTTTTTAAGGATAAATGGTCGTATGAAATCTCAAGTTATATTAATTTTATTTTCTCCCTCCCAAAAAGAGTCATTTGTCCTTAGATTCATGGCATGCCATGGTACCATTCCTGAGGATGGATTAAGACAGTTGATGTAAAAGCTAGTATATAATAGGAGGAAAATTTTGCACATAATTTTTATTAATGTAGAAAAATAAAATAAAATAAAATACCAAAGGAGGTCCTTCGGTGAGTATTAAAAAAGAAAAAAAAAAAAAAAAAAAGTCAACCAAGCAAATAGACCTAATGAATGATACATATAATAACTCTGTCACTAGCACTAAAATGATGAGCAGAGAGACTACAAAGTACCTATACGGTTCATATGCATTTTATTTAGGAGTTCATACTGATAGCTACATAAGTTGGTAATATATATTAATAAGCAATTTCAGCAAAACTCTATATAAATATAGTGGATAACAATTACATTATTACATTCTACTAGCACTCTATTGTCCCCTTGCAGCTTCCCACCTCAAAATAAATACCAAATAAACAAACAAAAGAAATTAGTAAAAAAAGAATAAAAACATTAGAAAATTGGACCATATGATTGAAACCCAAGAAGAGGTTTAAATAAATTCCAATAAAACCACTACATGCAGTTGAGTTGAGTTTAACAAACTACACAAGAAGTTGTCATGTCTCTCCTAGGAAATCATAGCATTATATATAGACACAAATATGGACATAGTGAAACTAGGAAGACAAACAGTGTTGTGGATTATGATCAACATCATCTCATGTCAATCAAACCTGTACATAACACATTGTGCCCTTCCCATGCGTATGCAGCTTGGCCCGGGCGATTCCACTGAAAGAGTTATGCACAACGACGGGGAAATAATCACCTTATAGCTCCGAGGAGATTTGCACCATTAAGCCTCGCGCCCTCCCTTTGCTGCATTGCAGAAAAAATTGCACAAGTCAACAAGAATGAAACAAGGAAATATTCGCCAAGAACATATATAGTAGGACAGGTAGAAAGATAAAATTCAAATGGCTGTTTAATGTAAAAATTAGAGCTTGTTCAAGTATGTGCAGAATCACCTAGCTAAGGAGGTTTGGATAGTGATATATAACAAGAACATGTCAGAGATTAAGAACACTGGACGGGAACCAAGGTCTTGCATTTATAGATTGCTTGTAGGTAGAAATAGCAATCCAGAAATCTGCAGATCAATATCCCTATATATATATATATATATATATATTGAATTTTGGCTATGGAGGTCACACTCAAATTTCAACATACATTCACAGAAAAGAAAGGCCATCAAGACACAGTATGGCTTGGGTAAGTGCTCACAGAAGATGCGAGGAACATGAATATGAATGTAGAAGGCCCTCTAACATCTGGTATGCGCAACTAAGTGATCATGGAAATCACATCTCCCGTTTAAAAGAATAAAAAGTCAACAATTTCCTATGCTAGGTTGCAGTTTTTCTTAGGGTGTTTTGCCTCAGAAACAACATATCACATAAACATGCCATTGCTCCCATCCTGGGGGGAAAAAGGCCATTTCCAATGCATCATGATCTTCAACATTGGCATCAGACTGGTATCCTCTTTAATGTTAATAGAAAACCTGGAAAACAGGAGAAAAATGGCTAAACCATTCTTGTTCTACACAGGCAATGAGGGCCAAGAACAGGAACCACTGAAAAACTGTGTCAGGCTGTAAACATTGGTAAACTGGCATGCCATGGCCTTAAGTGTTAGTCATCATTTCAATTAAATCATTTGACAGCCTACACACACACACACACACACACAAAAACCAGTTTTTTTTACAAGCTTTTACTGATGTGATAAATTGGTCCTCCATTGATATATAAGTAAATTTATGCTTCTATGAACTCAACTATTATTATATCACAAGTCAATTGCATATTTGAGAAACATAATACAAACAATAAGTTATTGATGGTGCCAAATGCCAATTATCCCAAGAAACTATGTATCATACCGTATCTCGGAGATCAACATCTCTCAAATAAGCCCGCTGAAGATTTGCCCTGTTCAAATTTGCACCACTTAGCTTCGCACCCTGCATGCCATAGAAGGTATATCATCTTAAGTCTCAGGAAACTAAATTGGAAACAGCAAAAGACAACAATTGTTCAAATTTGCTCATAAAGAACTAAAAGCATAAAAATTAATGCTATTTTTAGTGTTAAAATTAAATTTTCAGAGTCGTTAAATTCAACAGCTGTTTTTTTTAAAGAACAACGCTTACCTAGGGTTTGGTCAAGGATCGACGAGATGAAAATTGGAAACAATTAGGTATGCCCTGATATCTTATTCAAGCTCTTGATGTAAAAAAAAAAGTGGTTTATAACAGTAGTAAGAAAATATGATTACCTTAAGATTGGCTCCTTCCAAGTTAGCACCTTCTAGATTGGTATCAGAAAGCTTCGCATTCTGAAAAATTAATGAGAAATGTTTATTCAGTAGCTAAAATGGTAAAGAGATGAAAATCTGTTTCTGAACAACCAGACGATGCAGAAGCTAAAGGTGCCATTGGATGTAATGGAGAAAAACAGTAAAAATCCAAATAATGGAAAAAAAAAAACCTGCAAATGAGCTGTCCGTAGATCTGCCTCACATAAGCTACCACCAATCAAGCATGCATCTGCAGGATTATGAAATATAAGTTCACCACTAATGAACCAAAAAGCGTTGGACGTCACACAAATTCAAGGAATTACTTTAAATTATCTCCACAGTGGAGATATCTACATAATTGTCTTTCTTTCATCATGAAATAGCCAGCCAGTGGAGATATCTACATATTTGTCTTTCTTTAATCATGAAATAGCCAGCTAATGGTCCAGATACAGGCAAAAGGAAAAGGGGAGAATGTAGGTCCATTTGGATTGGCTTCTCAAAAAAACTCTATTTCAAAACTGTTCTCCCCAAAAGTTTGGGTACGGTTCCTGAGAAGCACATTTTGAGTTGTAAAAGTTGTTTGGATGCAAAATAGACCCTTTTTTTTAAGTAAATGCACCAAAAAGGACATGTAAAAAGAGATTTATCACAAATTTATCAAATTAAGCAAAACAACAAAGTAGGGCTACTAATCACCTATAAAGAAGAGGTGTACTTTTTACTCCCCAAAAACCGAAGGTTCAATAGATTGAAACCTAAAGCAAATTGAATGCAAGCCACAATGAAATTAATGATCCATCATGGATTCAACAAATTAAACAGTCCAGATCAAAAGTTTAAAGTATGTCATTGCCTTTCTCAGGTGACTAAGACACACATAGACAAAGATCTGAGGCGAGAAGCAAGAAAAGGTCCAAGGGGGTCAATGGAAAAGATGGGAGGAGGCGTGCAGTTTAGTATGGTTTAAAGGGATCAGGGTTGGAATTACATTTTCTTAAGGGCATGCTAGTCAGAATATTAACCATGCACTTTTTTCAGATGTTGTGAGAACTTTCCCCTGAAGCATCAGTGAGGAAGGCACTTTCTTTCACCAACAGGTTGAACACCATAAAAACAGAATACTCAGGTAAAAGCGCAATAATCACCTTGCAGATTCGCACTTTGAAGATTAGCTCGATCAAGTATAGCTCCAGAGAGATCTGCACCGATAAATTCACATCTGTAACAGGAGGATTAAAAGATGTCAGACTCAAATAAGTGATTAAAGAAGAAATGCTAGGACAACAAAGAAACAAATGAGACATCTTCCACTGAAACAACTTGCACTATGAATGCTCTGATTTTCTTCAGACTTTTCAAGTGCTTCCTTACAGATCCAGTCTTAACCAAATTTTCATCTTGAATGACATGAAGCAACTTTCCATGAATTTGGACGCATGAAGCATTGAAAATAGTAGAATTATCCAAGTCAAAATGATCAATAACTAGTTTGCCATTTAAAACTATTTCATTTTTTCTGGCATCTCATTATATATAAAAAAACATCATTTTGAAAGGAAAAAAACTATACATAAACTATCTATCAAAAAAAGCTTCTTACTCACGCAAATACGCATCTTGAAAATCAGATCCACCTCCTTCAACATTCTGAAAAACACAAATAAATTGCAGTCACTGAAATAACAAGTTGGAGAAAACAGCATGCTACACAAGGGCCAGACAGTTCAGATGATGAAATTTAACAAAATTTGTTGGAAGAAAATTGTGCTGATATTTATGGAACAAAATTTAACATTTTCCCCATGGCCATGTAAACAGTGAAGGAATGTGACGCTCTACATTAAGTTAGGAAGCAATGACAAGTCATTGATAATAAAATGGGAAACCAATTACATAATCATAAACACAACATACCCCAAACTTGGCTTTCTGGAGATTAGCCCCTCTAAAGCAGGTTTTCTGGATACACGCATAACTGAAGTCGACAAATGAAAGATCCTGCATAATGAAAATATCATGCAATTGCCCACTAACACAATCATGTTGGGCGTACAAGCTCAATAAGAAAAGTAAACTTTAGCTGTTACCATCAAAGTTTTGAGCATTTATTTAGAAAACCAGAAAAAGGCTTAACAACATTGTCACTGATTGCTCAATATAGAGCAGGAAGGAAAGAGTTAAGGTGTTTACTGGATCAACTTTTCCAACTCCTGAATCATCCATGTACACAAGCAAAGGGGGAACATGTGAAATATTATTCCAAGCAAAAGAAAAATATATAACCTTGATCATATCTACATGCACTCTATGAAAATGCCAAATTTATAAATGCATGACTATCTTTTTGTGCATAGAGACAGGAAATTATTACCCAAGATCTGGTTTAAGTCATATGTGTTTTGTTGGTTGCCACACAAAAAATTCATCAAATAACCAAATACTTGAAAAGATGAAAGCATACTCCCATATAAATTACCTCATGTTAGCCATACAAGCTTTTTTGTCATAATAATACTAGATAACAACCCATCCTACAACTGAAAAGGTGGTAACTGTACTGCAAAACTTCTCCAACTAACAGTTGATCAAAAGTCTAGAACTTTAACATCAACACAGAAGACCAGATGATTATTGACTATTAAGTCCTAACTGACACCAGGAGCAGGAGCAGGAGCAGGAGCAGGAGCAGCTCATGATTACTATAAGTCTATAACAACAGAGATTCTTGTTCAATAGAAACAAATTGCAATCTATACTAAGCACTAAGCAAGAGTAAGTCTGTGTTAGGCCTGGCTGATAAAGATTTATCTTTGATTCCCATCAGTCTGGCACACTCAACAAAATGAAACAAAATAAATAAAACTAGATAAAAATAAAAATCAAACCTAGGAGTTGTAATGATTTGTAACCTATTCCAAAGTAATAAAAACAAACAATGTCATTCTTGCTTGTTAAGCCAGAGACACATTGCTGCAAGAAGCAAGGGTTTGCACACCCAGGCAATTCATCTTTTTTACAGATAATTCTAGAACATAGGAAGAATGATCAAAAGGTGATGCTGACAAGAAAATTCATGCATAAAGACTTGGGTTATGTTTGAAGTGAGAACTGAAAAGGATAATGAATTTGGGAAAATTCTATAAAGCCCTCTATTGAAAATAATATTTATGATCAAGTTCCTTCCAATCAGCTAAAATACTATATTCAATCCCTTGCTATAATAAAATTTATAACCAAACAAATAGCATACACCAATACTGATATTAGACCCACAAGTATATGCTTATGTTATTGAGTGTTATTCAAGAAACCCATGTTTGTTCAAGCTCGGCTAATTAGCTTATTTATGAGTGTAAAATCTTATCTCAAGCTTGCCTCATTTATTATCCAAAAGAGCTTGAGTAAGCCAAAACCCAATCCGTAACTCAAGTAATTCATGACTTGGCTTGTTTGAAAGTTCTAAGTAAAACTATCTTGTTCAGCAAGCCCAGAGAATGTGAGGTGGAGGCTTAACTCCGAATTTTTTGAGAACTTACAAGTTTAGACAAATTAAGACCAGAAAGGTTCACCCCGCGAAATCTGACTCTCTCAGATTGTATGCACTTGATAACATCTTTGCGTGTCAATTCAGGCCCAGAACCTTCTTCCTCTTTTTTCCTATTCAATTGCATGTTTATATGCTCAACAAAACCCTGTCAACAACCAGGAGACTGTTAATCATATTTCCATGATTGCCAAAATATAAAGCTCTCAAGAGTGCAGAACACTAATTTGTTTTGCTCAATGCTAAAGTCAGACTATTTCAGATGCAGTTTTAGTCAAAACATATCAATGTAGATGATACTGACATAAAAAGATAGCACAAATTATAAGGCAAAATTAAGCTACTTAGGCCTTACTAATTTACTAATTCATAATCACTAGCCTGTTTAACATACAAACAAATTTCAATTAACCACAGCTAGGCTAATCTTATTTGTAATTAAAGTGTGAAGTAGCAATCATCAAGTAAATTCCTACTTAATCTAAACATGTCCTCTAAGCAGGTATATGTAGAAATTATCCAATCCTAAAGACTGCCACACATTCAGCTGCACTCAAATTAATAAATTCACTGACTAATAAAACTTACTGTGCAGGTGCAATATTACAAAATTCTCCTCTTATAACTAGAAATAAATGAGAGGAGAGGTAGTGATTTACAAGTAATTGATAGTATTCCGCTTCGCGCAACAGCTCCTGATATTCTGCTTCTATGAGTATTGGAATAATACCGTCTCTCAACCAATTCAAAATGTGCCGGAAATGTTTGCCATCCCTATCGACAAATACAACCCCCTGCAACAATTCAGTAATATAAGAAATAAAAGTAAGATTCAAACATTTTAATGCAATTTAGCTAACAAGAACTGAGCAAAAAATAATATCAAATTAACCATCAATCTGCATTTAACTTTTACCAGAACATCACCGACACTATTTGACCATCTTGTTGAAGATTGATATTATCCCTTTCGATAATGGCCCTCTAAGTTTTTATTACACCTATATCATCCTATTATCCTATTATTTTCAATAACACAAGCAATAGAGTACTTGAATAATTGATTTAACTGATA
Source organism: Dioscorea alata (assembly GCA_020875875.1). Classification (NCBI taxonomy): domain Eukaryota; kingdom Viridiplantae; phylum Streptophyta; class Magnoliopsida; order Dioscoreales; family Dioscoreaceae; genus Dioscorea; species Dioscorea alata. The sequence goes on along the minus strand of CM037023.1, from coordinate 28,583,008 downwards.
AGCACATATAGACAAAAAAGAATACAGTGAAGAAAATATAAAGCATAATAATATGCTTAACTTTGCAGTTACAGCTCAATGTGCACAAGGAAGCATGATTTAATAGGGTTTTTTTATTTGGGAAGATGGAAACACAAATAAGTAGTAGATTGCAAATGACAAATGAAAAAGGAAGCAGGAGTAGAAATACCGTTTCAGGGTCTTCAGACACTGTGTGCCGGCCACTGAACATTGCTGCAAGCATTGAGTGGGGTTCACGCTGAGTAAGCGTGTCAACTGTTGTTGAGTATCTCTTTCCGCCTAAAAGCAATATAAAACATATGTAAGAAGCCACTAAACAAAGAAATGCGGATACATAATTTAGAGAATAATGCTGAATTCAACATGACAAAAATAAAATAGAGAATCATGTAAACAGAAAAAGCTTTAACAAGTAAACTCAATATGTAGTTCTTTCAATTATCAGGCAAGCTCCCAAGAATGGCAGGTAATCAATGTGGGACTTTGAAATTTGATCAGAAATGTGATGCATCCCAATGATTGGCCAATTCATTGAGCACATCCATCTTATTGAATCAAAATCATACTATCACAATTAAGAGCAACTAGATATCAAAACCGAAATCCAATCACCAAATGCAAACTTCAGCAGACTACAAACCCTAACAAAAACCACCCATCCTAACCACAAACTCACAATTCACCAAATCACCACATAGATCACAGCAGGAATTCACTCTCCAATCAACCCGTATTTAAAAAGACACAAATTTAACCATGTCCCTCGCCCCAAAACCTAGAATCATAAACCCATATCTCAAAAGCCCTAAATTCCACAAATCCATCACCAGGCAATCCGCTACTTCAACAATCGCTTATCAAACCAAAAGCATAGCCATTTACATTCCAGAAAAGATAAAAAATCCCCAAAAAAAGGAAAATAATCATAGATTCCGCCAATCAGAGCCAACAAATCAAGTAAACACCTTGAAATCAAAGAAACCCAATAAGAAGGGTTAAAGATCGATATACCTATATCGAGGAGGACCTTCGAAGACGACCATGGAGCACTAGAGCCCATCTGCCAGCCTTCGAAGAGATCCCCACCACCGAACAAAGAAGGAGAACAAAAAGGTAAAACCTCTCCCTCTCGTCTCTCAATTCGGCATTTCATCATGAGACTTACCAAATTCCTATATTACCCTCATATTTTTAAAATACCAATATTTGGGAATATGCAAGAGGAGTGCATTATTTATTATTCACACAACTGTATAGAATCAGAATGAAACATATAGATACATTATTTATACAATCTATATGTATAAACATAAAAATCCTCCTGCAGTGACTCACAGAGAAAGCATAGAAGCTAGTGGTAATGAGTCTGTAGACAACCAGATCTACACCAATGCCAATAGGAAATACTTGGAGCACTGATGGAGGAGTTTTTTGAATTTAGAAGATGAATGCACCTGCACAAAAAACACAAATTAGCACCATAATATATATATATATATATATATATAGAGAGAGAGAGAGAGAGAGAGAGAGAGAGAGAGGGAGAGAGAGGGGTAAGTTGAAATTACCTTACAGGGATGAGTCTTTAGCACGCGTCTGTAGGGGATGTTTGTGGAAGCAATGTAACATCCAACTTAGGACAATCATCAATCTCGAAATTGCAAATTGTTGGGAAACCAGAAATAATGGAGAGATTATAGTTGCTGAAAAACATGGCGATTTTTACTGATGTGAATCCTTCGACTTTTTCAAGGCTGTGTGCTTTGTAGATTGTAAGGGTGGCCAAACTTTTTGCATGGTAAGCAAGACCTTGAGGAAGGGACTTGAGCTTTGGACAGTTGATGATCTCTAGTGACTCCAGGACAGGCATTACAGAATGAGATTGACGTGAGGGCTCCCATGTCCACTCTTCCCACTCTGGCATGTCTTTCAGTATTAATGACCTCAACCTAGGAAAATTGCTCCACAGTCCAATGTCTAATTTGATGTGCTTTATGGACCATGCATCTTCGACACGAAGGTGTTCCAACAAAGGAAATTGGTACAATGGTGGAAGTTTCTTGCAATATTTACATTTGAGCAAGTCAAGCTTTTTCAATTTATCAAAAGGTAAATCCAAGATCCACCGAGGGAATTCTGGGCCAAAGTAACCATTGAACTTGATATGTTGGATAAATTTGCACCAAGGGGAGAGAACTTCAAAGCACTTTTGCATTTTCTCCTTCTCGCCTTCTTGGTATGGTTGACCCTCTCCTTGACAAGATAGCGTGACATCAGTGAGATGAATATGGACAGGGTATATCACACTATAAGGAACATCAACAACCTCCAAATTCACAATGTTGATGGTTCGTAGCTCCTTAAGACGGTGAATTTCTTCCCATCTACAGTACAATTCGGAGTCACTTGCCACGAATCCAATGAGACTAGTCAATTGAGATAGTTTACTTATCCCAATTGGCATGCCCATCAGTGGTGTTTGGTGAAGGTCGATGCTCCTAAGCTTTTGCAATCTTGCAATACTCTCAGGGAGGTCTAGTAGACTTCCACAGTACCTGAGGATTAAGTGTTGTAGATTGATGAGATTCCCTATGACATCTGGAAGTGTCTTGATGGGCAAACACGAGAGATTTAGGTGACGCAGGTGCACGAGCTTGAATAGAGATTTTGGTAGAACTCTACAATCAGAGCCACTTATATCCAAAATCCGCAAGAGCTTGAGCTTTTGGAAGACATCTTTGGGTAGCTTGGTTATTTCAAGCTTGCTTGTGAAGACAAGCGTTCTCACCGATGTTTGTTTTTTCACGATTTTTGGAAATTCATTCAATGGTGCATGATTTTTTATTACCAAATGATGTAGTTTTTGTATGGAAGATGACGAGGGGGAAGTTGCGGCTTCTTCCAATGCTTTTACATCACCTTGAAAATAACCATAATTGTGAACCAAATGTTGACCAAATGAGCTCATACTACCATGCATTCGGCACATGGCTTTATCATCATAATAAAGGCATTTTGCAGCTGGTTGTAAAATATTGCTTTCCAGTAGTTCCACGTAGTAATCATTTGCTACTTCTTCCGAAAGTTGCATCTCTTCCTTCCAATCTTCTGTCGACATTGATGGCTTTTTCACAAGCCCAGCAACAACCCATTGTTGGATCAAAATGTTCTTATCGAAGATATAATCCTCGGGGAAGAAAGCACAGAAGATGAGGCATTGCTTGATATAAGGTGATAAGTTCTCATAAGGGAGCAAATAAACGGGCTTAGGTAGTGTTTTATTTGAGGGTTTTAGTGAAACAATAATATTTTCTAGGACCTTCTCCCACTCGCTACGATTTTTCTCTTTAGTATTTAGAATCCTAGCAATGGTTTTGATTGAAAGTGGAAGGCCGTGACACTTGTTCACCATCTTTTTACCTATTTGTTCAAAGTGTTGCATGTTCCCCATTTCACCATCATTAAATAATAATTTACACATCAAGGCCCAACCATCCTCCTCGGACAATAATAATAAATTATGTTTATAAATGCCCTCGTGAGTTATGACACTTTCATACCTAGTTGTGACTAAGATATTATTAGTGATATAATCCAGGTACCGAAAGATCAAGTTACTCATCTCTTCCAATACTTCTGAATCATTAACATCATTGAGAACCACAAAAATTTCCTTATCTCTAATTAAATCATTTAAAATAATTTTTAGATCAGGCCAATTATTGGTGCTTGTAGAATCACCACCAAATTTATCTATGATGGATTTCATTATTGTAAAAGAAGTTGAATTCGTATGAACATCTACCCATATCGGTGGCAGTGAATGGAATTTATCTTTAATTTTTTTGTGATTGAAAATTATTTTAGCTAGAGTTGTTTTGCCAATGCCTCTTTCCCCGACAATCCCATGAAAATAGATTCCCTTAGAACTATGGGTGACCGTTAACATCTCTACTAGGTTTTCAGCATCTTTCTCTATTCCACCAACTAAAGTATCGTGTTCTACAGTGGTATCAAGATCAAATAAATTCAAACCTAAGTTTAGCTCTTGTTTGAGAATCTCTTCTAACCTAGAATGGATAGTTCCAAGAGTTCTAATTTGACTACTAATTTGCAGGGGTAAACAAAGGTCCTGGTATACATAAATGAAGGAAGAATACCAATGTACCTGTGGTTTATTCACTCAATCAAAAACTAAATAATAATAATAATAATAATAATAATAATAATAATAATAATAATAATAATAATAATAATAATAATAATAATAACAGTGTACCTTGGAAAACATTGTCTCCATTGCATCCATATATTGAAATAATTCATCACTGATGTCTTTCAAGTCATCAGAAACACCTTTCAAATTAGTAAACCAGGTGTTGGTGGCGCCATACGGGACAATCATCATCTTGTAATCAGCATACTCCAACTTGCAGTGGGCCATTTCTAGCCTTTCTTGTAACTCTGTGAGAATATCCCTCACTCTCGCCATTTTCTTCATCATCTGCTCGTGGTGGGCCTTTGCTAGCTTTTCTTGTAGCTTCCTGTGTGCATCCCCCACCCTTCCCATGAACTCTCGCAACATCATAGGAACATCTTCCCTCAGCATATTGATGCAATCCAGCTCTTGAAACTTCATGAGACAATCCCACACACGCTTCGCGGCCATTTCCTTCATCATCTCCTCATTTGACTCATCTTCCATGATATATATATGAGTTTTTTTTTTCTTTGGTTTGCTATGGATAATAGAATTTGAGAAGATGTGTTTGCTTGTTTTGCATGTCCTTGTGCATTAAGTCCATGCATGGACTTATATATATGTATAGAGAGATATATACATAACTTGCATGAGTGAGAGAATTTGTGCTTGCTTGTCTAGGTAACGCCACCAAATTTATGTATAAATATTTACTATTATTTTATTGCTAAAGACTTATAAAGCATGCATGGCTTTAATTCTTTTGAGGAGATTGGGCATTGGATATATGCCTTGCTTGGCTTTCATTGAACTCCAGCTCCAAAGGGATCATTGAAAGAATTAAGATATTTGAAATCATTTGTCAGAATTAATACCTAGTACTAATGAGGCCAACATTCATATTTTTTGTGTTTTAAATTTCTTTAAATTGGCATGTTAAAATTTTTTTTTTCCTTTTTTTTCATTGAACCCATTTCAATGAGGTGAATCCCTATTCACAAAGAACAATTTAATTATTTAAAATTAATAAATAGTTTAGTCTTAAACTAACACATCTCTTCGATAAACAATAACATATTTTCTGCATTTAATTAAAAGTAGACTAAATTCATTATATATTAATCAAAATTGTTAACTATACAAAAAAATTATATAGGAGAATTTAAGCTTGCTTGTGTAAGACCACCAACTTTTTTTTTTTTTTGAAAAACAAAAATGTATCCAGTAATTATAAGCATTTCTTTTTCTTTCCAAAGGAGATGACATTGCACATATGTTTTGCTTTACCCTTTGTTTTATCTTTGCATTGCATATATGCTTTGCCTTGCCTTTGTTTTATCTTTGCATTGATGCTGATCTTTTGTACTTGCTTTTCTTCTTAATATAATTTATGGCTTATTTTAAAAAATAAAGATAAAAATTATATATAACTATAGTGATTTATAATAAAAGTTGAGTTCTTTTTCGTTAAAATAAATAAATCTTAATTTTTCTATAAAGTGGATAAACCACATTTATTAAGAAGCAGCACAAACAGGAAACAAAATAGCAGAGCCTACAAAAAGGTCGCCAACAGTGAGGCGTCCCATAGAGGCAGGAACAAACTAAAACAACATACAGAACAAAACACAGTACAAATTAAACAAAGTCCACTAGGCGTGGAATGCAACAGAAACAAACACGAACTAAAAAGACTGCTCCTATAAGAGAAAAGACAGCCCTTAGGAGATCAGTGATGATGGCACAATAAGATCTAGCTCGCACTCCCCTCGAAACTCAGGGGCTACTCAGCTCACCGTACATTCCTAGGATCTGCAAACTCTAGGCATCTTTTGACAGTCTGGGCTGACTCCTCCAGCTTTTGTTTTTTTTTGCTCTGGAACTGCAGACACCCAAAGTGATAAGTGTCTAAATACATAACGTTTATTATATATATTTTATACACTTTCATGCATTTTTCTATGACTCCGATGCCCTTTACGCGCTTTTCTTGTTAATTATCATTTCAGGACATCGGAAGACCATCTAGTGCGTGTTTGAGTTTCTTTTGGCATCATCAAAGAATATATTGAAGCTCACATGTATCCTCAAGTTTCGGGCAAGAAAATAGTGGATTTCAGGCCGTTCACTGTAGCACCATTACTGTAGCAGTGCGCGGGCACTATGCGGCCTGCACACCACCCGCACAAGGCAGACAGAAGGATGTGCGGGCACTGTGCGGCCTGCACAGTGCCCGCACACGCACGGGCTGAAGAGATGATTGTTTGGTTATTTAAGGCTTCTAGGGCTTGTTTTATGGTGTCTTTGGCCACCCTCTCCTCCACCTTTCTCCACCAGCACCACCTCCATTCTCCACCATCATCTCCACCATTTTCCTTCACCACCACCGGATTGGAGAGGCAATTTGAAGAGCAAAACTCAAGGGGAGAAGAAAGGAAGCACTCAAGGAGATCATCACGGAGCTCAACCGGCGCGGATCCGGCGAGCCTTTGTCACCACCTTCTAGCCTACATCTAAGGGAGATTCTTATGAGCATTTTCATTGTTTATTTTGTGTTTTCTCTCTTTTGATGTGGAACTAGCCTCCCAAGGCCACCGGGCTCCGGTGAACCTTGGGAGAGGAACTTGTATGGATGATGATACTTATTTATAGATGATTGTTGGCTTGTTTGTTTGATTTCAATCTATTGTTTTAATGTTCAACCTACAATGGATGGATTCCGTAGGTTTTGATTCATGAATTGTATGTGTATGGCGGGATGCTTGCATGTATTAGGTCGCACAATGATTGAAGGGGGATTCAATGTGCCGGTACACCGGAGGTTCCGGGTGCCGGTAGCTCCCCGCGTGGTTAGAGTTGTTTTAGCCGAAAGCGCGCATTAGAATAACCCTAATCGAGACTCCCTATTCCCAATGACATCGTAGGGGTATCCTCTGGATAGAGGAACCTGTACTGGATTAGGGCTACACCACGGAGGTTCCGGGGTAGTCGACTCCCGAGTCTAGCGGATCAAACCTTGCCAACTTAGCACTTAATTTCCTATATTCATCCTAACTTGTTCTTCTCCTTAGGGGATCCTAGCCCGAGGCCTCTAGTTCTCATTGCTACTTGCTCATTAGATTGCTTGTATGGTGTGCCTTAGTTCATTTTGTTTATAGTATTTATTTTATTTATTTTCGTATTTGTGTTTTATACATGACTCTTGTCTTGGTAGACTAGATAGTGATACCTAGGAGGAAGTAATAGCAGATCTTGGGGCCCTCTGGAATACGACCCTCTTGCGCTCGCGTGAGAGGTTATTACTTGACGACCCGTGCACTTGCGGCCGGGGAGTCGCGTGCTAGCTCTTTAGCTTGTCGCGCGGCGACCATCACAAAGCAAGAACATATTAGAACTTTAAAAATCACAAACATAGCAGTACCAAAGCAATCATCAAAGATTCTTCTATTTCTTTCAAGCCAAATATTCCAGATTAAAGCCTTAGATAAAATCTCCCAGGTTTCCTTCGTCCCCCCTCTTTACTTGCTCCTCCAAGGACCCCACAAGTCTATAAGGGATCACAAAAAAATAGTGAATAAACAGATGCACCGCCGATTCAATATCATTGAAGCAAAGTAAGCATGTAGCAGTTGGGAGTTTGTTACATCTTCTTTTCACTAGGTTTTCGAGTGTGAGTATTTTATTATCCCAAGCTAGCCAAGTGAAGGCCTTAACCTTCCTTGGGCAAACACCCCTCCAGATAATCTTACTTGGATGGCATCACACTCCTCCATCTGTCAAGTAGGTATAGAAGGATTTAACCGAGAAAGTACCGTTAGCAGTGCGATTCCATCATTTAAGATCTATGGAATCTCTATTTAGATTTATCAAGTGATCATCATGAAGGGGTCTACCTCCCTTAGTAAGTGTCAGAAGTTTGGTGCTAAGGCATTCACTGTGCCCCCTAGGTCTGTTGATTCTGTAAAAGCTTCTAGCCACAAATCTCTAGGTGTTCTTCCTCCCATCCAGCCATCTAGCCAGAAGTGAATGGACTTACCATCTTGAATATTATGTGTTAGGCTTTTCATAAAGGCAGGTAAGCAACTTAAAATACCTTCCTAGAAGTATGATTTTGATTTGGTATGCAGGTTGAAAAGGTTCAAGTAATGGTGATGCTGGTAGTAGTTGAATTTTAACACTGTAGATCCACACCATTGTGACTGAGATAATTTTCCACCGCCATTTTCCTAGTAAGGCTAAGTTAAATTCCTCCAGGTTTAGAATACCCAAGCTTCCTAAGTCACAAGGTAGACAAATGTGTTTCCAGTAACTAGTCTACTCCCAGCCTTGTCTAAGTCTGGGCCCCTCCACAAGAAGTCACGTTGGATGCAGTCTATAACTTTGACAACTCAAGTTGGGAGCTTATAGATAAACATCAAATAAGTGGGGATAGTAGTAAGCACTGAATTCACTAGCATGAGTCTACCTCCAAGGAAAAGCATTCTAGATTTCCACGAAGCCAGTCTAGAGTGAATCTTAGAAATGAGGGTTTCCCAGTCCTGGCAATTGGGTCGCCTGCCTGAGATCGGAATTCCTAGATACGTCAGTGGAAGAGTTCCAGCTGAGCAGTTTAAGGTGCTCGATAGGGACCTGTTCGGTTGAAGTCTGATACTTGTCAATAAAAGTAAGTTTTGTGTGAGTTAATGGCTATCCCAGACATCCCTTCAAAGAGAAACAAAATGAGCTTAACGATTTGCAGGTCTTACTCCCCTCTTGATGTCAATATAATCAAATTATCTGCATATTGGAGGTGGAAGATCTTCCCAACATGACCGAGGGGAACTCCATGCAATACCCCAGAGGAAAGGACATTGGAAAACATTATACTTAGGACATCAATTGCCATAATTAACAGGAGGGGGAAGAGAGGATCACCTTGTCTTAACCTTCTTTGATATCTAACAGAACCATTCATTGAGCCATTTACTAGAATAAAGGATTTGGAAGTTACTAGCATACTTTCTATCCAACCAATCCAGCGATCTCCAAATCCCCTAGCTTTCAGGAGCTCTAAAAGGAAGTCCCAGTTCACCATGTCAAATGCTTTAGAAAAGTCCACTTTTATAGTATTACCAGGCAATCTTTGTTTTTGGATACTGAAGATTGTCTCTCCTGCAGCTACAATATTATCCAGAATACATCTACCCAAAATAAAAGCGTACTGAGTTGATTCGATAAGTGAATCAATGACTTTGCTTAATCTGGAAGTCGGAGTTTTTGAGATTATCTTCAAAGATGAGTTGATTAAGCTGATTGGGCAAAAGTCAGTTGAGTATTCTGGGGATTTAACCTTGGGTACCAGAACAATGTTCGCCCAATTAATTCATTCCAGATTAGTTGTGCCATTATAGAAGTATTCACAAAGAGCTGTCAAGTCGTTTTTTATTATAGACCAGAATTTCTGAAAGAAGAACATAGGGAAACCATCAGGTCCAGGGGACTTATCAGCTCCTAGCTCAAATGTTGCTTTTTTAATTTCCACTTGAGTGAATTGAGCCTCTAAGGCTGCAAGATCCACTCTGTCCTTATTAATCAGCAACCTATCCCAATCAAAACGTAGGCGTGTGCGGCTTTTAGTGCCAAACTGCGATCGGAATAGAGAAGTGAAGATTTTTCCCAATTTCTCTTGTCTCTTCAAAGGTGGATTGATTATGAATAATATGGGAAATGAAGTTTCAGTTACACCGACCGTTTGCCACTGCGTGAAAAACTTAGTATTGGCATCTCCTTCCTTGAGCCAAGTTACCCTTAAGCGTTGGCGCCAATACACTTCTTCTTGAAATAGAGTGTTTTTCAAGTTTTGCCACAATTCTGATTCTTTGATAATTTCGACCTCTGTGAGGCTGCGTTTTTCCTTGATCAAATCTAAGTTTACAATTTCATGGAGAATTTTCAGTTTCTGCAATTTGATGGATCCAAATTGAGATCTAGCGCACTCTCGCAGCTTATTTCTAGTATGAGCTAGTTTTTTTGAAACAGTGAAAGCCCCATATTCTTACGGGTTGGATTTTGCCCACTAAGATTGAATAAATTCATTGAAACCTTCAACAGAACACTAGGCTAGCTCAAACTTGAATTAGTGTTGTTTGAAATTGTGATTTCCTATTGTTAGTTTAATGGGGGCATGATCCGATCCAAATCTTGGGAGGCAGGACTGACTAATCCTTGGGTGGCGACTCAGCTAATCCTGATTCACTAAGAAACGATCTAGCCTCACATAAGTGGCATTCACTTGTCCATTAGTCCAAGTGAAATGCCTACCCAAAAAAGGGGGCTCAGTGAGAAATAAGTCATGTTTTAGAGCTTGTGCCTAAGCGATATATTCTAAGTTTGGGGTACCACTATTCTTATTTGTGGTAGAGAAGATGGCATTAAAGTCACCACATATCACCCAGGGGAGGTCTCTCCCTCGTTGCTAGAATGAATTTCCTCCTAGAAAGACCGTTTGAGGTGGATGTCATTAGGTCTGTATACTGAAGTACAGAGCCAATTTCCTCTTCCTAGGGGATTGGAAAATTCAACTGTCAGGCAGAGATGGCCAAAATGAATTAGCCAATAATCATACCTCCTGATGTGCCTTGGGAAGGAGACCAACAGTAAGCGTCTAAGTTCTTACCTCCAACTGATCTCCAGATAAAGGGGATTAATGAGTCTAATTTTGATTCCTGGATACAGCAAACCATAGATCAATGGAGTTGGAGTGCATCTTTAACTAGAAATCTTTTGGAGGGTCTTCCTAGACCTCTAACATTCCAAGATATGATGTCCAAGTCCATAAAAAGAATAAAAAGCCTATAACTTAAGTGGTGTCCTTTGACCCTTTAGTGGCCAGGGAAGAGCGATCCAACTCTAGACGCCTAATTTTGTTGATGCAGTCAACTTTTGTATTTAGATTAATATCAAAGTTTATGCCACATGGTTAGCAATAATTTTCAAATTGAGCATCAAACCTGTTAGTTCCGCCGGTTAGGGTTTGTGAACTTAGAGGAACACTTACTCACTTAAGCACTCAAGAAAAGTAAACACAAACCACACAAGAAGAGACATAAGACGTTGGTAACCCAGTTCGGCATCCACTTGCCTACATCTAGGGGGCCATGCCCGGAGATCAACAATCCACTAAAAAGGGGTAAAAGATAGAAGAGTACAAAACACACTTGTCACTCTCTCACATACAAAGAATCTACCCTCTCTAGATTGTCCGATACCTCCCTACTCCCTCTTTCAAGAGTCGTACCCAATCCTAGACCAAGGTAGTATATATAGACGCCTCAATGTCCCAAATATAGTGCATACCCTTTTTAGAATCTCCGCGGCTTCTAACTTTAGAATCTTCCAAAATTAGATGTCGCAACTTATGTTATAACATATGTTGCAACATGACCCTGACTGTTGGCTTGGCTGAATTTTGGCTCCATTGCTAAGCGACCTCAAGACACCCCAGCCGAGTCGATGTAGCCCGATCACCTGATTCGACCTACCAGCAACTAACCTCCCTCTTCAGCTCCTCACCACACAGCCCCCTCGCAAGGGGCGCACGTCCTATGTGCGTCTTCATGAACCTTGCCAAACTTAGTCTTCACTTCACCCAAGTTTGGTCTTCAAATCTTCTACAAAGATCTTCATTCAATCAGCTGAATCTTTCCACCAATAGGCGCATCTTCAAACATACCCTTAATAGACTTCATATCATCTCTATTAGGGTTCTTCAAATCTTGCCTTCAATAGTCTTCAAAATCATACCATTGATAGGTTGTTTCTTCATTTAAGCTTCACCCATATTTAGTCTTCAATCACATCTTCTAAATATGGTTTTGATGAGATCTTGATATCATCTTGTTGCTTGCTTGATCTTCTTGCCTAAAATAGTTTCAACAAGATCTTCATTTAATCTTCATGAGAGTTGCAACTTCTTGCCAAAAATAACTTCTTCAAGATCTCCCATGATATTTTTCACCTAGCCAAGTTTGTTTGCCATGTCATCCTTCATTCCACATCATTCTCCATGCCACGTCATCATGCTTGCCATGTCATCTTAACTAGGTGTCAAATTATGCCAATCTTAAAGTGCATTTGCACTAACAAAACCAATCAGAAATAAGGAGTGGATTAGGCGTACCTTCTAGGGGAGGGCCCAAGGTGGCCCTTTTCTTGGTTGATCTAGGAGGTCTGGTAAGGAACCCTGCTTCCTCATTCCACATGGACGATGGTTTCTTTGGTCTTTCACTTCTTTTAGAAGGTTGAGAAAGATTTGCTTACACCGTGTGACTTGCTTTGCTGGAATTGCCATCTTGGAGGAGCCTCATAACACCTTAATTCTCACCATAGCAATTAGTCATCAAGCATACATTTTTATTCAAATACATATAAAGGAATCATTTTCTTTAATCTAAATGCCACTTACTATTTTAATCAAAAGCAACTCTTGCTTGGCATTGACTTAATTAATTATCAACTAAGCAACTAATTGAAAGCTTTGAAACAACTCCATTTTCCTGGATATCAAATACAAACAAAAAATATTTATGTTGTTCGCCATTAATAAACCTTTAGTTTTGTGAGATTTTTCAAACATTTTCACTTAAAAATGAGTTTATCAGTGATTTCTTGAGGTGATATAAGTTATTGGTCAAAGCTTTCAATGCTAACAAGCTAAATTAATGGACAAATTGGAGTTTATGAACCAAGTATAAAAAAAAAACTAGTTTTGTTACATATATAATTTAGAACATATACAGTTCCCCAGTTTACCGTCTCTTGTCATGAATACATATATTTTTTAATATTTTATGGTACTATTTTGACAATAAGCTATTTTATGGTACTGTCATGGGTGTGTTATTGCACCAATTTCACTGTTAACAACTTTTGGCTAGCATATTTTGACTTCTAATCACCAGTTTCATCTTTCTGTTCACAATTTCTCATCACTTTTGATCAATTTTTTAATAGTTCTGAGCTTGCATAGAGGAGTGCATGCAATTAATGAAGTAGCTGAGAGCATGGCGGCTTTTAACGCAAACTACAAGGACATTGGCCTTTTTGGTGTTTATGCAATTGTAAAGGTTGGTCTAATTTTTCGTTTAGCACAGAAACTACTCTTCCAGAGTTTTTATCTGTCATGGTGGTGAATCAGTCTAGTTAAGATGAACATTTGTAGAACTATGAGGAATGCTAGTCAAAATAAGAAAAAGAAAAATTCACACACTTCTTTTGCTCGTTTTTGCACTTCATTTACCAATTTAAGATACGCTTAATATATATCACTTCAAATTTGAATTTTCAACTTGGGGAAATATCTTTTTTTTTTTGTTTTTTTGAATTGTTGAATTGTTGAATTGTTGGCTTGTCCAATTTAAGATAGACTTCATATATATCACTTCAAATCTGAGGTTAGTTGCTGCTTGTATTATTCTCATGTTCTAGATTCTATCTATCACTCGCTTCCTCCACATGCACATGGCATTGTTTGTGAGGCCCTTTTTTCAGTAATTTCACAAGCCAATTCACATGAACATCCATGATAATGTTCTCTATTTCCGTTAACTCAGATGCACTTGATGAGTTGATTTGCAGGAAAATAACCAAGTAATTAATTTGATTTAAAACACTGGACTTGAAGCACTGAAATAAGGCATTTCATTGATGAGTAAAATGACATGTAATTCAATAACAGAAAAAAACTATATAAAGGCATGCTTTCTTTTGTCTATATATTACAATTATCTCTTATGCTTTTATGATCATGTATTGGTGCTCATGACCTACCACTTGCCAAGCAAACTTAAGATAAAAAAGAACCCTCTTGATGGTAAGAGGAACAAAGGATCGAATAAACCAGCTTTATGAGTGATTGGAACAGCTTGAAGGTGTCGTTACACGATTGGAGTCCTTGATCAATGTATTTCTGGATGATAAAAAATGCAAAGACTGTACTAATCGTGGTGGCGAGCTCGGACCTATCCATGAGTTGGTGGACTCACTATCGTCAGGGGTGCCAAAGGCACAAAAGTTCAAAGACATTCCAAGAAAAAGAAAAACAATGAATGCCAAAGTGTGGAGGACTGAGATGCAGAGGCATCTTTGCCGCGAACTTGATGGTGGACGGGCTCGCGATATGGAGGACAGCCGGATAGAGACTATCCTTAAACTAGTCCTTACGAAAAAAAAATTATGTTGTAAGTTATTCATGTGTAAATAAATTTTAAGTAAATATATCTTTCTCTTTGAAACTTACTATATATGTTATAAACAATATAAATTATCAACAAATGAAATATTTATTACATTTTAAAAATTCTATTTATTTTGAAAAAGTTAATTAATCTACCAAAAAATATTTGTTTTGAAAAAAATTAATTAATCTACCAAAAATATAAATTGCATATATATATATATGCACACACCCTCTTATTTACTAATTTGTCCCCAAATTATCAATTTTCTCTCTCATCATTACATTACACATTATCACTAATAACAACCATCTAATGGAAAAAAAGAATCCAATTTTATAAGCATATAACAAAATAGTTTTCTGATGTCATATACTGAAACAATTGGTTTCAGAAACAAAGCCAAAAATTTTTGCTTTAAAAAGCTTTTGCAGATATATCAGAAGAAATCACCCATTTGCCTCAAATTACTGCTGCTGCTGCTTCTTCTTCTTCTTTTTCTTCTTCTTCTTCTGCCTGTGTATGTGACTCTAATTCATGTACCAAGGACAAATTCTGGAAGCTAATAAAAATTTGGGGATGAGTGGCGACGTGCGTCTGTGCTTCTCGCCTGAAGGTCAAACTGTGTATGTTCCGGTGTGCCGCACTCTCCCTCCACACGATGAGGAGCTTGTCCATGATGATGACGGAGACGTAGGAGTGTACATGATGATGACGGAGACGTAGGAGTGTTGTCCATGTTGTTGGAACCGGATTCATGGGACTTGGAGAAACCTTTAGATTATTAAGTTACCCATGAAGACGACGAACAGCTTCGACCCTACGTCGATGTTGATGATGTTGAGGGAGATGAAGGCGTGTTGTCGGACCTTTTCCATATAGGGCTAGTGAACGACAAGGAGGATGAGTGGGATGTGAAGGACGGTGAGTCACAACCTTTTTCTATCCCCAACATCCAGGAGACATTTAATCTGAAGATCTTTCACGCCCTCTCTGGTTTCCCGAAGGACGGAGCTCGTGCCCTTGATGTGTGTGGGTGGATGAAGAAGGGATCCCTCATGTCTCGACCATTGATCAATGAGGACGTCATTGGTGATCAACCCCGGCAGTCACTTGGAGTTATGCAATGTCAACGTCCCACTAGGCACACACATGAAATACCTAGAGTCTTGAAAGGTAAAGCTCCGGTGAAAGGTGGATGGCCGGCCATTAGGCCTCAGGCAACAATGGGAATGAGGCTCCATGTCGCTCCTCAAGACTTAACTATGCCGGCGGTGGTGGAGCTTCGCTCCCACTGTGGAGGTGCATCACTGTTGTCTCATCGATGTGAGACAATGCAAAGAACCGTTGGTTGCACGGGTTCTTCGGGTTGGACCAATGTGCAGAAGGGTGACATCAATCAGAAGTTTGGTGGCCCGAGGCAACGCGTTGTCGATAGTTGGTTGGCTCGATTTGAGTTGGAGCAAGGATTTGGGACAGGTGGAGGGAAGGCTATGGTCGAGATTAGTAAGTCCAAAGATGGCATGGTAGTGGCTGATTCATATGCTAAGAAGGCTTTGATGGAGGGAGAGAATTGTGGGAGTCACGTGGTTTTTAATGACCCAGTTGCTTTGGTTGCCGAGCCTAAATGTGGTGCTGGCTTAGTGGACTTAATTGGGCCTGGCCCATGGGAGTTGGTGTATAGTTTGGATGATCTTCTTTCATTATGTGAAGTGGGCCAGCTGTCAGCCTATCACCATGTGATCAAAGATACTACGATTGGGTCGGGCTCTGAATTAGAGAAGGGACAACAAGGAAGGGTTGTTACATTTTCTGGTGTCTGGGCGGGGTTCTTCTAATGGGCTTTCGTTGGTTTCTACTGTTTACATAAACTTTGGTGATAAGGGTGCTCTACCAACTATATCTCCGCTAGCCGTGGGCTTTTCGTGGAAGTTTTTGTCAGGAGTTTGGGCCGCTATCCCAAAAAATGCCCAAGGGACTTGGGACAATGCATGCAAATCCAGGGAAAGGGTAGAGGAGGGGAAGGACAGCCAAGCTGTTGATCCTAATTGGCCAGAAGCTAAACTGGATTCTAATGACTTGGTGTCTGAGTTTGAATGAAACTTCACAGAACTCATGCAGTGGTTACAAGAGGATAGCTCTTCGGTGCACTTGGGGCAATTGGAGTAGCACCAGTTGACAAGGCGCAGTGAAAGGCAGAAGATGTCATCCTCAAAGT
Organism: Dioscorea alata; assembly: GCA_020875875.1. Classification (NCBI taxonomy): domain Eukaryota; kingdom Viridiplantae; phylum Streptophyta; class Magnoliopsida; order Dioscoreales; family Dioscoreaceae; genus Dioscorea; species Dioscorea alata. Next base: position 28,566,354 of record CM037023.1, on the reverse strand, counting down.
GGAATGATGATGCCGGTTTTTTGGCGAAACCTCCGAGGTCGACCAAAAGGAAATTAGCAAGGGGATACTGCAGTAGATGTGGTGGAGGGTCCTCGGGCAAAGTTTGAAGATTCTAGTTCCACCATCAGACGCAAATTGGATTTTTTTTGTCAGCGCTCGGAGGAGATTAGTTGTGCTACGATGGCAGAGGAGGCACATGACCAGATTACAAGCTAATTTCTTTCTGTTGTGTTGGGTTTCGAGGAGGCCCATTGTTCATCGTTTGTTCCCTTGCTTTTGTTCTTGTCTCTGTGCGGTTTTTCTTTCGCCTACTATCCATTTCTAGTGGACGGGTTGTTGTCTCTTTTGTGTTGTTGTGTTCTCTTCGCTTAGATGGCGGAGGGTTTTGTTGTTATGTTCTTCTTATTTAATTGAAGTGGTTTATCAACTTTTTTAAAAAAAAAAAGTTTTTTATTTATATATTAAACAATTTTCATAACTAAACCAAATCTTCTCTTCTTTTAAAAATACCCTGATGCTCTTTTTTTGAGAATACCCGACAACAACATAACCTGATATCTCTAGAATCAAATTCTGATATGTTTGTGATCATATGAAGGAAATTTGAAAGGTACTAATCAGCAGACCCATTGAAAAAGAGTCAAGAAAATTTCAAAAACATTGTGTTAAGGTAAGATGTTTGAGTCAAATAAAAAATATTTCCCTTCAACGAAACCAAACCTATATCTTCAATGTTGCATCAATTCATGTTTTTAGTGGTTTTCTTTGATATGTTTTTTAATGACTGCATTAAATAATAATAATAATAATAATAATAATAATAATAATAATATAAAAAATTTAATAAATAAAAATCAACCCACTCTTTGATTTCAATGAATATATCAATGAATAGGTAGGTTATTTTAAATATTTTTCTAAGCATCGTGCCTACTTCCTTCTCTCTTATTTAAATTATTTTAAAAACTGACAAAATTGTTTTCTAAAATATTGAACTTAAAATTCAATTGTTATTGTCAACATATATAAAAAAAAAACTTTTAAAATGCATTTATGAGGGTTTTATTTTATTTAAAAATAAAATTTTTAAATATTTATGTAAATACAAATAAAAAGATAAATAACATAGATGAGTTGTAACAAATTCTCCTTAATGATGAGGTGTAAGTGCATGGCACTTCAATATTTCCAGTAATATATTTTATAATTCTTCACATTTTATAAATATACTTTTTATACTAAAAATAATTTAAAAAATGACATTATTAATGTTTTTTTTCTCCAAAATGTAGACTACCTTTAGAATATTTTGTTTTTGATATATTCAACTTGTAGCATTAGTGACTTTAATCTAGTATATATTATAATAAACATGGCTATGTGGAATAGTGGTAGCATGAGTTTCCAACACGTGGAGAAGCTGCATGCAGGGGAAATATGCACGTGGCTTGTTATGTAGAAATCCACGTAGCTTTATAAACAATGCATACAAGTCTAACAACAGAAGTATCTCTCATTGATCTAGTTCCTTGCATCTTAATTTTTCATAAGATCAATAGATCCAAGGCATGCAATCAATGGGAATGAAGATGAGAAAGCACTTATCCTCCATTGCCAATCACCTCCTCCAAAGATGTTCTCAGTATAGCATTCATCTCTCTCTCTATATATGTATATATTTGTATGCATTATAATATCAGAAGTTCTTGTGACCTTTTATGATGATGAATATGAAATGAAATTCTTTCAGGATAGAAGGCAGAACAGTGGAGGATCTGGTGAAGGAGTTTGAGAGAGGATTGAAGCCAGAATGGCAAGGAGAAGAAGAGAAATACTACTCAAAGAAATTAGTTGAGTTTTGTAGCTTAAAAGCTGTTGAAAAACTATGTGGTTGCATTGGGGAGGAGATCACTGATGAATCCTTCTCTCGTTTGTCATTTGATATGATGCTTTCTTGGGAGAATCCATGTTGCAGTGATGAAGACCAAAGTTCCCATTCAGTTTGAACCTTTATCCAATTCTTTCATTTTTTTTTCCTTTTTCTTTTTTGGATTGGTTAGGTTTTTAATTCAATCTTGTTATGAATTCCTTTTAAAAAAAAATCAATTAGGAAAACATTGCTAAGGAGGAGGAGGATAGAAAGGAACAAAGTGGTACTGTTGAAGATGATGTTCCTCTTTTCTATTCAGATATAATGCCACTATTGGTGAGTTCTTGTGTTTAATGCTATTGAATGTTGAATTAAAGGTTTTTAGAGAACTTTAGGTTGTGTATGAATTTATGAATTGTATATATATATTGATAGGTGGATGAAGAGAAGAGTGTTGGTGAAGATGCATTTGTATGGTTGGCATCTTTGCTACCTGTTGTAGCTGATGTTGTTAATGCCCGGTTTGCTTTTGAAGCAATGACGGCGTCCACATTGAATCGTCTTCATTTTCCGGCTTATGATAGATATCTCAAAGAGATTCACAAGTAATTCATATATATCTCACACTTAATTAGTTTTCAATCTTTTCAATATATACATATATTGTAGAGTGTTTCTGCAATTCTTTGCTAATTTTATTTAGATGAGATAAGCAAGTAATTCATTTCTCACATTTTATTTTTCTGCTTTCCGATGTATTGTAGAGTGTATAACTTTGAGTTATTTGGGTATTTGCTTTAATTGATTAGCTTAAATTAGTGAGCATGAACAACATGCATGTATAATCAGCAAATATCCACTGCTTCTAACTGCTATATATATATATATATATATGTTTGAACGAAGTGCATAAATCACTGATTTATTGCGACCACTGAGTACAAACAAACAAAAATAACAGACCGGACTGCTTGTTTTGAACGAAGTGCATAAACCACTGATTTATCGCGACCGCAGAGGACAAACAAACAAAAACAACAGACCGGACTGCTTGTAACTGAATTGCATGATTGAATTTATTGTTGATGTCTTGTGTCTGCAGTATATATACAATCTTCATTTTTTGGCTTTCAATAGATTTATGAAAAAAAGATGTACAAGTTATTCATCTATCACAAGTTATTTTTTCCTGCTCGGGACTTTTAAATTATATATTTAATATATTTGTGCATTTGGTTGGGATCTGGTCTAAATTTCCACTAATTTATACCCTGTTCCGAATAAAAATGTTTCATTAATACAGTGAGTGATTCAGGGAAATATGTGACTCTTTTAAAAGGTTGAAACTTGTTTAGTTTGCTCAGATTAGAAACCTGATTTTAATTATGATAATGCCATGCTATTGATCATTCTCGAATTCCTGAACCTTAATTAACCTCCATTTTGTTTCCATTTAGATGCATTGAATACCTGCAGAAACAAGCACCACCGACAGGTTTTGAGCTGGCAGACGATGAGTTCATTTTACACATTGAAGGAACTGCAAGAACACAGAGAGTTGTTCGCCACATTGGAGGAACAAGCTGGCCTGGTTTGTATCATATTATCAGATGTTTAATTTGTGTAGATGTGTTGGAAATATAGTCCCGCATCTGTTATGTGATAGAAGTGTAATGGATTATATATAGGTATAGGGGTTGAGTCACTAAGTCTTAAGATTTTTTTGGTGTTAGACTCCTCAGTTTATGTAGCACCCATATAGTCTATTAGTACAAAATATAAAATCTAACAAAATGTAATATATATAGCTTGATGATCGGATTAATGATTGACCAGAGATTGATTTTCAATATGTTACTTCCTTTGCAGGGAGACTCACATTGACAAACCTCGCACTTTATTTCGAGGCTTCTGGAGTAATATCATATGAAACTGCTTTAAAGATCGATCTCTCAAAACCTGACCTGAATCATCAAGTGAAGCCGGCTTCTACTGGCCCTTGGGGAGCTCCTTTGTTCGACAAAGCAATAACCTATGAGTCCTCTGATTTGTAAGCCTTGTTTTTTAAAAACTTCAATCATAATAAAAAGAATTGCTGCAATGAACACATGATTATATATACAATAACACAAAGTTAATGCATGATCATTGCTTCCCAGATCGGAACCTGTTGTTTTAGAGTTTCCAGAAATGACGAGCTCCATTAGACGTGATCTTTGGTTGACGCTAGTTAAAGAAGTCATCTTATTGCATCAATTTATATCTAGCTTTAAAATAACTTCTCCGACCCAAGGATGGGAGATGCAGGCACGAACCGGTCTGGGAGTATTCCGGCTTCATGCAGCAAGAGAGTTGCTAAGAATATCACCACCATCTCCAACCAGTTTCCTGATTTTCTCATTGTTCGATGAGCTGCCCAAGGGCGATTATGTGCTTGAAGAATTATGCAACAGCTTGAAGCAAATGGACAGCTTACACCCGTGTAGCGCAGCTTCTATATTGAAAAGTTTAAACATGACTCACCCAATTGATGTTTCGAAGACAAGTGTGGAGGCGAAGGAATGTATCAGTGAGCAAACAAGCTCCCAAGCCGAATCATTGGCCACTTTGGACATGACTGTTAATCAAGCCAGGGAGGAGGCGAAGGAGGTTCGTGTCGCAAAAGCTACTGTTGAATCTATGAAAGAGGAAGGCATTGCCGATAGCCTCCTTATTTTAGCGGTAAGATTTTTCACCTGAAACACAATGTAGCTTCTTAGCTTATGAACTTAATTTCAAAATTTACAGGAGTTACTGAGTCCACTGAGAGATTTGCTACCATGGTTGCAAAACATCCTCACATGGAAGAGACCGGCAATTACTGTCTTTGTACTCGTCGTTTCTCTGATTGTCATATACGAGTAAGTTCTCCAGTTGTTCTATTCATTAGATTGATCAATTACTGGCAATTTAAGTATATATGATTCTTTGTATTTGTACATAGGGAATGGGTTGGCATTGCATTAGCAGTTTGTGTGATGTCATTGGTTGGGATGATGATTCGGGCGAGACGGGAAAGGATTAGCAATAATCGTCAGGAAATTGTAGTCTCTACCTCATCTGATAAAACAACAGTCGAAACTATCGTCGCAGCTCAACATAGTTTGAGAAGTGTGCATGATATGGTCAAGAATACAAACATCACTTTACTGAAAATTCGAGCAATACTTGAATCCCGAGCTCCAAAGGTATTCGATTTGAATAATACTTATATATGTTTCATCGTTAATTTTTATCGACGGACAAATTATTTCTGCTGATGGAAACATTGATTATCAGTAAATGACTTTCATTTGTTCAATATGCAAAAATGCAGCAAGCAATCCAGGTGATGTTGGCCTTGACTGCATTGGCCATGGTATTAGTGGTGATACCATTCAAGTTCATACTAATGCTCTCAGTGATCACCACCTTCGCCGTGACATTAAACGCCGGGAAATCTACGTCAAGCTCGCAAGGCCAAGGTCATCGGCGGTTTCGGGAATGGTGGGAGTCTATTCCTATTGTTCCGGTTCGAACCATTAACACTTGAACCTCTGCTATATGAGTTTGGATGATCATTGCAGAACTAGGATTGTGTTAAACAGGTTCCAGACTATGCATGTATTTTACTTATTACCTACTCATACATGTTCATCACTCAATTTGAGCATACCCTTTTATTTGTATATATACTTTGTTGTAGCTTTTACTTGTGAATTAGTAGTCAATTCTAAACGAAATTGCTATCATTAAAAAATATATATATTATTTTTTAATCACTATAGTTTATTTTTATAAAATTGAAATGCATGACAGAAGATGGTGCATGAAAGCCAGTAAACTACCATAGCGGACGGTTTAAAGCATTTGATTTGGTTTGAGGTTGAGGCATGGTTAAATTCTCTTCAAATGTATGATTATGTATAATTGAGGGTCAATTTTCTTCAAATGTATGATTTTTTTTTTTTTATAAAGTGGATAAAGAAAAAAAATACAAAGCACAAAAAGAACAACAATAGAAAGAAGAACAAATGTATGATTGAGGTGAAGATTATGTATAATTGAGGGTTCAATTTTTTTTTCAAATGTATGATTGAGGCCTAAACATGTGTTTTGAATTCTTCTCAAATGCTTAGTTGAGTTTTTTTATTTTTTTAATAAAAATGGATAAATATTCAGAAATATCTAATAGTAACACTAAAGACATGCACACACATGTATAGATAAAAAAACTGCTGAAGATACAGATCTGTCTAAGCTGCGAGGAGTATTTCTGTCAAGGGACTATTCCTTATCATTCGCTAGAAGATGTTTTAATTTTTCTCATGTTTAAAATAAAATAAATAAATAAGAATGTGAATGAAGATATGTTTATTCTCATTTTCATACTATTCCCTTTATGTGAATGCAAATTATGCTGCTCCATGTCATGCTTCTTCTCTTTGTTAATTTGACATCCGGGTTCTGAAAATTAACGGGTTTGGATTAAGAATTCGTATGCTATGATCCAAACCCGGCAGTACCAAATTCTGATTTTCAAATCTATTTTTAAAGTTATATATTTTAGTAATTTTACATGTTAAAAAATAACTAACTTCTACAAATATTTATAAGAATCAACGTATTATCTTTTAAGTCATTTATTCATAAAAATCAACATATGATTTGGATAAATAAACATTTTTTTTTTCATTAAATATTTAATTGAAATTATGAAAAAAAACAAAGTGTTGGATCAATTTTTTAAGGGGTCATTAAACTACTGTAACTGATGGACCATTATATTTGTCTATTTTTTGACACTTTTTATAAGATCTATCCCCTTAACTTACTGAATATTCCAAATTAATTTCTACAAAAATCTTAAGTTATAAATATCTCGGTGGTTTTCTTCTCATATATATATTATTACTTAATGGATGAAAAATAAATAAAAATATTTGAGAATATAAGAAAAAAATAAATTTTTACCGGTGAAAATTATTATAGTGAAATATAAAATTATACAGGGGCATCAGTGAAAACCATCTTATTGGATCCGGATGCTGATCCGTTTCCAAAAAGATCCGACCCGTTATCATAAATCCGGAAACCAAAAGTCTCCAGTCATCGTAGGACAAGCACAAGAAAACCCCTTTTTATTATCACTCCTTATTTCACATATTTCACTTCATCTCTCCATCAAGAAAAGCTTCGTCCGCTGACACAATTGCCGAAGAGGGGGTGTGAAAATATCAATCACGTACTTAACAAGAGCGAGAGAAAAAAAAAAGAGAGCAAGCGAGCTCCTCTAATGGCGCTCCCAAAACCCTAACCCTAGAATCCTGAAACTCGCTTGGTTTGGCTCTTGGAAGCCTTCTTGATTCATGGACGACGATGCATCTCCGCCGTCTCCGGTGAAGCACAAGGTGGATACCCTTCAAGAGCTTGTCTCCCGCCGCCTTTCCTCCTCCGCCACCCGTCTCTCCGCCGCGTCCCGTTCCATCCCCTCCGACAAGGATTTCCATTTCTACAACAACTTCCCCGAGTTCCGCCGACCCGCGAGCTCCGTCGCCGCCCGATCAGAGGCCTTTCTGAAGAGCCTCTCCTCCGCCAAACTCTGGGGCGAGAAGCCTGCGCCGGGGTTGCCTGACGACCTCGACGACTACTATGATTGGCTGGTGAACGTCAACGACGATATTCTTGAAAGGTTCTCGGTGTCGATGGATGAATTCAAGAAGTTGAGAGAGAAGCAGGAGGAGGGAGGGAGTTCAATGTTGGAAGACGGTCAGGACGGGTTTCAGCTTGTTTATGGGAAGAAGAAGAGGGTGACTGGCGGCCTTCGCGGTGGTGCAGACAAGGATTCTAGCTATGTAGCTTCTGGGGTGAAGGTGGCCTCGAGGGACCAGCAGACGAAGGGGGCGCGTTCCAAGGTGGCGTTCCACATGCCGATGATCACCCGGCCACAAATCCAGTTCAATATCATTGTGAACAACTCCAATAAGCCATTTGAGCATGTTTGGTTGGAGAGGAGTGAAGATGGGACTCGATTTATTCATCCGCTGGTCGGTATTTTTCTTCCCCTATTTAGTTGTGTTCATTCTCTTGTCCTTTCAATGGCTGCCCCTTTTATTTAGTAGTTCTTTGATGGTAATACCCGCTGCTGTAGTTTGAATGCTGATTTTCTCAACTGGAGAATGCTGGAGTAAGAGAGGCGAATGCCTTGAAAGTATTTTTCATCCATGCTCACGGAATTGGTGATAATTAAGTAGTTGATATCTCCTTACTTGGGGGCTTATTCAGGAAATCCACTAACCTAAGCAGTAGTCACAAATGGATTTTACATTCAACGGAAAGAAGAAACAATTTCACTTTGGCGCTTCTAGTTCATATTGCTTTCTTATCAAGGTCTAAGGCATTAGCTAGCGAAAATCTTTAGATAATTTAAGCTACATAAGGATATCCAGTAAATTCATGAACTTTGAACTCTTTATGGGCTGCATAGGAATTTCTTTAGCCAAAACCATGTGTGAATTATGTTAAAGGGCTTGATAATTGAATTTTTTTTCTTGAAACATTAACTAGACTGCAAGTTTCTTCTCTTTTTCTCTTTTTCTCCATTGAAAAACTGTTTGATTGCTGGGTGACTTGGTTATGTTGGTGTAACTTTGAATGTGGGCAAAATAGGGTTGTATTTTCATGAGCTTTGGTCTACAAATGTTGGCTTTTGAAGAATGGATTTACCTTCCATTGACTTTGGTGTTCTCTATATTTTCGGAGCAATGGCTGGTTAATTTGATCTGAGGACCATAAATAAATGCTTTTCACACCTTTGCTTGATCTCTCAGTAGTAGTCAGCTGATTGATTCCTTTAAAGTGTATTCATGGTACTTCAAAATCTACCCAATTAGTGATTGTGCAGAATATGATTCAAAAATCACATAAAATGTTGTGTTAGAGGGTATCCTATGTTGTTGGTGGAATATATGTGAATATGAGCAATTAAGGGAACACATAGAGAGACTTCTGCTATGTCGATGGATAATCATGATGCATTAGAAAAGATTGTCTTGGTAGCATCATTAACATGCAGGTTGATGATTCCAACAACTTCTTTGACCTACATTTTGATAACATATCTGATATACGGTGATTCTCAATTCTCTACTTTGGGCCTGGTTGTCGTTTCTCTTAAGCAAAGCATGTTGAATCTGTTCCCTTGTTGCTAACATAAAATTGGAAAAAAAAAAAATTCCTTTTGGCAATGAGATCTAAGCAAGCAACTATTTTCAAGAGATTAATTTGACATGTGTGCAAGTGTAGTATCTTTTTTTCTAATTCTGATGTATGCAAATCTAATTGGAAACACTATGTTACCTACAGGAGAAGCTTTCTGTTATGGACTTTGTTGATAGAAATGTTGGTGAAGGTGATCCTGTAAGACCGCTTCCTTTAGAAGACACCCCCTTTAAACTTGTGGATGAAGTGAATGGATTAAAAGAATTGTGTTCCAAGTTGCAGGATGCTAATGAATTTGCGGTGAGCTTCAATTGTTTTTCATCTATTAATGTGTGTTTTGATTTAATTTGTCTAGAATGCAAGTTGTTTTGGATAGCTTTTCCACCACTAGATTGCCAAATTAAGGATTTTATGATGTTTTGATACATGTTACCTCATTCAATGTTTTCTTCATACACTATATATCTTTTCGTCTTTACTTGTGGCAGCTACTGTCTTTGTTGCATTTCTCCAATTCTTCTTGGTTAAGATTTGTCAAACAACTCGTAGAATAGTTGGTGTGGCACTTGCTCTCCATGTGTGTGTTCATGAGTTTGAGTAGTGTTGGACATAAGAAAAGCTGGCCTGCCCACACTCTTAAAAAAGAAAGAAAGCAGGAAAAAAGAATGTTTTGCTTTAGCTTTTTAATCCTTTTTCAAAGGAGGCAGCCAATAAAGCCAGTCTAATTTATGAATCAAATTCTTTGTTTCTATTTATCCTGTCTATAATAAAAGTTCAAGGTTCAAATTATAAGGGAAAGGCGAAATGGCAGTTATTGATTTTTCATGCAATATATGAATTCAAGTAGACTTCTTTTCACCTTTATGTATTTTGACCCTTTGTTTTATTGGTATAGTTGTTCTTTCTATGAAGGGTGACCTTCTAGCTACCATAGTACTTAATAATTCCCCAGAATAGGCTGAAAATCTAATGTCTGAGTTCTTTTCTGTGTGGAATTCTTCTGAGATATCTTTGGTAATCATAGTTATACATAGCCGTGGTTGGTTATTGGCCTGCAGAAGGATATTATAGGAAATGATATCTCTAGATTGCCGATGCTGTTATGATTGTCATTTAAGCCATCATACATTATTTGCTTATCTGCTGGTATGATCTTCCTTGTAAATGGATTATTACTGCTACATGAAATATGCCAGAGCAAGCATCTCCAAGTAAACTAGGATGAAATTCTCCTTCTGAATGTGGCAGGAGTAAGCTTTTATTTATTGAATTGTGGTTTTTCCCTCCAATTTACAGGTTGATTTGGAACACAACCACTATAGGTCATTTCAAGGGCTCACTTGCTTAATGCAAATCTCTACACGAGAGGAAGATTTTATAATTGACACACTTAAATTGCGAATTCATGTTGGTCCATATCTAAGAGAAGTGTTCAAGGATCCTTCAAAGAGAAAGGTTTATTTTTCATCCTCTCTCAATGTGTCATAATTTCTCAATGTACAGAACTCTGTTTATATTTTTCTGCCAAATTAGGTTTTGCATGGGGCGGACTCTGACATAATGTGGCTTCAGCGAGATTTTGGCATATATGTGTGCAACCTTTTTGACACTGGGCAGGTCTTGACTTTTAATTTCATACACTTTGCTTGCGGTTGGATCCTTTTGTTTTATAATACTTTAGATGACTGTTCAGTATGTTGAACTTCTTACTGCTTTATTAGATTTCAAATATCTCAACCGTGATGGGCTAGCATGGCCGTTTCTTTTTTTTTTTTTTTTGCTGATTTAATTATTTTTTATTGGCCTTCAACATATAGACTGTTTATTTAAAATAATTATGGAATAAACTCTATTATCCTTGATATGGACATGATTTACTACCTGTTTTCATTTGTTATTTAACTTGACAAAAATGGTTGCCATATTAGAGCTTAAGTGGCTACTAATCGAAGTTTTTTCCCAAATCTTGTTGAAATTTCTTCAATTTGCCTGGTAAAAGTTTTTTGCTTGAATGGATTTTTCAACTTCCATTGGAATGGAAAATGAAGAGGGAGCTAAACTCATACTGGACTAAATGTTTATCTCATGATAACTTTATTTCTGATATGAGACACATGCTTTCTTTAGTAAGAAACTTGTCTAGTGAAAGATTAGTGACCTTGAGCAGGTTATTATATCTGATTGGTTGCTCCGAAAATAATTTTGGTGTTACTGAAAAATGAAGGTAGGAGTGGTAATATTAGTGAGATCTTAAGAATTCAAGCACCACAATATTTCAATTGTTTCTTGACCATCTGATCTGAATAATAAGATGCAAATCTTGTGTCCATTCAGAGCTTGATAGTTTTTTATTTTTGGGCTAATTGAGAGGTAGGCCAATTATTTCTGGTTCATTGATTCTAGGACCTGTAGTCCTTGATTTTGCATATACCCTGTCTTATTGTTTGTTAGTTAAAGGAAAAGCTGATAGAGATGAAATATGAGCTTTATTTATGGGAGTAATGTTAACCAATTCATTGTCTTTCTGGGTGACTAGTTTCCTAGTTCACTACATACTGACATATTTAAACTCATGTTCTATAATCAATTTGATTTATCAACCCACATATGGGAATGACACCTATGAAAAGATAACCTGAAGTGTTTTTCATTGTTTGTTAGTAAAACCAGTGTTTGCAATCCACTTCTCTTTTGCTTATGCTGGTTACCTTTTTCTACTGTGTAGGCATCAAGGATTCTACAATTAGAAAGGAATAGTTTGGAGTATCTCCTGCGTCACTTTTGTGAAGTTAGGGCCAACAAAGAGTAATTTCTTCTTCTCCAATTTTTTCTTGATCATGTTCTGATTAACTATACTATTCTCTTTGTTACTGATGGATATATGACTTCTCCATTTCTCTGTTTTTTTTCCTCTGCAGATATCAGACTGCAGATTGGAGACTTCGTCCTTTGCCTGATGACATGATCAAGTACTTAGCACCAAAGCGTATTTGTGTTTCTTTAGTTCTTTTTTCAATTGATTCCAACAAGTGAAGATTGTCTATTCTAAAACTCTGTTCTAGTTTATAATTTGTTTGAACTGGAACATGTGTTGACAGGTATGCCAGGGAGGATACGCATTATCTCTTATATATATATGATTTAATGAGAAAGGAATTGCTGAAGAACTCCACAGATGAGAAGGACCTTCTGGCAGAGGTTCAGCTCTTGATTTTCTATGTTTATTTTCTCTTTGCTTCTTTGTTAAGTAAGCATTGCAAAACATGTTTTTTTATTGCATCAACATTCAAACTTAAAGGGTGGTGTTGGCTTGGGGTTTGGTTGGTTGGTTGAATTTGTTTTGGGAGGAGCTATGAAATTTGTCACTGTGTTTATGCAGGTTTATGAGCGCAGCTATGAAATTTGCCGGCAACTTTATGAGAAGGAACTCTTGACAGATACATCATACCTATATATATATGGGTTCGTTGCTTACCATTCACGAATTATTGAGTACAATTCCCATTTATGCTATGATAACTCGATGTATTCTGTTACTAGATTAAGGCCAGGGCCTCTTTATAATTAATTACCCGATTCCAATGATTGTTATTCTAACTTCTAAGGTGACAGGTTAAAGGAAGCTGATTTTAACTCAAGCCAATTAGCTATTGTTGCGGTAAGTGTCTCTTCCTCTCTTCTACCATTCTGGATCTTAATAGCAGAAGATCTGTTTTGAACTTTGTAATTTCTTAAACTATCATTAGCTATCTTCTGATTGATAACTGAGGCCATTTGATTTCCTACAATTTTTCTTGTAATAGCCGATATAATGTCCATAGAGTCAGTTTGTTGTTATTCTTCCTAGGTACCATGCAGCTCTTTTATCCAAAAAGCAAAAACAGTTTAGGGAACTGAAATTAACTACAGTAGGAATTTACTTACAGTTCTTTTAAATTTGAGTAAAAGGATACCAACTTAGTGCTGTTTTTCCCTATATCTTTGGTATGCGCTTTGATAGTTGATAAATGGTTGCGCAGTCCGAAAAGGCTATAAATGTTCTTTAGTATAATTTTTTCGGTTTTTATTGCAGGCATTATTCCAATGGAGAGACAATGTTGCTCGTGCTGAGGATGAGAGCACTGGCTATGTATTACCAAATAGATTACTACTTGAGATTGGTACTAGAATTCAACTATCTTTATTAATTACAACTTTGCTTTAGTTTGTGTATTTATATGAATTTTACTTATATTATTTCATATTGTTTGTCTGAAAAGCACGACAGATGCCTGTTTCTTCCAATAAGTTACGGCGATTAATGAGATCAAAGAACCCCATCATTGAGCGGCATTTTGACTCTCTCATTAGTATTATTAGGAGCGCAATTCAGAATTCTGCTGCCTTCGAAGATGTTTCTGAACAACTGAAGAAAGCACGGTTGGAATATGTAAGTTAGAGATAACCATTTTGACTGAAGTCTGTTCGGTCAAAGGAATTATGTCTTTTTATTGTTTTCAGTTGGAAGCGCAAAAATTGGAAGCAAATGGCGACAACTCTGTACCAACCGAAGCAGAGGATCGTATGGATGTGACCACTGCTCAAGCAGATGTTAATAGTGCTAGTGACACTAGTTTAATGCAGTGTGATGTAGAACATGCTGTCGCTTCTACAGATGTTAAGGATAATCAAGTAGATAGCTTCCATTCCATACCATTGCCTACAACAGAATGCATCATCAGGCAATCTGAGATAGCTAAAGCAGCTGATAGAGAAAAGCTCGATGGCCATAAAACTGAGGTTACAATTAATGGACATCTGATTGAATTCTGTTTCAGAATGTTAAGGACATTACCTCCAAAATCATTTCTGGTTAGCTTAATAGACTTCTGTTCTTCTTGCAGGCTAAACCAACAGCTGCTCAGATTTCAAGAAAGTCCAGTAGTGCTTTGTCATCAATGTTTCGAGCTACATCTTCCAAGAGGAAGGTTATGATTGATAATGTTGCCACTGCTGAACAGGTATTTCTCATTAAACCATCTAATGAAATTTGATGTTTCAAATATCATTTGTTGCTTTTGCTTATTTTTTTGTTACTGATTTATGTAGTAGGTAATTTAGTGCCTTATGATGTTTATGAATTGTGGGATTCAAAAATGTTTTTTCTGCATCACTGGACTTAAGATAGTATGTTGTCTCAATAATAATGTCTGCATTTAGACAATGGTGCTTATGCCAAGTATCATTTATGGCATAGTTGTGTCAACGTGCTGCATATACTGCATATGGTTACAAAAATAACCCGAAGTGTGATGTAGATATTTAACTTGTATGATCAGATATAAGGCAAGAGAAGTTGGACTTACGCATCTAATTGGATTCAAGTCTTAGTTAAAGTCAAATCTTTATCCTATTAGGGTATTTGCATTTGATTGTAAACCTATAAATAGGCATCATTGCTTTAGTATTTGTATGTGGTAATGTAGTAGGAATTTGAGGGTGGGTGTGGTGGTGTGTTCACCAGCCCGATCATCTCCTTTATTGGGTGATTAATGAGATTATTTGTTGCCTCCCCATTTTCTTGCCCACATATTCTTAACAATATATTTCTTTGATAAGGCATGAAAGCATCTATTTTACCACTTGCTTGATTGGATCTATAGCCATGGAACCCTATTTCAATCTTCTAGGGAATATTTAGGTGACCTTTGATGAGGACCTAACTATCCAATATTCATTATTGCTCTTAATGGGCTTCTTACACAGAAGACTTTTTTTTTTACCATATATTTTTTTATCTACCGTGTTAATCTATTCATTTCTCTGGATTCTCACCATCTCATTCCCATGGAAATGTGTCTCTTCAGGGCAAGAATGTGAACAAGGTTGACCAGATAGAAGCTTCATTTGTTCCGCCATTGCATTCATTTAGTGGACTGGAGAAAAACACCAGGCAATTGCATCCAGAAATGGAGAATAACACAAGGCAAGCACTTCCAGAAAACATGCAACAACTTGATAGTCAGCCTTCCATCGCCAACAGTTTGGATGAAGTGATTCCCTTGGAAAATGAAACGGAGAAGTGCCAGATGGCTGAGGATAATCTAAAACACAGGGCATGGTTTCCTCGGCTTCCCGAAAATAGCAACAGCACAGACTCTAAGCCAGAAACAAGGATCGAAGAAGCTCCAATGTCACTATCAGAACTCTCCTCTAGTTTTCAGCAGTGCTTTAAATCACTAAACGAGATGAAAGGTGCCAAACGCAACCAACGGTCCGCCCAGCAACCAGTGGATCTCAATCCTCAGTTCAGGCCATTTGATTACGCTGATGCAAGGCAGCATATCAGGTTCGGAGAAGGTGGAAGAGCTGGTGATGATGCTCGGGGCTCGCAAGATTCAGTGAGAAGCCGAAAAGGAGCAGCGCGTGGTGGTACAACCACTGCCCGTGAAACGGAAAGGGCAAGTGAGTTTCAGCAACCACGGCGGAGGCAAGCATTTCCGCCCTCAGGTAACCGAAACGCCACTTTTCGCTAACAGTGTGCCTGCCCCCTGGGGTTTTTGTATGTGGTTGCTTCTCCATCACTATCCAAATGGGAACAAATAATAGTTGACATTCTGTGTGTTCCCCTCCCTTGATATCCTTTCATTTGGTCAACCTGTTCTGCTCGTGGAAGTGGCAGGATGTGTTGCACAGTGATTTTTGGCAGGTGGTTTTGGGTTCTTCACAAGGGAAAATTAATCAAATCAGAAGTTTTGCTAACTTATTTAATTGCTTTATATATCCTTTTTCTTAATGGCTAAATGTTTTGCCAAGAATCATATAAGTTATTTAGCGCCTTTTTTTTGCCATATCTACATAAAGCTTATGAACGAATGGGAGGGTGGTTTAATTTAAAAAAAAGTTAAAATTACTTGCGTGTCTTTATAAAATTAGATAATGGCTGATGTATTCTCAGAAAAAGCAGATATCATATGATACTTGCTTGTATATTTTAATGATTAAAAATCAATTTATAAACTTGATAAAAATATATATTAATTTTTGTTTTTTGATTTTTTACTTTCAAAAATAAGTAAAAACAAAGAGGGCAGAAAACAATTTCTTATTTCAGAAAAAAATTAATTGATTTTTGATTAAGCAAATAAAAATGATTTATAAGGAAACTGATATCAGTTTTATAGAACAATGTAAATTTATTTATTTATTTTTATTTTTTGGAGGGCATGCAAGTTAAAAACCATTAAAATAAATTTTAACAGAAATGTATTTTTTTGGCAAATCCTTGATTTTGATTCAACAAATTCATCTCTCACATTCCCTATATATAATCATATTCATTAAACAAATATTCAAAATAGTAGAGAGTTTAGTAATTAATGACTCAAATAACCTCCGAGACTATGAACAGAATAGAAAGAAATAAAAATAAAAAAAGAAGCTTGAGAAATTATTTAAATGCAATAACACCCTTTGCCAATTTTTTTTTTTTTTTTTTTTGAAAAGGCCCTTTGCCAAATCTAAATTGAAAAAAAAAAAAATAGTATATAAGTTAGGATTTACGTAGTCATAACCAAACCAGACCTTTGAACCGGAGAAGGCCAAGGTTCAAGATTTAAGAGGTCCGACCGCGGTCAAACCGGATTTAATAAATAAATAATTAAAAATATAATATAAAAATACATTAAATATGGAATTAATTTTGAAATCAAATACATAATATATCAACCAAAACAATTCTTGATTCCATATTTAAAGCACAACATTTAACAACATTTAAACCAAATTTATATGAAATGTTAAATAAAATAAATCTCATGAAGTCTTTCAAACTGGGAAATCAAACACATAAGATTAAAACTCTGCACATACTAAATAAAATGAACTCATAAAGTAGTCTTTCAAACATTGAAATCAAACCCATAAAATACACTACATAGGTACTTCTAAACAAATGATACATTTAGATCATACTGTGCAATAAGCCCACTAAGAAGGTTAAAAAAAATGCAAAGTTTCAATTCATACACAAAAGTTTTTAGCACATTCAAATAAAATCCACACAACATATTGAATAAGAAAAATTCACTAGAAAGTTCATTTTTAAGCAAAATTCTCAAATCATGGTTGATGTTGTAGTCAACCCTCATTATCATCTCTTTGCCCCAAGTTTTCATGTTGATCAAATGCATCATCATAGCTTGCATTACCAAATAATTCAAAATCCACTTCTTCTTCATTGAGTTCATTCATATCCACGTCATCTAGTGGCAAAACGATCCAAAAATAGAGAAGGTTAATAATGTTAAAAAAATTGCATCATGTTAACAAAAATTCATGTAATTAACTTAGAAGCTTATCATTGATTCATTAACCTTGATTGTACCTTTCATCCAAAGTTGGAATAACATCTTCTGCATATATTGCTTCAACCATATCTCCATCTACTAATTCTGGTTCTTCTTCTTCTTCAGCTATCCAAAAGTCCATTTTATCAATGTAATCATAATCAACCGGATCATAATTTTTTTTTTTTGTATTGATGCCTACACCAAAGAAAATTATATAAGATGAAAGAACTAAATGAACATTAAATATAAAATTCAATATCATGTTCTTTATAAATTTACATATTACCCGCACTTCAAACGAAGATTATAATTCACAAATACAAGATTACTAATCCTTTGATGCTCCAATCTATTTCTTTTTTTGGTGTGAATTAGTTCAAAACACTCCAGTTATGCTCACATCCTAAAGAAGATAATGTTTGACTGAGGAGTCGAATAGCAACTTTTTGCAAAAAAAGAGCACTATATCCAAACAACCTCCACCATTCATCTAAAATAATTTACATAATAAAGTGCTAAAATTCTAGAACCACACACAATTAGTAAAAATGAAAGTATGATATAAAATATATCAATTATTATTGATACTCACAGGGTTGCATTTTATTAGTAAAGGAAAGAGCTGATTCACAACTAAAACTTCCTAATCAATCTCGATAAAATCTGATCTCCCTCATTGTCTTTTTACTATCACTGCATATACTCCTTTTTTCAAGTAAATCTAACAAGCCTTACATCACTTTTGGAGTCTCACAAAATGCTTTTTTATCATAGAGAAAAGTGGGATTCAAAAAATAAGCAGCTGCATGAAGGTTTCGCCGCAAATGCTTATATTATCTCTCATTAATAATTTTAATATAGGGACCATACATTGTAGACTTGTTTCTAAAGATGGCCATGATTGCTTTTTGAATCCTAATCATGCCTTCATAAACATAACCAAGTGAAGGTTTCTCAACCGCATCAACAACACGTAAAAGCCCAATGATAGGAGCTGCAATCTTCACCATAAATAAACATTTTTTTCCAAAATTTGTCATCCAAGATAATAGAAGTAACTATTTTACCCATTGGACTTTTAGATAACTTATGGCTTGTGTAATACTTATCTGTCATCAATGCTTGCAAGTCATATTTATAATCATAGATACTTTTCAAAGTAATGAATGTAGTAACAAAACGTGTTATTCCTAGGCGCACAATATCTTTCCATCTAGATCTTCTTCTCAACCAAGATAGTATGTATATATAGTTGTAGACAAAAATAGTCACCTTGGAAGCACGTGATATAAGCTCCGCTACATGATTTCTTTTTCCAATATCTTTCAAAATCAAATTCAGACAATGTGTAGCACAAGGAGACCAATATATATGATCATATTTTTCATGTATTAACTTTCTTGCCGCAACATAATTGCTTGCATTATCAGTCATCAAATGAACCACATTATCTGGTCCAACCCATTCAATAATCTCCATGAATAAATTACATAAATTGGTGGCATATTTTAAAATATCTGAGACATCAACAGATTTCACAAAAGATATTCTTGTAGGACAATACACCAAAAAATTAATCAAAGTTCTTTGCCTTTGATCCCTCCAATCATTACCCATAATTGTGCATCCACAATTAGCCCATTGGCTTCTGTAGCTATCAATAAGTAACTGACATTCTTTCTTGAAATCCCGCAATAAATCTGTGTTTCCAACCTACATTAATGTCATTCACTTGCATTTGTCAGGTTTGTTACAGCAGGTCATTAACTAGCAAGAAGCATTGAGTTACAGTCTTTGAATGACTTGGGGATTTCCATATGTTTAACATTTCTTTGCGGTTTTCATCATTGCTATGATTATATTTGTCATAGAATTGCTGAGGTGGTCAGTAGAATGAAAGACTTGATCGAATTTAGCCAAGAACACAAAACTGGACCAATAGGTACCATTTTATCATTAATTTTTAATTCTTAATATTTATTAGTAAGAGATACTGGTCTGATACACTATTTTATATGTTGCTTTCGTTGAAACTGTCCTATTGAGCCATATTCATTGATCTTTCATAGAGATATCACATCATTATGGAATCCCTAGGTTCTGATTCTTGATGATTTGCCTTTGCTGAAAGTCTAAAGAAATATGCTCGGCAAGCTTCAGCTAAGCACCAATCACAAAAAACGCAAGAGATAAAACAAGTGAACAACTAGTGAATGCTCAGTGTCTTCCAGCTGATCAAAGTGCCTGAACAAAATATTAGCTAATCAGTAATCATCCGAGGCTAACCACTCATTTGAACAATTGCCACTCTGGAAATCGAATCTTGAATGACAACACAAGTCTCTTACACAAGAATTTCAAGCCAAACCAACATACCAAAAAAAATAATGGCATCTAGTAACTTTTCTAAGCAAGCTAAAAACTAAAAAAAAACATTGAATCATAAAGGTATTGGCAGGAAATCAATTATAGAGAAATCATGACAAACACCATTGCTAGCACAGACAAACCAATACTTTTAAGCATAAGCATCATCTTAAAATTGCTAAAGTTGAAACGAGGAGAAAGTGCTCATCATACATGTTTAGTCTTCAGAGAGAGAGAGAGAGAGCTGGGCTTTTCTTCACAAATGCAGAGGGCTTCAGAGAGAGAGAGAGAGAGATGGGCATTTCTTCACAAACACAGAGGGATTAAAGCTGATTCGGGAAGGGAGAGGATGGGCGGTGATTGCCGCCTTGCCAGTTGACGTAATGACACCTTGATCGTTGACAGGAGGGAGAGTTTGAGAGGTGTTGGGTGAGTTCACTGGAGTTCTGTTCTTCAGTTCTTTTAGGTTTTTAGGATTTTTTTCATTAGGTTTAACTGATAGTTAATTAAAACTTAAAAGTATAATATTAAAAGTTTGAGAGGGAAAATCGGATTAACCGAGCTGGTTCATCCGGTCTATGAACGGGTTTTGGACGGGCCGGTTTTGGGATGGAACTAGACCGGCATAGGGTCCGGTTCCGGTCCAACCTGGTTCTAACTACCTAGGTTAGCACACTTATTAGTGAGTTTTTAGGGTTTTTCATTTGGAGAAGAAGACGACCATCGTGGTCTCTCTGACGCCATGGCAACTGCGCTGCTCATCCGCCTTCGTTGTTCCTCCCTCCTCTTTCGCCCTTCTTCATCCATCTCCATACGCTCCCTATCCTCCACCCACAATGCACCACCACCTTCACGGCGGCATCCACCCCCTCCGCCGCACGAGTTCTCGTCATCGTGCGCATTTCTGGGGTCCTGGGAGAAGCCTGATGATCCTAGAGTGGCGCAAGCGAGGCTGGATCACTTGCGAAAGGACTATAAGCGCCAGGTGAAGCAACTGCGGAGAGAGTACGCCCACGATGTGGAGCTTCTGAGGGTGGAGAAGCAATGCAAGGCTGAGGCCCGGCGCGAGGCTGCTCGCCTCGCCAACGAGCAAAGAAGAGCCGCCAAGGCTGCGGCCGCCGAGACTCGTGCTGCAGAGCGTATTGCCTTCCAGGAGGAGTTCCGTCAATCGCTTGTAAGCTCTCCCTTCCCATTAATTTTAGGGTTTAGATCTATTTTTCATTTTTTATATAATAATCTGTTTGTTTCGTCGACCTCTTTGCTTATACTTAGCTTCAAAAGAACAAATTTATCTCACAAGTTCCTTAGATTTTTCCATGAAACACACTGTGCCTATCCTTCTTTTACTTGTAGTTTTAGGCTTTTAGCAGTGAATATGGTGGTTTATCTGGATGAATTTCATTTCCGTCTCTTTTATCAATGTGTGTGTGTGTGTGTGTGTGTTTGTACATAGTCATGAAAGAAGAAAGGAGACATTTTTGCGTTCTTTAGAGCTTAAGTGATGTTAGTACTGAAATGAAGATATTTTCAGGAAGGCTTCTCTTCTCTTTCAATATAGTATTATTGAAACTCCATATCATTGGGCAGGAATGTTGTGTTTAAAATGAGGCTCTGTTATCCATTGTTGGATCTCAATATGAACTGTGTGGTAATAGCATTAAAGAAATAAATAGTTGGTTGCTGCTTAGTTTCTATTTCAATGTGCTCTTGAGTGTATTATGGTCTGCTGACTTTGGATGTTGATTCCAAACAGTTGAAAGAAAGAGCTGAGAAGCTGGAACTTTGGAGGGCTAGGGAATTGCAGAGAGAAAAGAAGAAGGCTGAACAGAAAGAACTTCTGCTTCGGCAGAGCTCAATGTGGGTTGCAGAGGAAAAATCGGAGAAGAGGATACTTGACACCATAGCTGCTATAACTGCCCTCTAGTTTTTCGTTTGTACCCTGGTTTGTCATTGTAAAACTTTCAGTCTCCCTTGCTGTTTCTGCCGCTTGATGTCATAACACAGAGAATGGTGTTTGATGGGTTTATCATCACATCCTCTTTGGTGGACTATATATAGCAAAGCCTCAAAGGGAAAAAGTTTATTATCACAACAAATCTACCTTGAAGTTTTGAATTTCATTCATTTGCATTGAAGATTAATTATTCGTTGTTGCTGATGATAAGTTGATGTTTATTAGTGTGAAAGGTTGTGTCTCACGAGCATGCATGCAGCACAAGGACTTGCTTATCTTGAATCACACATCAACAGCTATCTGTGGAGGATCCAACAATAGATATACGCATTATGTTGCTTGTCTGTTATTATTAACTTCTTTGTAAATGCGTTATTACTATCAAATTACAGATTGATTTGGCACACCACCAGCATAGGTCATCTCAAGGGCTCACTAGCTTAATGGAGGTACTATTTTCCATCCTTTCTCAAAGTGTCGTAAGTCTCAATGCACAGTAACTTTGTTTCTATTTTTCTGCTTAATTAGGTTGTGCATGGGGCATACTCTCTTAATGTGGCTTCAGCGAGATTTGGCATATATTTGACGGTTTTTTTTAGCGCTGGGCCGATCATGACTTTTAATTTCATACACTTTTTACTCTATGCTTGCCGTCGGATCTTTTTATTTATAATGTTTTAGATGACTGATTAGTATGCTGAACTTTTTCCCATTAGGGCAGTATGACCACTTGATTGATTGATTTATTTTTTATTGGCCTTCAACTCGTAAATTGTATATTTAAAATAATTATGGAATAAACTCCATCTTCATTAATATTGATATGATTTTCTTTAGAAAATAACTTCTTTAGTGGAAGATTAGTGAGCTTCAGAAGGGTTTTGGTTGCTCCCAAAAAACTTCTGATGTTACTGACTAATGAAGATAGGGGAGGTAATATTAGTGAGAGAATTCAAGCGCCGTGATGTTGTACTGTTGCTTGACCATCTGATTTGAATAATGATATACAAATCCTGTGTCCATGCAGAGTTAGTTTTTCATTTTTGGGCCAATTGAGAGATAGGCTAAACATTTCTGGGTCATTGGTTCTAGATTCTTTACTCCTTGATTTTGCATTTACCCTGTCCTATTATTTGTTAGTTGAAGCAAAAGCTGAATACTGTTTAACCAATTCATAGTATTTCTGGATACAATTTTTTCTAGTTCAATACATAGAGACATAATTCTACAATCAATTTGATTTATCAACCCAATTACTGGAAAGACACCTATGACAATGTAACTTGAAGTATTTTTTTTTTTTCTTAAATTCATTGGTAAAACCAATGTTTGCAATTCACTTCTCTATTGCTTATGCTGGAAAACTGTGCAGGCATCAAGGATTCTACAGTTGGGAAGGAGAATGGAGTGTCTCCTGCCTCACTTCACTTTTGTTAAGTTAGGGCCTACAAAGTGTAAATTTTTCTTCTATTCTTCTTTGGTCATGTTCTGATCTAACGATAATATTCTCTTCTTTACTGATGGATGTTTGGCATATTTGTGTTTCTTTAATGCTTTTTTTCAATTGAAACCAAACTCTGTTTTTGCTTATAATTTGTTTAAACTGGACAATGTGCTTACAGATAGGATAGGGAGTTGCAAACTTCATGGATAATAATAAGGGAATGGATACACAGATACACATTATCTCGTATATGATTTAATAAGGGAGTTGCGAATTCCATGGATAATAAAAAGATCTTCTGGCTGAGGTTTAGCTCTTAATTTTCTATGTTTATCTTTTCTAGCTTCTTCATAAGGGATGTTTTCGGAAGTCACTTAATTATGGTCTAATTTTATTTTGGTAATTAAGCTTCAATTTATATCAAAATGGTTATTCATCTTCAATTTTATTTCTGCAGCATCACCCGATTGATTTGGGAACCAAATAGCTGATGTGGTAATTGAAAAATCTTCAAGTTTGATGACATGTACAATTCAAGTAGGACGACCGGTGCGTTACAAGAAATTGGCATTGATTTTTTGATTGGCACATAAGCTATTTGGTTCCCAAATCAATAGGATGTCAGCTCGGTGTAATAAAATTGAAGGTAAGCAATCATTTTGATTCAAATTGAAATTCAGTTACTAAAATAAAATAAAACAATAGTTAAGTAGATTAATGAGCACAGCTACAAATTTGCAATCAACTTTACAAGAACAAACCCTTGATGGATGTAAGATATATCTTACCTGTATACCTGTATAATTGCTTACTGTTTAGATCACAATAACTCTATGTATGCTGTTGTTAGATACTGGCCAGAGCCTCTTTATAATTAATTACCTGATTCCAGTGATTGTCATTCTGACTCCTAATAAGGTGTGAGGTTAAAGGAAGCTGATCATAACTTGTGCCATGGGTTCTTTTTTATGTTAACCTTTGTTAGACAAACCAGTCAAGATGCATCCAAGCTAACAAAATCAAATTGCTCAAAAGAAAGATTCAAGCAACCACCAGTGGTTGTATCATGCCTGTCAATGAACAAGGTAACAAAAAACAGAAATTACCAGAGAATGATCAACAGAGCTATTGTGATTTTCAAAATTCCAACAAGTCCTGCATCAGAATGTCATGGTACCATAAGTCAAAAGTGAGAAATGAAATCCCTTAGTTACATAAAGCATATACTCGAGCATCAGTTAATAGATAAATGCCTCAGTCAAACTTGATCTCTACTAAATTGCAGATGTAAACAGTTCTACACTAAATTTGCCATACAAACAGACTCGAACCGAAGAACATTTGCTGTGGAAGACATACCACCATCGACTGCACATCTTCAGTCCACAGGTACACCTGACCCAGCAAAGAGAGAGAAAATACTATATCATACTTAACATCATTAACCACATGGTATATGGTTTGATTTCCATAATATGTAACACTCAATGAAGAGCAAAAAACAACTTACAAGTTTCCAAGCCTAAATCTTCGAATCGCTGGAAACTGGGCTGAGTTTGCACAAATATCATGGTGAATCAGTATCCACTTATTTAAACATTTAACATATTCCAACAGACTAAAATAGTTCTCACCAGAAAAAATGCTATTCCACAAGACTTAGAAATCAACAGGTTAAAATAGGTTGGTTTCGCCTGTTCACAGATACACTCAGGCACATCAGACCACAAAATATCCTATCATGAGATTCATGACCATAAATGTTAACATCTACATTTACATCCTATAAAGCATAAAGACTATTATAGGCTCATAAGTTAAATTCTTTAAAATCTCACCCCAAAATCTATTATCTCTGCTGTTATATTTGTTGCAAATTCTGTCATCCTTCAATTGCCTTATTCAAAATTTTCAAATATTGTCACCCCCCATATGCAAGAGATACTAGCTGTGCTTTATAATAACTTCATCAATATTCTTCATACTTGGATGGGCCTAGTTTCACACATACTTACAACTTCAACAAGAAACAAAAGTCTATCTTCTTGACCATCCTCCATTTTTTCAGAAGTAATGCCTCTATGATATAAAGCATTCAAATGATTTTAAAATTTCCCCAAGCAAAGCACGTCCTTATGGTTGATAAACAGAGGAAGACTCAAGTTACATGCCCTAGTTTTTCGATCATAATTACAGTGATTAAGAATACATAATAAAGTACACAACAAACTCGGAACCTGATCCATACCCATTACCCACGGTCCCACACACAGAACAACACATAGATGAAAATCTTCATATAGTTTTTGGCTAATGGCTCGCATCAATAAGCAAAATGGCATTGCTATACTACTACAACGATGACAACAACAACAACAACAAGAAGAAGCAGACATAATTACTACAAGACATAAACATCACCAATTTATGCCATAAATTCATTGTTATTCTTGGTCTATATTAGCAGTCCTCAAATCACAGGTATAACATCCATCAAAAATTCAAAGCCACAGGTTTGTGCAAGCAGTGATTTTGTTTTTGTGGTTTTGTAGCAACTCATAATGCTCCATTCAAAAGCAATGCAAGAAACTCAGATAAGATAAACATTGATATGGAAGTCAAATCCATAAACAGAACAAGATCTAAAATTATTTAAGGAAGAAAGATCAACATTTTCCAACAGAAGCACACCTGATAGAAGTTCTCAATTACTGTTGGTTCTGGCCTTGTTGCTGAGGATTGGGAGGAGGTGGAGGCATCCCAGCTCTCGGAGGTCCAAAGACAGGGACTCCGCCAGGCGGAGGTGGCATCCCTGGCCTGGGAGGTGGAGGGCCCGGCATGCCAGGCCTTGGAGGTGGCGGAGGGCCACGCATCATCTGAGGCGGTGGTGGCCCCATTGGCCTTTGCCCAAACTGCGGCGGTGGCACAGAGAACGGTCCAGGAGCAGGTGGAGGACCGCCAGGCCTCGTCTGACCGGGATACTGCACGGGGAGAGGCCCAGGAGGACCTCGAGCCAGAGGAGGAGCCTGACCGGGGGCGCTGAACGGACCAGGAGGGCGAATGACGGGCGGTGCGGTATAGGATGGGACAGGGGGACGGTTCAACTGGGGTTGCATCATTCCGGGGGCGGGGCCGCCAACACCGCGGACTGGCCCGGCGAGGCCAGGCTGGGCCTGAACAAGCGGCGCAGTAGGGACACCACGGCCGGCAGCACGACCAAGGCCGGGGCCAGCAAGGGAGGCGGCAGCGACGGCCTTGGCACGAGAATCATCAGGAGGAGGAGGGCCTTCGACGGTCATAGAGACGACCTCTTCGCCACGGAGGAGGACGAGGCCAAGTGTACGGCGCTCCTCACGTTGTTCGGCGAGGTTCTTCTTGGAGACGGGAGGGAGGCGGCGGAACTCCTCGCAGTCACCAATGACGAGGTTCATGTGGCGATCGAAGGCCATGAACTTCCCGACGAGCTGGCGGCCATCCTGGATGGTGATGCGCATACGGTAGTTGATGTACTGGAGCATCTTCGATCCCTTGGAGACCGTCATGGTGGCGAGATCTAGATCGAGCGCTAGGGTTTCGAGGATTCCAAGGGTTTTGGGGAAGGAGACGAAGAAGCGATCTAGGGTTTTCGAACAGGAGAGGTGAGCGCCACGCACGTGCGGGCGCAATAGCTCTATTTATATAGCCTAGAGTGTTAGCGGATTCGGGTATAATTTTAGTGGATTCGGGCATAGAGTTATCGGATCTCGTTTTGATTAGTGGTTTTTTTTTTTTTACTTATTTGTTTTAGAAAATCAATTAAAAATGGAAAACGCTTTCTTTAAAAACGCTAGATTTGTTGAAAATTTTTCTATGCGCTCTGAATACGCCCGGTTACGCTAAATATGATACAAATGAATAACAAAAAAAAAAAAAAAAAAATTCATAAAACCAAAACCGGGTGTGTTCACAGGCTTAATTTCATGAGCCATTTTGGGAGATCATATCCATCTATTTGTGCATGATATATGATAAAGCTAGAGAGCTCCTCCAATATGTTACCAGTTTATTCAAAAAAAAAAAAAAAAATGTTACCTGTTGATG
Organism: Dioscorea alata; assembly: GCA_020875875.1. NCBI lineage: Eukaryota > Viridiplantae > Streptophyta > Magnoliopsida > Dioscoreales > Dioscoreaceae > Dioscorea > Dioscorea alata. The sequence goes on along the minus strand of CM037023.1, from coordinate 28,539,070 downwards.
AGTTAATTAAATGCTTCGATCTTTTGAACTTAGCTCAATGCTCAATTTTAAAGCTTCAGATAACAATTTATAAATATGATCTACTGATCAATTACTTTCCAATTAATGCAATAAATAAATAAATAAATAATCTCCTTGTGATTCAAAGCTTTTCAGAGTAGTCGGTAAAGGCATGACCCCTCTTCAATTTCATATTATGGGCTTGGGTCAAGACTATTTTATTGTCATGGTTTCCCGTAGCTAAGTAGAGCATGTGCACAATTGGAAATTCAACTACGTCAAACTGTGCATCCTAAAGATTGAGTTGCAAACCTACTCTCACCTTAAAAACTCTATGACATTCTATGCATTAAGCCTCCCACTCTCTCCCAATCATCTCATACAAAGTGAACCTTATTTCAACATCGGATCTCTTGTGGAAGAGAAATGCAGAACAAATTTAACAACTCTTTGTAAGTAAAATTTTATTATTAATATTCAGAATAATGAAGCGAGCAAATGCATGTTAGCAGTGAAATTCACACTTGTTAGTTTGGTTATTTGCAACATATTTGGTGCTACTTTCAGTGAAATATTAATTGGGATTTTTATATCAAATGTGTTCAGGGGTGGAAATAGAATAAAATTTTTGTGAAGAAACAAGCGTTCACATTAGGAAAATAAATAAATAAATGAAACAATTAATTAATTAATAATATCAAGAATCAAGAAAAATAAGATAAACAGTTGGTTTGAATAGATTCTCATTAGATGCCTTTTATTTAGTATTTACCTTCATCAATCAAAACTTCAAAATTTTCTTGTGAAAAATTTCTAAAAGTCATTCAAATACTTGCACGCTGTCAAGAGTATCATAGTTTATTTTTTCTTTACGAAAATGGATAAATTCAAGTTTTATTAAAAGAAACCAGAACTATAGACGTTATAAGACGGAAAATAATTAGATGAACAATTTTGTATATATATATATTTTGGACTTAGGGATGGTTTGTTTTACGGGTTTAATCAAACAATAATAAGATTACTATAATAATAAAGTGTGGAATGTTATATGCCTGATAATGTTATAGAAATTTCATGATTACGTTTAGTTGAATACCCATATTATTAGTAATATTTTATTACTGTATTTAGTTGGGATAAGCAACATGACAAAGTGCCAAAATTTTCAAGATATTTTTTTAATAAAGTAGATAAAGCACTAATTTATTTGAAAGAAAAATACCTTTTAATTTAAAATTTTTAACAAATTTAAAATAAAAATAAACAAAGCTTTTTAATAGAATATAATTAAAAATATAAACTAAAATTAATATATACGGACTACAACATGAATAAAACAACTAATAAACTTAAATTCAAAATGATGATCAAGTTTTAATTTTTACAAAAAAAATTAACAATCCATCCATAGCCAATCATGCCTAATAAAATATTTAATACAAAATGAACTTATATAAATAAAACAAAAGTACAAGCTTATGAGAAACTTCTATTAGTTTAATTAGGGTTTACAAAGCATCCACAAAACATAATTTCTTCCAAGCTATTATCATGGAAAAATATTATCCGGATAAGCAACATAAATCCATTCATAACAAGAAGTTTCATCTCCCATGACAACCCACTAAAACCCAATGAACATATTCCTTCTTGCACTCATTAGATAGTGAAAAGGAGCTAGTATATATGAAACCATTAGTACATTATCTGAAAGCAAAACATCTTTCATGGGAGAAAAACAAATATCAATAAAATGAAGGGAGAAAGATAGATATCAATGGTGAGGATGGCATTGAGGTTGACAGTGACAATATCAGTGATGTGGGTTTGGAATGGGTAGCGTTTTTATCATGTTTTGATTATAAAAAAAAAAAAAAAAAGGATGGGAATGAATTTTCCATTGCTCACCTATTTTCATTAAACATCACATCATTAAAAAAAAAAAAAGGGTAAAATTGTCTTAAAAATTATAACCTAAATTATTTCGATAATGCAAGATAAACACCTATTTTAGAGATAGTGTGATTACCATGTTTTTTATTTTTATTTTAAATATCACACAATTTAAATTTTTAGATTACCATTATGTTTACACTATTTAAATTTTTAGATTACGAAATTTAACATTACAGTGAATGAAACCCCTTTAATAAATTTTCAACATCATTGTGTTTGAGTGTAAAAAAAAAAGAAAGAAAAAACAAGACACAGATGATCAATCACCTTACCATCATCTTGTTATTTCAATTTATGTATTTTTGTATAGTTTTTTTTAATTAATATTTATGGGGATCATGGGAAAAAAAAGTAGTGGTACCCTGGGTCCTCTTGTTTGGGAGAGATGTGAGTTTGATTTCCTCTGATTGCGCTCCCCAGTTTTAAAAGAGTGAGTATGTGTGACAATTCCCCGCCTTTGTACGCCCATAAGGATGATAACCTCAATAAAAAAAAATAATGTGTCTTTCACTCTTTAAGTTGACAACATATGGAGTTTCACTAGCATTTAACCTTTTCTTTCACATTTCAACTCATAATGTAGATTTTATTTGGTTTCCTTAAGATTTTAGTGAAATGAAAGACAAAGTTTCATTTTCATTCATTGAACATATGCATATAAAGAAAAGGACTATTGATGATGATGCACAAGACCATCACTCCAAAAGAAAAAACATAACAGCCCCACTCTTTGCTTGCATTATTGTCCCCTTTGAAAACTACCAATCAATATATCTACCTATGCGTCCCACATCACTTTCTTCTCTCACTCAGTAGTGCTGCATATAATCTCAAATAATCACCCAAGTATAATTCAAGCGGATCAAATAATATTTTTTGGTTTCTATCTAATAATTATTAAAAAAAAATTACTTCAAAAATATATAATGCATATCTAGAAATGTTATTTTCACGTCAGTTGATTAGGTTTTTTTTTTATATATAAAGCATTATTTGATGACGTTCATAAAGGTATGCACGCGTAAATGATAAAAAGTAAAAAAGAGAGTCAATTGGACCAAAAGGTATATATATATATATATATATATATATATATATATATAAACCCCCTCCTTGTATATAGTTGATTAGGCCTTACTATGAAATTCATTAATTTTATGTTTTTTTTTCTTATAAGCTTGTTGTGTGAGAGTTTAAATTATTTGATTCATATTGAATCTTTTGTAAAAATTTTGTTCATTTTTTTCTGCTAAAATGTTATCAATACTTAATATAGATTCACTTATATAATTTAGTACATATTTATGAGATCTGTATACCATTTTCGTCATTAATTAAATATATTTTTTATTTTTAAATTAAAAAAAATTATATTAGACAAGTTCAACTATCGACTAGTGCATCACGCAACAGCTTCTATTACCAAAATACTCATTGTCTAGTGGCATCACATTCTCTATGTGCGGAATGAGTCTCAAGTTCGATTCTTTACTGGCATAGTGTGCGGACACGTGATAAGTCAATAGCTATGTTGTTTATCCATCTATTCTAATATATATATATATATATTCAAAAAATAACTTGTTATGTATTATCATTATAAAGCATGATGCTTTCATAATTTTCAAGCCAACTAATTCATGACTCGTGATTCTTCTACTTATATTATCACTAGACAAAATTAAAAAAAAAAAAAAATGAAAAACAAAAATAAATAAATAAAAATAAAACCTTCACATGTCCAATGTAAAGCTGAGAAGTCTCATTTGATGTGGGACAGAGAACCACCAAAAAGCAAGGATGAAGATAGTTCTTGAACCAATAAGAACCACATCTTCTTTATCCAAAACCTTTTTGTTACTAGAATTTTTTTTTTTAAAAAAATAAATCACAGGCTAATTATTTTTTAAAATTCTTCCTCCTTTCTATGATAACATCAATTACCAGAAAAAAATATAATAAAAAAACATAAAATTTGAATTTATTTCATAAGAAATAGAATCAATAATTTGTGCAAGTAGTCAGAAAAATTGATTCCTAAAGTCCTTGAAAACAAAAATAATGGAGCTAGTTGGTACTCACTGTTCCTCTCATTTTTGGCACATCAAACCTGCCAAATAGACAAAACAATCCACATCCCCAACTTATAATTTGATAAAATTCAAAATTAAAATAACAATAAAAAAGATACAAATCATTTCTGCTGATTGTAACATCTAAATTCAGTTTCAATTACTGCATCATTTTTAATCAATTCATAAGCAAACATTGAGAATTTCATGATAGACACTGATTCTCAATTATTTCTTTCAGAAAAATGAATTCATAAAATATATTCAATCTCAATCATGTAAAAATACAACAAAAGAATTGATCAGATTGAAACAAGAAAAGAAATAAATTGCAGATTCATTACATTAAATTAATGACACCATCATTCATTAAAAAAAAAAAATCATCTCAATCTCAAATCACTTAATTCAGAAATTAGAGTAGAAGAACAATACCAAGATTCTACAAAATATGATCATATAATTGATCAAGAAAATAAAGAGATACATTGAAAATTCATCACATTAGATTATGAACATAATAACAGAGAAAGAAAGAACTACAAGTTGATCAATCCAAGAGATTGAACAAGCCTAACAGAGAGGAAACACAAGTATATAGATATAAGACCAGAACCAAGAACCTTATCAAGCTTCATCCCTCTCTTCGGCAAAATAACAAGGGACCATAACAAGCTACCAAACATGAAACCAAATGTTTGTAACAAGCTCAAGTCCAATGGAATCTCAACACAAGATAGGAACTCATTCCATGATTTCAAGAAGAAGGAAATACTCAACCCAATAAGAATATTGAATATCGGTCCGGCGAAGCAACCGGAGATCGCCACTTGAACTCCATTTTGACCGCCGTTCATTGCCACCGCCACATTCGATACCAAGTCCCCTAGAGAGTTCCCCCAGGCTAATACAGTGAGTCCTAAGACTGAAGAACTGATGTTCAGAATTGTGCCAATTGATACCATAAGAGAAACTAATTCTTCAGCAATGATGTAAGTCCAGGTCATGCTCATCAGAAATCCAGCTGCCAGCCATGGCAGCAGAACAAGTGTCTTCGACGGAGGCTTCGAACTGTTTGTTGTCAGAAATGCAGTAATTCCTAAGATCAAGCCAATCAAACAAGAGATTGCATAGATTATTATGCTGTCTTTTGATCCAATTGCCTCCATTTTTGAGTTCCACAGTAGTGACAGCAGTAGCGGTGCAAGTGTCACTGAGATCACTGCAAATGGCTTGCACCATCTCTTTTCACAAACATCAGGAATTGTTAGTCTCCTCGGCAATGAGAGCGGAAGCTCGAGCAAGTAAACTGCAATTCTTCCGATGAAAAACCATGCTCTTGCTCTCAACTTGTCAATGATTCTCCTGTTCTTATTCTTTGCTTCATTACAATCATTTTCAATAGCTATCGGTAGAAGTAGTAGTGATTCTACTAAATGAGGAGGAGGAGCTTCTTCAAGCTCTTCGAAATCTCTTTGATAGCAATGCGTGACCGATACGATAACAACATAGATTGGATAGAGGCTAGAGAAGGCAATAGCACCGAAAAGGTTGATCTTCTCAAGAAGAAGAATGACGACAAGTAGTGAAAGAGCAAGAAGGAGATAAGTAACATCTCTAATGAAGCTTGTTTTGTCGATGAAGAGTTGTTTAGGACCAACGCAAATGCTGATGATTCCAACGACGACAGTGGAGACAAAGAAGGCACCACCCAAGACAGTGTACAGGCTTAGCGAAGAAGTATTGGTTGTGGTGGAGGAGGCGATGGTAGAGAAGACATCAGGGGCCCCGTTGCCGAGAGAAAGCAGTGTCACACCGGCAATGGAAGGAGAGAGCTTCAAGATTGTTGCTAATCCTTGTAAACTTGAACAAAAGTAGCTTGCTGCTGTGTTTCCTAAGAGATAGAACAGCAAGATGAGCCATAGGATTAGTATTCCATAGCCAAGAACAGTATTAGTGTCGCAAATACAGTAGAAAACAAGGAGATAGTTTATGTATCCTCCTTGAGATGAGATATGGGAATCATGATGAAGGAGATTCTCGCAAGAAGAAGAATCTCCGACGAAGAAGATGGAATGATCAAGACTGTGGCGGCGAGGGTGGCCGGAGAGAACTGGGTAGGAAGAGTTGAAGTGTGCAGTGATGAAGAATAGTGTGAGGAAGAAAAATGATGAGTTCAAGAAAAGATGAACTGGTTTTCCTTGTCTCCATGCCATTCACGAAGTTTCCTAGAAATGGAAGGAGGCGTATTAGAGTAACTAATATATATAAATATATGAACAATGGTTACCTAATTCATATCTAAATATCTTACAAATTCTTGTATTATCAAATGAACATGTATAAAAAAGAGTGTATTAAAGTAACTAATAGTTTTACTACTGGTAAACTATGAAAGAACAAAGACAAAAAATTTCGATGAGGCATGCAGGATTAGAATCAAGAATCATTCCTTGTCACACATTTGCTCTCATCTTATCCTCTCAATTGAAGCATTATTTTTGCATGATTTTGTTCCAAAAACAGAGGACATGACCAGAGAGATCCATGAACTGATTACTAGAGTTTTTGATTCAAGTTTTATTAATAAATTGTGTGTTTTTTTATAATAATAAAAAAGGAAAAAGATAGTAGATGTGACATGCAAAGAGAATCAAAAAGATACGAAGGTATCACTGAATGCTTCCATCAAGGAAGTTTTGCATAGCTTGCTTGATGGAATTGGCCACTAAGAGATGAAGCCAAACGCACATGTTGGCTTCTTCTTCTTCTTAAACTTGCAAACATTTAGGTCGATAACCAAATATGATATGAGCACTAACCTAACTATGCCAATGAAATACAAAGTATCCAATAATGCTCAACAAAAGCAGAAAAATCACAATTTAGAATTTTTTTTTTTTTTTTTTGATAAAAAGAGCTCAAGAGGTTTTATTGAAAAGATAAACTGAAGAAATAACATAGAACAAAATACATGGTACTCAGGCACTACCCCTAAGATCAAACCAAATATCTAAGAGAAAACACTAAGAACTATTACATAACAAAACCATTCCTTTTAATCAACTTCATAATCCAATTAGGAAGCTCTCTCTCTCTGACTCAACCCATGAATGGCTAAACTCCTAGCTACTCCAGCCCAATTTTTGGGGATCAAGTAGACCTGAGGAGTTTCAACAGAAATTATCAGATTTTTAATATCGTTAACCCAAGCTTCAATCCTCCAGGCATTAAGACAATTCTCATTTTGAATAACTTCTTGAAGATCAACACTCATTATGAAAACACACTTGACCACTAGGCTCTCAGTAGTCATGCTTCTTAGAGCCATTAAAAGAGCAAAAGCCTTAGCCTCCAGTTCAGAGCCTACTTGACAATCAGTACATCCTATAAAACAAATGGAATAATTATAATTTATAACATAGAAGCCAACTCCTCCCCTAAGAGTATTTGAATTCCAACTAGCCATTGAGAACAAGAGGGTACTGTCTTCAGCTGGAATATTAGCAAGAATATTTTTTTTTTTCCCATTTGAGAAGCGGAATTGTAAAGATACTCCCTAACATGAGCAACAACCTTTTTGACAATAGAATGGATATCCAATCTTTCATTCTTGAAGATACAGTTGAATAGGGCTTTCCAAATAAACCAAGCCATGGCCGCAATTACAAATTGAGTGAAATGATCAAAGCTAGAAAGAGAACAAATTATCCAAGTGCATGAAGTGATACCATTAGTAAAGGAAATAGTCTTGCCAATTTCATTACCAACCAACCTCCAAATGATTTGAGACTTGTTGCAACAACAGAAGAGATGCTCAATAGGCTCATTTTCTAGGTTACAGAGAACACATAAAGTTTGAGGCCCTAAATTCAAGAAGAACAAATAGTCATAAGTTTTGATCCTATTATGCATGAGTAACCAGATAAAATGTTGCACCTGAGGAGCAATATTTAACTTCCAAATGCTCTTCCAACCTTCCCAGATATCCTGATGAATCACAGAATGATTAAAATAAGTATAGATCATGCGAGACAACTTATTACCATAGGAATTTGGATACCACACCCATCTGTTGTTACTCTCAAAATCCACACTACTCTGACTAAGATTAGAAGTGCTCACAAACTCACCAAAGAGATTATTTAAAGCATTCAAATTCCAATGAGTATCCATAAGAAGATTAGCCACCTGATAAGAGTCCAAATTTATATCCATGTTCAAGTACGTAAGGTAGAGTCAGGCCAAATATTGATTCTTCAACCACGGGTCATAAAGAAAATCAGTTTTTATCAAGATTCAGATTCTTCAACCATGGGTAAGGTTTAATAATTTTGGCAGTTCACCACATGCCTCTGAAAAACCAAGAGCAGCCAGGAGGGATAGAGTTAGGCCAAATATTGATCTTGGCTTATTTATGCACAAGGATGTCAACCCACATACAATCATAATTATTAAGAAAGTTGAGAACATTTTTCGACTTTAAGGCAAACTTGGAGTGCTTAAGATTCATGATAAGAAACCCCCCTCACTACGATCAAGTGTAATATTCATCCAACTAACAGAGTTGATGCCATTTTGATTGCCACCCTTGTACCAAAAAAATTTCCTAGCAATTTTAGAAATCCAGTTTAGAATAGAGTTAGGGACAGAATACACAGAATGGTAATATAGAGGGATGGACATAACTGAGGAATTAATCAAAATTCTTTTACCTACTAAAGAGATTCAAGATTTATTCTAAGAAACAGTAGCCTTTTTAACTTTATCCAACATAGAAGTGAGATAAGGCCAACTTTTTAGAGGAGATTAAAATACCCAAGTAGGTAAACGGAAAGGAGCCATAATTAAAGTTGAGAATATTACAAATGCTCCTTTTGAGTCTCTTATTAAACCTATTGGGGAAAAAATCTCATACTTGGAACAATTGGCACCATGACCAGTTAATTGCTCATATATAGCAAAACAAAGTTAATATTTCGAGCAACTTTTCTAGTAGCATGAGCGACGAGGATTAAATCATCGGCATACATTAAGTGATTGAAATTACACCAAAGATTAGAACTAAAACCAAGAATCATATGGGTTCTCATGGCAAAATTCAAGAGAACAATCTGATTTTGAGAAACAATGATAACAAGATAAGAAGAGATAAGATCTCTCTATCTGAGGTCTCTAGAAGGGGAAATGCAAGTAGAGGGTTGTTTATTAATGATCAAGGAACAAGAAACAGAACTAATGCAAGAATAAATCCAGAAAATCCAAACACTAGGAAAATGCATTTTGGCAAGGGTGGTAAGAATTGCATTCCAACTCATTGTATCATATGTTTTTTCAATATCAGTTTTCACTAACATCCTAGGGGAGTGATTAGTCTCTCTATCAATGGAATGCACAACCTCCTAAAGGGCAATGATGTTGTCAAAAGGACATCTCCCAGAAATAAAACCACATTGTTTTCTTTTCCAATAAGTCTAGGCAGCAATAGTTTTAAACGATCAGCCAAATTCTTAGAAATGATTTTATAACATACATTACAAAGGGAAATCGGCCGAAAATCAAAGACATACTAAGGGTTGATTTTTTTTTTAGGAATTAAGGTAACAAAAGTTTTATACCAAGACCTAGGCATAACAGAATTAGAGAAGAAGTACTGCATAGCAATAAATAGATGATCTCCAACAATATCCTAATAAAACCAAAAAAATTCCACACTAAAGCCATCGGGACCAGGATTCTTACCAGAAGGGAGTGAAAGTAACGCTTGATACACTTCATTTTTGGAAACTTCAGCAGTAAGAGATTCACAATCAATATTTGAAAATGAAGGTAAATCATCAGGGAGAAGATGAAAAATATCAATAAAATTTTTACCACTGCCCTCAGCCCTAAGGCCTAAGAAGAAATTAACAAAAGCATGCTCAAGACCATCCCGATGTGTAAATGCATTACCTTCTGAATTCATGATATTGGAGATATTATTGTAATGATTACGAATGTGAATAGTATTATGAAAAAAGTGGAGTTAAAATCTCCATTATGCACTCACATAAGTCTAGCTCTTTGAGCCCATTTAAGAGATTGTTGCCTTTGAAGAGCTGTGAATCTATTATACATTGCATCTAAATTGACTTCAAAATTTTCTCTATTAGTGTCCACAACATCAACAGTCTCAGCTTCTAAAATTTCCTTTTCAAGATTGGTTGTATCAATTTCAATGGAATTTATGCTTTTTGATCTCCAATTTAGAAGCTTAGCCCTAGTTCTAGCAAGAAGATGGGAAAAAACATACATGGGGCTAGAATGGGGAAGGAAATTCCAAGCTTCTCTAACAGCAATGTGACAACCAATATAATCTAGCCAGTAGTTGTCAAAACGAAAAATTTTAGACTTGAGATAGTTATAAGGAGAAGCAAACAAGAGAATAGGAGCATGATAAAAAAAAGGTATGAGGAAGATGCTTAAGAATGCAACAATCAAAATTGGCTGACCAAAGAGAATTAACTAGACATCTATCAAGCCGAGCCCATCTTCTAACAAGCCCTAATTGATTATTACACTAGGTAAAATCTGCACCTAAAAAATTCACATCCAGAAGATTGTTAGAATCAATAAATTTAGCAATCTTACTTGCCTTACGAGAATAATAAGAATGAGGGCCACCCTCATGCTCATCCATGGAGAGAACAGAATTAAAGCTCCTATATTTAGCCAAGGTAAATTTAAGGAAGTCATGCTTGATAACTCATTCCACAGGGCAATTTGGCTTCTAATATGGTTAGAATTATAAACCACTATAAGAAGCCAACTATTGTTGAGGTTAGTGGAAATAACAAGATGAGCAAACCTGGACTAAGCAAGGGTGAGATACAATGCCTATATTCTTATGCCAAAACATAATAATACCGCCAGAGTACCCCTTGGCTACTATAGCTACCCAATCATGACCAAGCTTGTTACAGAATCTTTCAAGCCTATCATTATCAGCTCTGGTTTCTACCACACAAAAAACAAGAGGATTAATTTTTTTCATCAAATAAACGATTCGGGAGGTGGTATCTTAACTTGAAATATCCTCAAATTCCAACAAATTATCTTGATTAAATTCATAGAAAAATAGTATAAATAAAAGAACCAGAGAATGAGAAGAAACATCTCTAATTAAGATACGAAAGACAAAGAAAAGAAGGTTGGCAGAAGAACTCTAAGAGTTTTCTCTTCTTTGTTCAATCCTTCCCTTCTTGTGGGAAGCCATCTACACTTAGGGAATCTTCCGGGCTAGTATCACCTTTCGAAGACCATGTTGATACTTATCTAAGGTCATTGAATCATCTAGTTCTTCTAGTTCTTCCTGGTCCTCAAAGTCATTCATTTTTCCTTTTTCAGACTCAGTTTCACATATTAAAAGATCATAATACCCCATTTAAGAGAAGGGGGTTTGAGAGCGGCAACCACTTTCAAATGATTATATGGGAAAGCCCTATAATTTAGACCTCCATGCAAACTCTTAGAAGTCTGAAGAATAGGGGGAAGAGCAGAAGGGTAAAGGGGATCTTTTAATTTAGACTTGGAACTCATCCTCACGTTGGGACTCAATTTCACCTTGGAACTCGTTTCCAACATGGGTTGACAAGTGATATCCACTCCATTACCTTGCGAAAGATCAACAGTTGTGGATTTCTCCAGAGTGATCATCTCATCAACAGCAAGAGAGGTCACAACATCCATAAAGTTAGCCTCCTCAACAGTAACAGGATGTGTGTAGCAGGTGTGAACCTCGATACGACCTCCTCTTGCCCTAAGCATTTTAATCCCCAATCTATGATTTTCATAATTTTTTTTATCTAATCGCTACAACAGGAAGTAGGTTGGTCTCATAGTTTGACTCATTATATCGTGTGTGGTTAATTTACTAATAAAAAATATATTGATGACCCAAATTTATTTAACAATTATTATTATTATTATTATTATTATTATTATTATTATTATTATTTGATAAAATTGGATAAACTACAGTTTTATTGAAAAAAAAGTAGAACAACAAACACAAAAAAGGATATCAAACAGTAAAAGAAAAACAACCTAAGATCTCTCACCAGTAGTGAGGCATTCGAAACAAAAAATTAAAAAAAAAAGAGAAGAAAAAAGAAAGTTAAAAGAGCAGGGTACCTGGACTAGTGAAGACTATCATTTGGAATCACAGGTCTGTCAAAGTTGCTTGAGGGAGTAGACTACTCCCGAGCTATATTAGAGTCTGTATAAAAGATTTATCTATTAAATTCTCTATTATTTTCTATACAAGATTTATAAAAATAAAAATATTTCGATTTAAGCGCCCACCTAAAAGAAATTAAGAGCACACATTCATATCTTTATCCGGAAATAAAAGAGCATTTAGTAAAAATAGCTTTCAAAAGGTGCTTGTAAATGTGCTTCTTTTTTTAAATGGCTATTAAATTTTAGAAAAGTAGTTTGTTTCAATAGTGTTATATATATATATATATATATATATATATATATATATATATATATATATATTACTTTTTATATTTTTGAAAATATGTTGTATTTTAAAAAATTACCACAGTCTAACAAGATGTATTAATCTTTATAAATAGCCAATTATGACTAAACAAATGCATTTTTATACAAACCAAATTATTTCAATCCATCCAAACGTAAATATTGATAGATTAAATCCACATTTTAGTTAATATGCTTTGTCTTCATGTAAAATTTGCTCAAAATATTTCTTATCATTAATGTTATTGATGTTTTACGGATGGGGGATATTTAAAAAAAAATTAAATAATTCCAAATAAATAAATTTAAAAAATAGAAATGTTTGACTCATATATATGATTCTGGTCTAATAAATTTGAGTCATCTAGAAATTTCTGAATTTGAATTAAATAGCTGACCTATACCCACTCGAGATGAGGACCAATTCTCTATCGACGTCTATAGATAAGAAATCTATGGATATCATATCAGTTTCTTTTCATTAGTCCCTTAGGCAGTCAAGTAAACTAAAAAGGCAGATGTTTTATTTACGCCAGTTAAAGGGTAAACCCCTATTCTTTATCCATTATCAACAGTTAGATCTCGATTTAGTGGCTAACATTGATAAATAGTAGTTACTACAATAATATATACAATAATTATTGTTTAAAACAGTATAATAAACAATAACACTATTCATATTTTAAAAAAACAAACTAATATTTTGAATCCATCAACTAGAGTAATTACATTTAAGAAGATCCTATAAAAAAAATAAAAAAAAAAAATTCAAAAACAGGGAATTTATATTCAGTGAGATTTAATAAATTTGTGATTTATCCACTTTATTCAAAAAAAAAAAAATATTCACTGAGATGGACCCTCCCACGGTGCTGGTGGTGTGTTGGTGGAGTTGCAGTTATCGGCGGCGGCGGCGACGGTGGGATAGGTGTTGTTGGTGGCTACCTTTGAAGGAAAACGGCACTCAATTACATCGGACGTTTTGGCGACGGCCACCAATGTTTTAAAAACCGGACCGGTTGTTGAACCGGTTGGGCAACCGGTTCACGGTCCAACCGGTCCAACCGGTTGAACCGGCCGGTTGAACCGGGTTTAATATTTTCAAATAAATAAATTTTTAAAAATTTAAAAATAAGTAAAAAATAATTTAAAAAAATAAGAAAAAATTAAAAAAAAATACAAAATTAGATATTGCAAATTTATAGTGTCTTTATAAGGTCACAAAGTGTTAACTCTATATAAAATTGAATTTTTCAAAGTACAATTATACAAGGATAACCATACAACAAATATTCAAAAATAAATAATTAAATAAAATATAAGTATACAACAACAAAAACAACAAAAACAACAATAGAAATGAGGAATAAAATAAAATACAAGTATATAATCTTTTTTTTTGTTTTTTGGAACAAATTTAATTTTAAAATTAAAAAAAATATATAAATTAATCTGCCGGTCCGGTCCAACCGGTTCACCGGTTCACCTGTTGAACCGGTTGAACCGGCCGGTCCGGTTTTTTGTGTTTTATGAGACTAATCGGACCGGTTTACCGACCGGTTCCAGGTTCAACCGGTTCAACCGGCCGGTCCGGTCCGGTTTTAACAACATTGACGGCCACCATGGTGGCCGTGCAAGCTACCAAAGTATCCATAATTGTTATAAACATCCTCATGTTTCTCATATTTAATTAATTTCCATCCCTGCATGTAATAACATCCAAAAAAAAAATTTTTTTTTTAAGAATTAATACAATGATCACAAAAAGAAACAAAAGAGAAGATGAAGAACCTTGTATTTATAGACTGTTAATATATATTATGTGCAAATATTTAACACCTATATATTTAATGACACGCACTTCAATTTTAGATCAATTTAATAATGTGTACTTCATCATTAATATTTTTGTTTATCTTAATGGACTAGATAATGTTTTTTTAAAGAAAAAAATATTATATATAGATCACCAACATAATCCCTATTCTATAATACAAACCAGAGACAACATATATATGGTCCTAGTTAATTAATTTTCACAGATCCTTGATCTAATAGTTACAGCAGAAGAAGGTAAGTGTCATCTCTCTTCCCTCATCATATAATTATCATGCATGTATGGTTTACTAATTATTATGTAACTGTGTGATATATATGTTTATACATTGTATATTATCATAATTTCTAAGCTTGGTGCTAATTAAAAGCCTTGACAAAATCTTAGTGGGCATGCAAAACTAACCATTAAAATAACAGTGAATATGTTAATTAGGAAAATTAATTCTGATTAGCATGCAATTAAGATTTATGCTGGTATATATTGTGAATATACCATGGATGTGCATGCACTAATTAATGTTTATATCTCATGCATTCAAATAATTTTAATTTTTTAAATACTTCAGTCCAATTAATAGAGGACTAGCTGTAAAACTTAAGTTTAGTTTGGATTCAAATTATATTAATTTCATTGATTAGAAATCAATTCAAATTAATAAATATTATTAATGTTATTAGCATATAATAATATTATGTTAGTATATAAGGATATATTAGCATATAAAACCTCTTATGTGTATTCTTTTTTTTTTGTAGCAACACTAATATGAAATCCCTAACCTTTGTTTCTCTGTTTTTATGCCTCCATCCCTCTATGTCTTCAAATGCAATGTTATATATTTTTCAGATAAAATCATGTCACGCGCAAATGTTACGATTGTCTGCGTTGTCGCGGTCACTTTTTATAACAATTGGGAAAAAATAAAAAATCAACCGCAACAATGACCACCATCCACAAGCACCATAGCAACCACTGGCATAACAATACACATTGTGGTAATGACAAAGACTATCACAACCATCATCATGGATCATCATCCTTCCAATGTTTTATAGATGAAATCTTCAAGTGGAGTTAGAGAATTCCTTAACTCCATGACTATACATGAAGATTTTAGATTGTTATAATACATGTTTATGCAACTTTCAACAGAGTTTATGTTTTAATTTTGGAATTTATTTATTATTATTTTTTATGAAATAGCTTGAATTTGAGTTGTTCACCTATTCATGTGATGCATCTTATGAGTTTTTATATTAAATAGTATTATGAGAAACTTTTGTTTTATTCTTACAAGAGGATTTGGTAAATAGCGTGTGTAAACTCTTTAATTATTAGATATGAGACTATTTGGGGAATAAAGTTTTCAATTTGGATGTCATTGCAATAGAATCTAGCTAAAAAAAAAATTAGATTAATATGACATGGAGCGCAAATCTTAAAAAAAAATTAAAATTAAAATTAAAATTAAAAAAAATTCCAAACGTAGTGGAGATAGATGGCAAAGTATCACAAGTCTCCATTTCCTCCCTGTGACGTGTTTGTTAATGAAAATTACTTTAAAAAAAATTCCTTTTTTTATGTACTCTTTTTTTAAAAAAAAAACACACAACAAAACCTCTCTAACATTAAAGACAACCCAACCATAACTTCAAAGGAGAATAAATTGTTCATTTTTAATTTTACATATAAATTAATATTATTCCATTTATCTTGGTTTCATTTGCAACAATAAATTTATACTCTAATTCCTAAACTAATATCCAATTATATAAATATATATAATTTTTTTTAATAAACTATATACATGACTAATAAATGCAAAGAAAAGAGGAGAAACGCGTTTCCCAAAGCGTATTGGAAACGGGAATCCCACACGATTGATCATCACGTCATGGTTCAATCCATGCAAGCCCATGAACTGAGGGAACGTGTGCCACGTTGGCCCGTGGTTTGGGCCCCCACGACTCCTCTAGTTGAAAAAGACCAAATTACCCCTCTAATGAAACTGCCATTTATCTCTCTGTCTCCAAGAACATGTATTTCTATATTTAATCTTCTCCAAAATTCCCAATTTCTCATCTTTTTGCCTGTTTTCATCCTTTGGAATTCACCCATTTCCTCCCAATCATCTTCTCATCTTTGGAATCCAATTCCTCGTTCTTCTTCTCCTTCTCATTTTGCATCAAAGGTTGCATCTTTCTCTGTTTCTCTGAAAGAAAAAAAAGTTCTCCTTTTCTTCATCTGAATTCACAGAGTTTTTTCTCTTCAACTATATCATAAGAAATCTAGACAGAGATCAGAGTACCTTGTTTTATTTGCAAAGGTGGTATCTTCCGAAGAAGAAGAAGACCAATGGTGTCATTGATTTGGTTAATGGTGATGTGTTGTTCTTGTTGCTCTTCTTTGGTTGAAGGGCTTGGAGTGAACTGGGGAACAATGGCGATACGTAAATTGCCTCCAAATACCATTGTGAAAATGCTGCAGGACAATGGGATTAAGAAAGTGAAGCTCTTTGATACTGACTATAATACCATGAGCGCGCTTGCCGGGTCAGGGATTGAAGTCATGGTTGCTATCCCAAATGATATGCTCGCCACAATGAATGACTATGATTCTGCCAAGCTCTGGGTCAAGAAAAATGTCACAAGATTCAACTTTGAAGGTGGTGTCAATATAACGTGAGTTTTCAAACATTCTCAAATTGTTTTGAGTTTTGAATTAGAATCAGATACTGTCCTAACATATCAATTCAGTTTGTCAAATTAACAACCTCAAACTGTTCTCTTTTCAGTCAATGCAAATCAAGTTCTTAATCCTCTGAATGTTTCTTAATTAATTCTTGGCATTATTCTAGGTTTTAGTCCTGTAATGATTTCTCAATCTATAATTTCTGCAAACAAAGAAGGCAATTCCAAATTTACGGCATAATTCACATACCTTTTGTTGATGTTAATGCATTTGTTCTGCAAAAATTGCAGTTATGTAGCAGTTGGCAATGAACCCTTCCTCAAGTCCTACAATGGTTCCTTCCTGAAAACCACCTTGCCTGCTTTGAAGAACATACAAAGCGCCCTAAGTGATGCAGGCTATGCAGACACAATTAAGGTCACAGTTCCTCTCAATGCTGATGTCTATGAGTCCCCGGCAGACAACCCAGTTCCTTCAGCTGGTAGATTCCGAGCAGATATCAGAGATCTCATGACTCAGATGGTCGAGTTCTTTCACCAGACTGGTGCTCCATTCACTGTCAACATATACCCCTTCCTCAGCCTCTATGGAAACCCAGATTTCCCTGTGGACTTTGCCTTCTTTGATGGTGGTAGCCCTCCATTGATTGACGGAAACATTCAGTACACCAATGTGTTTGATGCCAACTTTGACACACTAGTATCAGCCCTGAATAGCATTGGCTTTGGTGACTTACCAATCATTATAGGTGAAGTTGGCTGGCCAACTGACGGCGATATCAATGCCAACGCAAACTTGGCTCAGAGGTTTTACAATGGCCTTCTGAAGCGGCTCACTGCCAACCAAGGGACTCCTCTCCGACCCAACACATACATTGAAGCCTACCTCTTTGGTCTCATTGACGAGGATGCTAAGAGCATTGCTCCAGGTGCATTCGAGCGACATTGGGGGATCTTCACCTTTGATGGCCAACCAAAGTACCCGCTCGACCTCTCCGGCAGCCCTACACTCACTGCGGCGAAGGATGTCAAGTATTTGCCACAGCAGTGGTGTGTGTACAATCCAAACACGCGGGCGGATGTCGGCAGTAAACTCATTGACAACATGAACTTTGCGTGCACCTATGCAGACTGCACGGCACTCGGCTATGGGTCTAGTTGCAATGGCCTAGATGAGAAGGGCAATGCTTCATATGCCTTCAATTCGTACTTCCAGACACAAGGGCAGAAGGATGGGAGCTGCGACTTCCAGGGGCTGGCAATGGTGACCACACAAAAGTATTCGCAGGGTAATTGCAACTTTCTTGTGCAGATTGTCGGTTTTGATTATTCTAGTGCTTCATTTACATCCTTGTCATTGTTAGAAATGTATGTTCTGTTATCTGTATCAGTGATGCTTCTCTTCTTCTAGTTTCAAATCCTTCTCATGTAGCTCTGATCAGATGCTTATATAGAGTTGTTGTTCGTTTGTTCTACACATGTTAATGATTATCATCAGATGAATGTCCGGCGTCACTGACAGAAGATTTCCAGCTTTTTACACTTTCAATCTTTCATGAAATTAGGAAACCTCTAAACAAATTTTACATGGAATCAGAATCTCCCACAAGATAAAAACTTTTCTCTATAATTTGCAAGCAAAACAGACACTTTCCCAAGATGGAATCTCTTCATTGTTTTTAATAAGCAACTCAGCAAGATCAAATTTTGACAACAAAAATGTGTCTACCAACTAGAATCAAAGCAATAACACTCAATTCATTTTCTTTTATGGAAGGAGGTGAAATATTCCTTGTATTTTCTATCATTTGCAAACAAAATAGATATGAAATTCTTCATTTCTTCGTAAGAATGAGAAAGCATAGACAACACATATCTGTATCAGCTATCATCAAAGCTCAGACTTCAATCTCTACCATTTGCAAGAAAAATAAATGGAATGCCTATGTTTATTTCATCATTTTTCAGCAGAAATAAGGAAAAAAAAAATCAAAATTTGCCAACACATCATCTATACCAACTAGAATCAAAAGTTCAGATTCATTAACAATTCTTCAATATTTCAGAAGAAAAGAACAAACATAGCAATCTTTTCATCTTTTCAGGCAAATCTACCAATTTTACCATCTTTTCAGAACAAACATCAGATTTCAACACATGCCTCTGTTTTTACCAGTTTTCATTTCCCAAAATTTTCAATCAAGAAGAAACTTCAATCCATACAAAAAACAAGTGTTGTTTGATCTTACTAAACGGACGATCTCGCCTCCGGCATTCCCCGTTGCCCTTATTCTCCGACGAGAAGCTCTTTCTCTCTCACTCTCTCACTCTCTATCTCTCTCTCTCCAAGGCAGATCCAAAAAGACCTTTTTATTTTATTTTGTTTTGTTTTTTATTTTTTTATTTAATTTTAAATCACAGTTTTTATTTAACTCAATTAATGAAATGCATCACTATTCTAAAATAAGTAAATCAACCACCAATAATCAAATCGTTTATTAATAATCGATCCCTATTAATATTTTTCATAAATTATGAGAGTTGGACTCACGAGTGAGAGCATATTTCACCTTCCCCCACTTGTTCTGCCCCTATTCACTCATATTATATATATATATATATATATATATATATATATATATATATATATATATATATACCCAATAATCTAGAGACGTCCACAGTAGCCATTGGATGATAATCTAACGGCTTTGATTATCATAAACAGTGATGAAAACGCGTTCTACAGTGTTGTATAGTATCATAAACAGTAAAAAGGTGTACAGTGCTTATATAAAAAACAACCATTGAATGATCATCCAACGGTTTTCAATCAAGCATCTCTAGAAAACAGTAATCATATATATATATATATTTTGCAAGATATAACCTTTGAGGGGAAAAACATATTACAAACATGAGTTTTTCCACTCTAATGTAAAAGAAAAATCTATATTAATCATCCTAAAAAATTGCATTGGTGTAGAACAAGAATGAGGGGAAGGAGAAATTAATTTTTTAGAAGCATAAAATACATTATATATATTTAAAAATACAAGAAAAGAAAAAAAAAATTCACTATAAAAATCTTATTTCCTTTCTTCAAGAATCAGTGGCTCAAATTACAACTTAGAACATTAGACTAATATTTAGAATTTTTTAATGTTATTTAATGCCACATCATCAACCCCTAACAAAAAAAAAAACCTTACAACCTTCAGGAGGAGAGATCCATAAAGACTAATTTTTTATGAAATAAATAATAGAGGGATTTAATATGAAAAAATGTAATTAAAAAAAAATAAAAGGACTATAGTAAGAAACTATTGTGATGATTATACCTACCCTAACATAAAATCCTATAACTGAAAACATTTCATCCGAATAACACCCGGTTAGTTTGCTATTTTTTTAAGTTAATTTGCTATCCCTTAAACTGTTAAGGTTAGTATGTATGCTGATTTGACATCCTTTCTGATATTTAATAACTTGGATTCAATCCATATATATATATAATAATTATTTTTTTTTGTAAAAAAAATTCTTCAAGTTTAAAATTATGTAAGTAACTAACAAACATGGCGAGACTTGAATTTTATGTGAATCAAGATTAGGGGAAAGAAGTTTTCGAATTACTTATAATTTCCTTCAATATCTTATAGATTTTCATCATTTTTTTTATTTTATTATCATGTTCAAATAAGTAAATACTTAAAAAATCTTATAATATATATACACACATATATACATATATAAAATTTTATTGGCTACATAAAGTGAGCTTTTTGAGGTTATGGACATTATGAATGGTTTAATGTATTTTTCTTATGACTACCTTAATTATGTTATGATCTAGTTTAGAAAGAAAAAAAAATATGAAACTTAATAAACTAACAATATGAAAACTACCTATCATTATTTTATAATTTTATATTTTTAAAAAATTTTATTATGTCAATCACCTTCCCTATCTAAAGCTTTTAACTAAAAATATTTTTATTAAAAAGTTTTAACAAGTGATACACATTACCAATTTTATCATTATAAATGGTGAAATGAATCATGTTTGCAGGGTAAGTATTGCCAAACAAGGGGGAAAATAGGATTCTATAAGTCATTTGGAAATTTTTAGGGATTTTTTGGTCACTTTGAAACTTACGAGGATCCACATGGTTATTTTCTCAATGTATACTAATTTATGAAGTATAAGTGAGTGTAAATGATTTTCAGTACAATATAATTATAATTTAAGATTAATGGGTATTGAATTGGTTTACTTAAATAAGGGATTTTGAATTTAAATTTGTATGTATATATTAAAAAAAATAGTTGAAAAAAGTCCACCCACTTATAAAACTTTTAGTATCTCGTTCACACTAATTTAGAATTTGTGACTATTATCAACTAATGGTTAAAAAATATAAAATTAAAATTAATAATTTTTTTTTTTACTAAAGAGACAATCCCCTAGTTAGTTAAAGACCTAAACCTTAAACCCTAAAGTCTATGCGTGGAGTTAATGCCTCTCACACCCTTACCTTGGGTTATTGGGATTTACCTTGAGAGTCCAAAGTTCCACGGAGTTATTTTCTTTATATGAGTTTTGAACCCTCTACAGTTTTTTTTTCCTCTCCCAAGGAACCCGAGTTAGTGCCGCTAATCACTCGAATTAGTTGGAATTGGAAAATCAATAAATCTTAGATACTTTTTCATGCAAAAATAAATAATAAAATTTGTTGTTTTTTTCCATATATATATTTTTAACATGTAACACTTATTTCAAGATCATAACAATAACTAATTAATCTCATATGTTTTTTAATAAATGAAAATAATTTCATATATGAGGCCATGTCATCTATGAACGTTTGTAGATTTTGAATCTTCGTCGATGACCATTGGATTAAAATCCAGCGGTATTCATCATGGCCCCCATGGGGACGGAGGAATTCTCATTTATTGTGACTATGTTTATATATAGTAACACAATAAAAAGTAGAATGTACAATATTAATTTATTAAAGTCTCCTTTTTTGTTAAAAAAAAAAATACCAATTGAAGGGGAAGATTTCTTCAAACATCAAGGAGCTGAGCGTACTATTCAATAAAATGATAATGAGCATGTTTTCTGTCTATTTTTTTATTTTTATTTTTTTGGAAAAGACAACCCACAAGAAAGTTGTCAAGAAATAAACAGATACAGTAATGCACCAATTACAATGACTTATTAACCCTTTGAACATTTATTAACTCGATTAGAGTTTGAATCAAAACAAGCTAATAGATCCCTAACAAAGGACCCAATGAACATTGAATGAACAATATTACTACAGTATTTTTTACATTATTGCACAGTACCAAAATAACACTTCTAATCTTAGGATTCGACCCAGGGTCTACTATTCACCATTTAGATAACAATTCATTGCATTAGCCAGTGGTTTCCATTTAGAAAGTGGTATGCTTTGGAAGAAACTTCTACAATTTGGGAAGTATTTTTATTGATAAAAAAAAATCTACTTCAACTTATATTCACTTCATACATATGAAACAAATAAATGTATGGAATTGGCTAAACTTTTATGTGATTTAGTGAACAAAAAATGTGTTCTATCATTTCTAGAACGATTCATATGGCTTGATCAAGAGTGAGGAATTTTTCAATGAAGAGGAAAGTTAAGATTAAGATGATTTGTAACACAATACTTGGATTTAATCAAATCCAATTTAAGGAATTTTGTAGGTTCATTAATCGGGTTTGATAAAAAAATTTCATAACTTTTCAAAAATTGAAGATACAGATCAAAAATTTAATTTCAATAATTTGTGAAAATATAACAATTAGTAGAAGCTTGATAAAAAAAAAATGAACATCCCCATTCTGTTTGAACATGTGAGCACTCAAAGCTTTTAGTGAACCTGGATATAAAATATTTTTAGTCATTTCCACACCTCCTAAATGGATTTCCCATTAGGTATAGGTAGTTGACTCAGACAAATGCTATATTTGGTTATTTACTAAAATCCCTTTGGTAGAAAAGATAGGAATGTTAGTGCCAAAGATTAGAAATTATAATTGGGGGATGTATGATCAAGGTTCTAATTGTATATAAAAGATGGGTTATTTTATAACAACTAAGAAATAAAAATTTAATATAAAAAAAAAATTGTAAGAATTAAGATAAAATTCTTGTGAAAAAAAACTCCTATTACCTATTAATTTACATGGATCTTGGGATTGTTTTCCACCCCATATTGATTATCATTATCTTTTCTGTGCTAGGTTATTTTTTTAACGTGCACATTCATGATTTTGATTACTATTATTCTTTTTGCAGTAGGTTATTTCATTTCTCTGATTTGCAAAATTTAGTAATTCTACTTTGCTTTTATTTTACCTGAATATTTGTCTTCTTTTGTGATATTTTATAACCTAAATTCAATACACTAAATGGCATTTTTTAAAAAATAAGAATATATATAATAATATATAACGATTATATTTTAATTTCATCCCCAAGTTTAAAATTATATTACAAATTTTCAATAATCACCAAACTCTATTTTCAATTTCCTTCAATACCTTAAACATTTCATCATTAATGATTAAAATTATTATCAAGTTTAAATACGAGGAATTGGCTTTATAATAAATAGGTTTCTTGAGGTTATGTACATTATGCATGATTCAATGTATTTTTCTTATGACACCTCAATGATGTTATAATCTAATATAAAATTTGATTGTAAATTTAGTATATATTACTATTATTATTATATTTATAAAATTAAGTAATCTTTATACATTGTTGTTGCAAAAATAAAATGAAGTTCTAAAATAAAAAATACTAGGAACCAAGGCATAGCCTAATGGTTTCCTACCTTACTTGTGTTTGGGAAGTCTCGAGTACAATGCAAAAAAAAATAAAAAATAAAAAGATGATTGCTGCCAATTTGTCAAAAAATAAAAATAAAAAATGCTATAATATTGAAAACTAGTAAATATATAAAACTTTTAATTAATACTATTTTTATTAAAATGATTCAACAAATAATGACTTACCTAAAAAATTAATTTATTTTTTTGAATAAATTAACCAATTAATTTATTAACATTATTATTTTTAAAAATTATGGAAAAAACAATTCAAACATTCTCAAATAGTTACCAGTTTTGAATTACAATCAGATACTGTGCTCACAAATCAATTCAATTTGTCAAACAATCTCAAACTCTTTTCTTTTCAGTCAATGAAAAATGAGTTCTTAATCCTGTAATGGTTTCTTAATCAATAATTTCTGCAAACAAAGAAACCAATTTCTGATTCACAGCATAATTCACATACCTTTTGTTGATGTTAATGCATTTATCTTGCAAAAATTTGCAGATATGTAACTGTCTGCAATGAACCCTTCCTCAAGTCCTACAATGGCTCCTTCCTTGACTATGTATTGATCAGCCATGCATGTTCAATGAATGACCCTGGTTTGCCTATTGACTATGTCTTCGTCGATGGTGGTAGTCCTCCGGTGATCGACGGAAATCTTCAGTACACCAATGTGTTTAATTCTAACTTTGACACCCTAATATCAGCCTTGAATAGCATCGGCTTCAGTGACTTGAAGATCATTATAGGCGAAGTTGGCTGGCCAATTGACGGCGATGTCAATGCCAACACAAACTTGCCAACACAGCCTTGATCGACGAAAATGTTTAGTACTTATTTTTCTTTTCCGAACTTTCCTAAATTCAAAATCCTTTCTTTTCAGTGAGTTAAAGTTCATAACAATTATGAAGTCAATCCTAGATTTTCAATAAAAAAATTACTTAAAACTAGATCATTCATTATGAAGGTAATCCTATAACCTTGGCTCTATTAATTAGTTTGAATAAGATACAACTAATTTGAAATGAATTGAATAATTGATTCATAAAAATAAATATTTCTCCGGAATTGCGGCTATTGTATGATTCATTTCCGTATCAATTGTCATTATAAAGATTCATGAGTTTCGCCATGAAATTAGAATCTCCCACAAGTACAAATTTTTCTGTCATTTGCAAGCAAAATAAGACATTCAATTTTTCATTTTCTAGATGAAATTGCTTCATTTTTTGGAAACAACTCAACAAGATCAATTTTTGACGACAAAAATGTGTCTATAACTAGAATCAAAGAAATTAATTTAATCACACTCATTCATTTTCTTTTATGGAAAGAGGTGAAATATCATTTGCAAGAAAAATAAAATCTTCATTTTTTTCATAAGAATCAGAAAGCATAGGCAATATATATCTATGGAAAGTGGTGAAATATCATTTGCAAGAAAAATAAATTCTTCATTTTTTCATAAGAATCAGAAAGCATAGGCAATATATATCTATATCACATATCATCAAAGCTCAAACTCCGATCTATATCATTTGCAAGAAAAATAAATGGAATGCCCATGTTTTTTTTCTTCATTTTTCAGCAGAAATAAGAAAACAAAATCAAAATCAACATTTATTTGCCAGCACATATATACCAATTAGAATCAAAACATCATATTCATCAACACTCCATTATGCCAATAATAATAATAATAATAATAATAACAAACATCTATACATCTATACCAACTAGAATAACAAACATCTATACAAACATCTATACCAGTTAAATTCTATTTCTCTTCCTGAGATTTGGACAGCTTGGATTCCGTCCATTGATGTCAGGCAGCGAGTTCTGTGGGACTTAATTTCTCGTGTAATCTGCTGGAATATTTAGCCCGAAAGAAATAATCGCTTTTTTAACTCTTCTTTTTCTTTGCCTCTATTCTCTGTTATTGCTAAGTCGCTTCATATGCTTCTCGCTTGGTTTTCTGCAGCGAGAGATCCAGCTTCAGCACTTACCTGCAGATTCAGTTCAGAAACTCAAGCACGCTCTTGTCTTTTTGGGTTCTCGACAGGATGAGCATGATTTCACTTCAGATCCACCAGCTCATGAGTGATTCATCCTCGCCTCTCCTCCTTCTTCGGCTGCGTTAGATGTCCTTTTGTATCCTTCTGGTGATCTTCGACTCTCTACCGGGCCGTTTTGATTTTTCCTTTTGTCGTTTGTTTGTTTGTTGATAAGCACATTATCGCTAGTGATGGCTTACTATCTAGCTTTGTTGTTCTTGTCTCAGTTGTTTGGTTCTTCTTTCTGTATGTCTGTTTGTTTCTTCTCTTCAGGTTTGTACTCTTTACTCATTTTTTAATAAAGTTGTGGTTTATCCACTTTTTTCAAAAAAAAAATAAAAACTAGAATCTTTTCATCTTTTCAGACAAATTACCAAAATTTTGACAATATATATCTCAGCTTTCCTATATCACATTGTTTAGGTAAAGATGATAATGATAGTAACCTCGTCACAAGATACTTTATCATTTGCTAACAAAATAGGCATGCAATTTCTCCATCTTTTCAAAGCAAACATCAAATTTCAACACATTTTCTCTGTTTTTACAAGTTTTCACTGCCCAAATTTTCAATCAAGATGAAATTCTATTCCATTAAAAATAAAAGAAAACCAAATCAATAACTATCACTATACAAAATAAAATAAAATAAAATAAAAAATCATCCAAAAAGGTGAAGGATCCAGTGAATTAGGGAATTCATCTGTCATTCATTTACCTGTTGCATGACTAAAAAAATGAAAGTTTAGTGGCATCCCCAAAATTTTCCCCACAAATGGTAAACTTATAAGCCACTCATAATACAAACATTATGAGAAAATTTGATTGGCTAATTAATGACGGTCCGACGAAATATTTCATAGGAAAATTTGCAATTAAAGTGATGGCTTACCTTTATTTTGGGTATGGCAATGCAGATATGTTAATGACGTCAATCCTGTAAAAAAACTTTGAGGTAATGATATGAGAAAATTATAACTATAGATATTAAGAATATATATTTATAAATATAAAAATTAATAAATCAAAAACTTAAAAAGTACTTCGGTCAAGAAGCTTTTTGTGATGAAAAACCGAGGCGTGTTTATCTATCCCATTATAAAAATAAACTAAAAATTATCTTTTAGGAATCAATAACACCCAAAAAAATACAATTAAGATTCACAAATGACAGTGTCATAATTGATTATAATTAACTTTATAATACAATTTATAAAAAAATGTATAGGTTATAGAGAAAAGAGAAATAATTAAAAATAAACAAATAGCTAAAAAAGACTTACCTACAGCGAGAACATAGCATGTCAACAACAAACATGCCATTATAAGTACTAGTGTTTGAAGGTTTATCATTGTAGTAGTAAATGAAAGAGACATACATTTATAACGTAGAATATTAACTCAGTTACATCAATTAAGATTTTGAGAGGTTATTAAATTATGCCCATATTGCATTTTAGGTACCATCTTTCAATTTGTATATTTTTAATCATTATATTTTAATTTGTATTCAATCAAAGATTATCCCAAAGATTCCGGTTTAATACCTTATCCTATTATTGTCAATCTGCCCATTTAGTCCCTTTAATATAATTTGTCCGATGTCAGTCCCTCTATTTTTATGTTTGAAAAATATCAGTCTCTCCCTAAGATGACCGTCTCTTTTCCAGTCCAAAATGATGGCGTGGTGCAGATCACTACGAAAATAATAATAATAAAACGGCATTGAGTAAAATAAGATGTTAACATTGTATTAACCTCGTATTAACGTTTAGATATCGACTCTAGATTCGATTTGGATCTGATACCAAAAAACTCTAACCCTTCTTCCTCTCGAGATCTACATATAGTAGGATACCTAGCAAGGTTAGAGCGTGCTCACCGTTGCACTACACCTCGCCATCTAAGAAAGGGACTGATATTTTCTAAACGTGAAAATAGAGGGACTGACAGCGGACAAATTATAATAGAGTGACTAAAGAGGCAGACTGACTATAATAGAGGGACTAAATAAGGTATTAAACCCAAAAATTTCACAAAAAAAAAATCACTGACTTAGGTGGACTATAGGAATTTTGTTTGATTCTTTGCAATTATCCCAATTTCAAACACATATAAATGAAACTTTATTTTAAAAACATAAAGTTTTATAATAAAAAGATAAAAAGTACCTCGATCAAGAAGCTTCTTGAGATGAAAAATCAAGGCAGTGTCATGTTTATCTATCCCATTGTAAAAATATCCTAAAAATTATTTTTAAGGGGTCCAATAACACCTAAATAAATACAATTAAGATTCCCAAATAACAATGTGCATAACTTATAAAAATATATAGGTTACAAGAAAAGAGAAATAATTAAAAATAAACAAATAGTTAAAAAAGATTTACCTGTAACGAGAACATAGCACGTCAAATGCCCTTATGAAAAAAATCTTAATATTCATATTGACCTATCCGCAATAAACAAATAATAATAATAATAATAATAATAATAATAATAATAATAATAATAATAATAATATAAATGATTTGGAAGTGGTTGGAGTCTCATATATTTATTTGCTTTGAGTGTGAATGTATCATGGAAAATAAGCTTTTATAAAGGTTGATCCAAATCTGTATTCATTTATAAAATTAATAAATCAATGTTGTTAGACTTAGCTCAAGAATTAATCTGGTGAAACAAAGGGTCATGAGTCAAAAGTTTAATTGGGTAGCCCTAGGATTGAATTGAGATTTTAATAATAAAATATAAAACATAGTGACAACAATTTGAAAAAAAAAAAAAAACTATATAGACAATATATTTTATGATTATATATATATCACCCGTTGTTTCGCCTTTTCTCCTCGTCTAGGCACCGTCCCTTATCACACACCAAA